>JAILYF010000095.1:0-305509 GCA_025491095.1 Brachionus asplanchnoidis | reverse complement strand
AGGTCGGATAAGTTATTGACAGTGGTTTGGCAAAGGTCATGGACAAGTGTTGAGCAAAGTCATTTTAGAAGTCAGAAAGTGATTGACAGTGGTTTGCAAAGTCATTACATTGTTGGCAAAGTCATTTTTAGATGTCGGATAAGTGATTACAGTGGTTGGCAAAGTCATGCAATTGTTGGGCAAAGTCATTTTTAGAGGTCGGATAAGTATTACAGTGGTTGGCAAAGTCATTCAATTGTTGGGCAAAGTCTTTTTAGAGTCGGATAAGTGTTGACAGTGGTTTGCAAAGTCATTACAATTGTTGACAAAGTCATTTTATAGGTCGGATAAGTCATTGACAGTGGTTTGCAAAGTCATTACAATTGTTGGGCAAGTCATTTTTAGAGGTCGGATAAGTGATTGACAGTGGTTTGCAATCATACAATTGTTGGGCAAAGTCATTTTTAGAGGTCGGATAAGTCATTGACAGTGGTTTGCAAAGTCATTACAATTGTTGGGCAAATCATTTTTAGAGGTCGGATAAGTGATTGACAGTGGTTTCAAAGTCATTACAATTGTTCGGCAAAGTCATTTTTAGAGGTCGGATAGTGATTGACAGTGGTTTGCAAAGTCATTACATTGTGGGCAAAGTCATTTTAGAGGTCGGATAAGAGATAACAGTAATGGCCAAGTCAGTACATTGTTGGGCAAAGTCATTTTTAGAGGTCGGATAAGTGATTGACAGTGGTTTGCAAAGTCATTACAATTGTTGAGCAAAGTCATTTTTAGAAGTCAGATAAGTGATCGACAGTGGTTTGCAAAGTCATTACAATTGTTGGGCAAAGTCTTTTAGAAGTCGGATAAGTGATTAACAGGGTTGGCAAAGTCATTACAATTATTGGGCAAAGTCATTTTTAGAGGTCGATAAGTGATACCGTGGTTGGCAAAGTCATTACAATTGTTGGGCAAAGTCATTTTTAGAACGGTCGGATTAGTGATTGACATGGTTGGCAAAGTCATTACAATTGTTGGCAAAGTCATTTTTAGAGGTCGGATAAGTGATTGACGTGGTTTGCAAAGTATTACAATTGTTGGGCAAAGTCATTTTTAGAGGTCGGATAAGAGATTAACAGTAGTTGTCAAAGTCATTACAATTGTTGGCAAAGTCATTTTAGATGTCGGATAAGTGATTGACAGTGGTTTGCAAGTCATTACAATTGTTGAGCAAAGTCATTTTTAAGTCAATAAGTGATTGACATGTTTGCAAAGTCATACAATTGTTGGGCAAGTCATTTTTAGAGGTCGGATAAGTGATTAACAGTGGTTGGCAAAGTCATCCAATTGTTGGGCAAAGACATTTTAGAGGTCGGATAAGTGATACAGCGGTTTGGCAAAGTCATTTCAATTGTTGGGGCAAAGTCATTTTAGAGGTCGGATAAGTGATTAACAGTGGTTGGCAAAGTCATTCCATTGTTGGGCAAATCATTTTAGAGGTCGAATAAGTGATTGACAGTGGTTTGCAAAGTCATTACATTGTTCGCAAAGTCATTTTTAGAGGTCGGATAAGTCATTGACAGTGGTTTGCAAAGTCATTACAATTGTTGGGCAAAGTCATTTTTAGAGTCGGATAAGTGATTAACAGTGGTGGCAAAGTCATTACAATTGTTGGGCAAAGTCATTTTTAGAGGTCGGATAAGTGATTGACAGTGGTTTTCAAAGTCATTACAATTGTTCGGCAAAGTCATTTATAGAGGTCGGATAAGTGATTGACAGTGGTTTGCAAAGTCATTACAATTGTTGGGCAAAGTCATTTTTAGAGGTCGATAAGAAGTTACAGTAGTTTGGCAAAGTCATTACAATTGTTGGGCAAAGTCATTTTAGAAGTCCGATAGTGATTGACAGTGGTTTGCAAAGTCTTACAATTGTTGGGCAAAGTCATTTTTAGAAGTCGGATAGTGATTAACTGGTTGGCAAAGTCATTACAATTTTGGCAAAGTCATTTTTAGAGGGCGATAAGTATTAACATGGTTTGCAAAGTCATTACAATTGTTAGCAAAATCATTTTTAGAGGTCGGATAAGTGATTGACAGTGGTTGGCAAAGTCTTACAATTGTTTGGCAAAGTCATTTTAGAGGTCGGATAGTGATTAACAAGGTTGGCAAGTCATTACAGTTATAGGGCAAAGTCATTTTTAGAGGTCGGATAAGTTTTAAGTGGTTGGCAAAGTCATTACAATTGTTTGGCAAGGTCATTTTTAGAGGTCGGATAATGTTTAACAGTGGTTGGCAAAGTCATTACATTGTTGACAAAGTCATTTTTAGAGTCGGATAAGTGATATACAGTGGTTGCAAAGTCATTTCAATTGTTGGGCAAAGTCATTTTAGAGGTCGGATAAGTGATTGACAGTGGTTTGCAAAGTCTTACAATTGTTCGGCAAAGTCATTTTTAGAGTCGATAAGTGATTGACAGTGGTTCAAGTCATTACAATTGTTAGCAAAGTCATTTTTAGAAGTCGATAAGTGATTGACAGTGGTTTGCAAGTCATTACAATTGTTGGGCAAAGTCATTTTAGAGTCGGTAAGTGATTAACATGGTTGCAAAGTCATTACAATTATTGGGCAAAGTCATTTTAGAGGTCGGATAAGTTTACAGTGGTTGGCAAAGTCATTACAATTGTTAAGCAAAGTCTTTAGAGGTCGGATAAGTGATTGCAGTGGTGGAAAAGTCTTTCAATTGTTAGCAAAGTCATTTTTAGAGGTCCATAAGTGATTGACAGTGGTTTGCAAAGTCATTACAATTGTTGGGCAAAGTCATTTTTAGAAGTCGGATAAGTGATTACAGTGGTTGGAAAAGTCATTACAATTGTTAAGCAAAGTCATTTTTATAGGTCGTAGTGATTAACAGTTTGTTGCAAAGTCATTACAATTGTTGGGCAAAGTCATTTTTAGAGGTCGCATAAGTGATTGACAGTGGTTTGCAAAGTCATTACAATTGTTGAGCAAAGTCATTTTTAGAAGTCGGATAAGTGATATACAGTGGTTGGCAAAGTCATTTCAATTGTTGGGCAAAGTCATATTTAGAGGTCGGATAAGTGATTGACAGTGGTTTGCAAAGTCATTACAATTGTTCGGCAAAGTCATTTTTAGAGGTCGGAATAAGTGATTGACAGTGGTTTGCAAAGTCATTACAATTGTTGGGCAAAGTCATTTTTAGAGGTCGGATAAGAGATTAACAGTAGTTGGCAAAGTCATTACAATTGTTGGGCAAAGTCATTTTTAGAGGTCGGATAAGTGATTAACAGTGGTTTGCAAAGTCATTACAATTGTTGAGCAAAGTCATTTTTAGAAGTCAGATAAGTGATTGACAGTGGTTTGCAAAGTCATTACAATTGTTGGGCAAAGTCATTTTTAGAAGTCGGATAAGTGATTAACAGTGGTTGGCAAAGTCATTACAATTATTGGGCAAAGTCATTTTTAGAGGTCGGATAAGTTATTAACAGTGGTTGGCAAAGTCATTACAATTGTTAAGCAAAATCATTTTTAGAGGTCGGATAAGTTGATTGACAGTGGTTGGCAAAGTCATTACAATTGTTAAGCAAAGTCATTTTTAGAGGTCGGATAAGTGATTAACAGAGGTTGGCAAAGTCATTACAATTATTGGGCAAGTCATTTTTAGAGGTCGGATAAGTTATTAACAGTGGTTGGCAAAGTCATTACAATTGTTTGGCAAAGTCATTTTAGAGTTCGGATAAGTGTTTAACAGTGGTTGGCAAAGTCATTACAATTGTTGAGCAAAGTCATTTTTAGAAGTCGGATAAGTGATATACAGTGGTTGGCAAAGTCATTTCAATTGTTGGGCAAAGTCATATTTAGAGGTCGGATAAGTGATTGACAGTGGTTTGCAAAGTCATTACAATTGTTCGGCAAAGTCATTTTTAGAGGTCGGATAAGTGATTGACAGTGGTTTGCAAAGTCATTACAATTGTTGGGCAAAGTCATTTTTAGAGTCGGATAAGAGATTAACAGTAGTTGGCAAAGTCATTACAATTGTTGGGCAAAGTCATTTTTAGCGGTCGGATTAGTGATTGACAGTGGTTTGCAAAGTCATTTCAATTGTTGAGCAAAGTCATTTTTAGAAGTCCGATAAGTGATTGACAGTGGTTTGCAAGTCATTACAATTGTTGGGCAAGTCATTTTTAGAAGTCGGATAAGTGATTAACAGT
Organism: Brachionus asplanchnoidis; assembly: GCA_025491095.1. Lineage (NCBI taxonomy): Eukaryota > Metazoa > Rotifera > Eurotatoria > Ploima > Brachionidae > Brachionus > Brachionus asplanchnoidis. Next base: position 301,308 of record JAILYF010000095.1, on the reverse strand, counting down.
GGTTGGCAAAGTCATTACAATTATTAGGCAAAGTCATTTTTAGAGGTCGGATAAGTTATTAACAGTGGTTTGCAAAGTCATTACAATTGTTGGGCAAAGTCATTTTTAGAGGTCGGATAAGTGATTAACAGAGGTTGGCAAAGTCATTACAATTATTGGGCAAAGTCATTTTTAGAGGTCGGATAAGAGATTAACAGTAGTTGGCAAAGTCATTACAATTGTTGGGCAAAGTCATTTTTAGAGGTCGGATAAGTGATTAACAGTGGTTTGCAAAAGTCATACAATTGTTGAGCAAAGTCATTTTTAGAAGTCAGATAAGTGATTGACAGTGGTTGCAAAGTCATTACAATTGTTGGACAAAGTCATTTTTAGAAGTCGGATAAGTGATTAACAGTGGTTGGCAAAGTCATTACAATTATTGGGCAAAGTCATTTTAGAGGTCGGATAAGTTATTAACAGTGGTTGGCAAAGTCATTACAATTGTTAAGCAAAATCATTTTAGAGGTCGGATAAGTGATTGACAGTGGTTGGCAAAGTCATTACAATTGTTAAGCAAAGTCATTTTTAGAGGTCGGATAAGTGATTAACAGAGGTTGGCAAAGTCATTACAATTATTGGGCAAAGTCATTTTTAGAGGTCGGATAAGTTATTAACAGTGGTTGGCAAAGTCATTACAATTGTTTGGCAAAGTCATTTTTAGAGTTCGGATAAGTGTTTAACAGTGGTTGGCAAAGTCATTACAATTGTTGAGCAAAGTCATTTTTAGAAGTCGGATAAGTGATATACAGTGGTTGGCAAAGTCATTTCAATTGTTGGGCAAAGTCATATTTAGAGGTCGGATAAGTGATTGACAGTGGTTTGCAAAGTCATTACAATTGTTCGGCAAAGTCATTTTTAGAGGTCGGATAAGTGATTGACAGTGGTTTGCAAAGTCATTACAATTGTTGGGCAAAGTCATTTTTAGAGGTCGGATAAGAGATTAACAGTAGTTGGCAAAGTCATTACAATTGTTGGGCAAAGTCATTTTTAGCGGTCGGATTAGTGATTGACAGTGGTTTGCAAAGTCATTTCAATTGTTGAGCAAAGTCATTTTTAGAAGTCCGATAAGTGATTGACAGTGGTTTGCAAAGTCATTACAATTGTTGGCAAAGTCATTTTTAGAAGTCGGATAAGTGATTAACAGTGGTTGGCAAAGTCATTACAATTATTAGGCAAAGTCATTTTAGAGGTCGGATAAGTTATTAACAGTGGTTTGCAAAGTCATTACAATTGTTGGGCAAAGTCATTTTTAGAGGTCGGATAAGTGATTAACAGAGGTTGGCAAAGTCATTACAATTATTGGGCAAAGTCATTTTTAGAGGTCGGATAAGTTATTAACAGTGGTTGGCAAAGTCATTACAATTGTTTGGCAAAGTCATTTTTAGAGTTCGGATAAGTGTTTAACAGTGGTTGGCAAAAGGTCATTACAATTGTTGAGCAAAGTCATTTTTAGAAGTCGGATAAGTGATATACAGTGGTTGGCAAAGTCATTTCAATTGTTGGGCAAAGTCATATTTAGAGGTCGGATAAGTGATTGACAGTGGTTTGCAAAGTCATTACAATTGTTCGGCAAAGTCATTTTTAGAGGTCGGATAAGTGATTGACAGTGGTTTGCAAAGTCATTACAATTGTTGGGCAAAGTCATTTTTAGAGGTCGGATAAGAGATTAACAGTAGTTGGCAAAGTCATTACAATTGTTGGGCAAAGTCATTTTAGCGGTCGGATTAGTGATTGACAGTGGTTTGCAAAGTCATTTCAATTGTTGAGCAAAGTCATTTTTAGAAGTCCGATAAGTGATTGACAGTGGTTAGCAAAGTCATTACAATTGTTGGGCAAAGTCATTTTTAGAAGTCGGAATAGTGATTAACAGTGGTTGGCAAAGTCATTACATTATTAGGCAAAGTCATTTTTTAGAGGTCGGATAAGTGATTGACAGTGGTTGCAAAGTCATTACAATTGTTGGGCAAAGTCATTTTTAGAGGTCGGTTAAGAGATTAACAGTAAATGGCAAAGTCATTACAATTGTTGGGCAAAGTCATTTTTAGAGGTCGGATAAGTGATTGACAGTGGTTTGCAAAGTCATTACAATTGTTGAGCAAAGTCATTTTTAGAAGTCAGATAAGTGATCGACAGTGGTTTGCAAAGTCATTACAATTGTTGGGCAAAGTCATTTTTAGATGTCGGATAAGTGATTGACAGTGGTTGGCAAAGTCATTACAATTATTGGCAAAGTCATTTTTAGAGGTCGGATAAGTGATTAACAGTGGTTTGGCAAAGTCATTACAATTGTTGGGCAAAGTCATTTTTAGAGGTCGGATTAGTGATTGACAGTGGTTTGCAAGTCATTACAATTGTTCGGCAAAGTCATTTTTAGAGGTCGGATAAGTGATTGACAGTGGTTTGCAAAGTCATTACAATTGTTGGGCAAAGTCATTTTTAGAGGTCGGATAAGAGATTAACAGTAGTTGTCAAAGTCATTACAATTGTTGGGCAAAGTCATTTTTAGATGTCGGATAAGTGATTGACAGTGGTTTGCAAAGTCATTACAATTGTTGAGCAAAGTCATTTTTAGAAGTCAGATAAGTGATTGACAGTGGTTTGCAAAGTCATTACAATTGTTGGGCAAAGTCATTTTTAGAGGTCGGATAAGTGATTAACAGTGGTTGGCAAAGTCATTCCAATTGTTGGGCAAAGACATTTTTAGAGGTCGGATAAGTGATTAACAGCGGTTGGCAAAGTCATTTCAATTGTTGGGCAAAGTCATTTTTAGAGGTCGGATAAGTGATTAACAGTGGTTGGCAAAGTCATTCCAATTGTTGGGCAAAGTCATTTTTAGAGGTCGAATAAGTGATTGACAGTGGTTTGCAAAGTCATTACAATTGTTCGGCAAAGTCATTTTTAGAGGTCGGATAAGTCATTGAAAGTGGTTTGCAAAGTCATTACAATTGTTGGGCAAAGTCATTTTTAGAGGTCGGATAAGTGATTAACAGTGGTTGGCAAAGTCATTACAATTGTTGGGCAAAGTCATTTTTAGAGGTCGGATAAGTGATTGACAGTGGTTTGCAAAGTCATTACAATTGTTCGGCAAAGTCATTTATAGAGGTCGGATAAGTGATTGACAGTGGTTTGCAAAGTCATTACAATTGTTGGGCAAAGTCATTTTTAGAGGTCGGATAAGAGATTAACAGTAGTTGGCAAAGTCATTACAATTGTTGGGCAAAGTCATTTTTAGCGGTCGGATAAGTGATTGACAGTGGTTTGCAAAGTCATTTCAATTGTTGAGCAAAGTCATTTTTAGAAGTCCGATAAGTGATTGACAGTGGTTTGCAAAGTCATTACAATTGTTGGGCAAAGTCATTTTTAGAAGTCGGATAAGTGATTAACTGTGGTTGGCAAAGTCATTACAATTATTGGGCAAAGTCATTTTTAGAGGTCGGATAAGTTATTAACAGTGGTTGGCAAAGTCATTACAATTGTTAAGCAAAATCATTTTTAGAGGTCGGATAAGTGATTGACAGTGGTTGGCAAAGTCATTACAATTGTTTGGCAAAGTCATTTTTAGAGGTCGGATAAGTGATTAACAGAGGTTGGCAAAGTCATTACAATTATAGGGCAAAGTCATTTTTAGAGGTCGGATAAGTTATTAACAGTGGTTGGCAAAGTCATTACAATTGTTGGGCAAAGTCATTTTTAGAGGTCGGATAAGTGATTAACAGTGGTTGGCAAAGTCATTACAATTGTTGGGCAAAGTCATTTTTAGAGGTCGGATAAGTGATTGACAGTGGTTTGCAAAGTCATTACAATTGTTCGGCAAAGTCATTTATAGAGGTCGGATAAGTGATTGACAGTGGTTTGCAAAGTCATTACAATTGTTGGGCAAAGTCATTTTTAGAGGTCGGATAAGAGATTAACAGTAGTTGGCAAAGTCATTACAATTGTTGGGCAAAGTCATTTTTAGCGGTCGGATAAGTGATTGACAGTGGTTTGCAAAGTCATTTCAATTGTTGAGCAAAGTCATTTTTAGAAGTCCGATAAGTGATTGACAGTGGTTTGCAAAGTCATTACAATTGTTGGGCAAAGTCATTTTTAGAAGTCGGATAAGTGATTAACTGTGGTTGGCAAAGTCATTACAATTATTGGGCAAAGTCATTTTTAGAGGTCGGATAAGTTATTAACAGTGGTTGGCAAAGTCATTACAATTGTTAAGCAAAATCATTTTTAGAGGTCGGATAAGTGATTGACAGTGGTTGGCAAAGTCATTACAATTGTTTGGCAAAGTCATTTTTAGAGGTCGGATAAGTGATTAACAGAGGTTGGCAAAGTCATTACAATTATAGGGCAAAGTCATTTTAGAGGTCGGATAAGTTATTAACAGTGGTTGGCAAAGTCATTACAATTGTTTGGCAAGTCATTTTTAGAGGTCGGATAAGTGTTTACAGTGGTTGGCAAAGTCATTACAATTGTTGAGCAAAGTCATTTTTAGAAGTCGGATAAGTGATATACAGTGGTTGGCAAAGTCATTTCAATTGTTGGGCAAAGTCATATTAGAGGTCGGATAAGTGATTGACAGTGGTTTGCAAAGTCATTACAATTGTTCGGCAAAGTCATTTTTAGAGGTCGGATAAGTGATTGACAGTGGTTTGCAAAGTCATTACAATTGTTGAGCAAAGTCATTTTTAGAAGTCAGATAAGTGATTGACAGTGGTTTGCAAAGTCATTACAATTGTTGGGCAAAGTCATTTTTAGAAGTCGGATAAGTGATTAACAGTGGTTGGCAAAGTCATTACAATTATTGGGCAAAGTCATTTTTAGAGGTCGGATAAGTTATTAACAGTGGTTGGCAAAGTCATTACAATTGTTAAGCAAAGTCATTTTTAGAGGTCGGATAAGTGATTAACAGTTGTTGGCAAAGTCATTACAATTGTTGGGCAAAGTCATTTTTAGAGGTCGCATAAGTGATTGACAGTGGTTTGCAAAGTCATTACAATTGTTGAGCAAAGTCATTTTTAGAAGTCGGATAAGTGATATACAGTGGTTGGCAAAGTCATTTCAATTGTTGGGCAAAGTCATATTTAGAGGTCGGATAAGTGATTGACAGTGGTTTGCAAAGTCATTACAATTGTTCGGCAAAGTCATTTTTAGAGGTCGGATAAGTGATTGACAGTGGTTTGCAAAGTCATTACAATTGTTGGGCAAAGTCATTTTTAGAGGTCGGATAAGAGATTAACAGTAGTTGGCAAAGTCATTACAATTGTTGGGCAAAGTCATTTTTAGAGGTCGGATAAGTTATTAACAGTGGTTGGCAAAGTCATTACAATTGTTAAGCAAAATCATTTTTAGAGGTCGGATAAGTGATTGACAGTGGTTGGCAAAGTCATTACAATTGTTAAGCAAAGTCATTTTTAGAGGTCGGATAAGTGATTAACAGAGGTTGGCAAAGTCATTACAATTATTGGGCAAAGTCATTTTTAGAGGTCGGATAAGTTATTAACAGTGGTTGGCAAAGTCATTACAATTGTTTGGCAAAGTCATTTTTAGAGTTCGGATAAGTGTTTAACAGTGGTTGGCAAAGTCATTACAATTGTTGAGCAAAGTCATTTTTAGAAGTCGGATAAGTGATATACAGTGGTTGGCAAAGTCATTTCAATTGTTGGGCAAAGTCATATTTAGAGGTCGGATAAGTGATTGACAGTGGTTTGCAAAGTCATTACAATTGTTCGGCAAAGTCATTAGAGAGGTCGGATAAGTCATTAGCAGTGGTTTGCAAAGTCATTACAATTGTTGGGCAAAGTCATTTTTAGAGGTCGGATAAGAGATTAACAGTAGTTGGCAAAGTCATTACAATTGTTGGGCAAAGTCATTTTTAGCGGTCGGATTAGTGATTGACAGTGGTTTGCAAAGTCATTTCAATTGTTGAGCAAAGTCATTTTTAGAAGTCCGATAAGTGATTGACAGTGGTTTGCAAAGTCATTACAATTGTTGGGCAAAGTCATTTTTAGAAGTCGGATAAGTGATTAACAGTGGTTGGCAAAGTCATTACAATTATTAGGCAAAGTCATTTTTAGAGGTCGGATAAGTTATTAACAGTGGTTGGCAAAGTCATTACAATTGTTAAGCAAAATCATTTTTAGAGGTCGGATAAGTTATTAACAGTGGTTGGCAAAGTCATTACAATTGTTTGGCAAAGTCATTTTTAGAGTTCGGATAAGTGTTTAACAGTGGTTGGCAAAGTCATTACAATTGTTGAGCAAAGTCATTTTTAGAAGTCGGATAAGTGATATACAGTGGTTGGCAAAGCCATTACAATTGTTTGGCAAAGTCATTTTTAGAGGTCGGATAAGTGTTTAACAGTGGTTGGCAAAGTCATTACAATTGTTGAGCAAAGTCATTTTTAGAAGTCGGATAAGTGATATACAGTGGTTGGCAAAGTCATTTCAATTGTTGGGCAAAGTCATATTTAGAGGTCGGATAAGTGATTGACAGTGGTTTGCAAAGTCATTACAATTGTTCGGCAAAGTCATTTTTAGAGGTCGGATAAGTGATTGACAGTGGTTTGCAAAGTCATTACAATTGTTGGGCAAAGTCATTTTTAGAGGTCGGATAAGAGATTAACAGTAGTTGGCAAAGTCATTACAATTGTTGGGCAAAGTCATTTTTAGAGGTCGGATAAGTGATTAACAGTGGTTTGCAAAGTCATTACAATTGTTGAGCAAAGTCATTTTTAGAAGTCAGATAAGTGATTGACAGTGGTTTGCAAAGTCATTACAATTGTTGGGCAAAGTCATTTTTAGAAGTCGGATAAGTGATTAACAGTGGTTGGCAAAGTCATTACAATTATTGGGCAAAGTCATTTTTAGAGGTCGGATAAGTGATTGACAGTGGTTGGCAAAGTCATTACAATTGTTAAGCAAAGTCATTTTTAGAGGTCGGATAAGTGATTAACAGAGGTTGGCAAAGTCATTACAATTATTGGGCAAAGTCATTTTTAGAGGTCGGATAAGTGATTGACAGTGGTTTGCAAAGTCATTACAATTGTTCGGCATAGTCATTTTTAGAGGTCGGATAAGTGATTGACAGTGGTTTGCTAAGTCATTACAATTGTTGGGCAAAGTCATTTTTAGAGGTCGGATAAGAGATTAACAGTAGTTGGCAAGTCATTACAATTGTTGGGCAAAGTCATTTTTAGCGGTCGGATAAGTGATTGACAGTGGTTGCAAAGTCATTTCAATTGTTGAGCAAAGTCATTTTTAGAAGTCCGATAAGTGATTGACAGTGGTTTGCAAAGTCATTACAATTGTTGGGCAAAGTCATTTTAGAAGTCGGATAAGTGATTAACAGTGGTGGCAAAGTCATTACAATTATTGGGCAAAGTCATTTTTAGAGGTCGGATAAGTTATTAACAGTGGTTGGCAAAGTCATTACAATTGTTAAGCAAAATTATTTTTAGAGGTCGGATAAGTGATTGACAGTGGTTGGCAAAGTCATTACAATTGTTTGGCAAAGTCATTTTTAGGGGTCGGATAAGTGATTAACAGAGGTTGGCAAAGTCATTACAATTATTGGGCAAAGTCATTTTTAGAGGTCGGATAAGTTATTAACAGTGGTGGCAAAGTCATTACAATGTTTGGCAAAGTCATTTTTAGAGGTCGGATAAGTGTTAACAGTGGTTGGCAAAGTCATTACAATTGTTGAGCAAAGTCATTTTTAGAAGTCGGATAAGTGATATACAGTGGTTGGCAAAGTCATTTCAATTGTTGGGCAAAGTCATATTTAGAGGTCGGATAAGTGATTGACAGTGGTTTGCAAAGTCATTACAATTGTTCGGCAAAGTCATTTTTAGAGGTCGGATAAGTGATTGACAGTGGTTTGCAAAGTCATTACAATTGTTGGGCAAAGTCATTTTTAGAGGTCGGATAAGAGATTAACAGTAGTTGGCAAAGTCATTACAATTGTTGGGCAAAGTCATTTTTTAGCGGTCGGATTAGTGATTGACAGTGGTTTGCAAAGTCATTTCAATTGTTGAGCAAAGTCATTTTTAGAAGTCCGATAAGTGATTGACAGTGGTTTGCAAAGTCATTACAATTGTTGGGCAAAGTCATTTTTAGAAGTCCGATAAGTGATTGACAGTGGTTTGCAAAGTCATTACAATTGTTCGGCAAAGTCATTTTTAGAGGTCGGATAAGTGATTGACTGTGGTTTGCAAAGTCATTACAATTGTTGGGCAAAGTCATTTTTAGAGGTCGGATAAGTGATTGACAGTGGTTTGCAAAGTCTTTTCAATTGTTGAGCAAAGTCATTTTTAGAAGTCCGATAAGTGATTGACAGTGGTTTGCAAAGTCATTACAATTGTTGGGCAAAGTCATTTTTAGAAGTCGGATAAGTGATTAACAGTGGTTGGCAAAGTCATTACAATTGTTGAGCAAAGTCATTTTTAGAGGTCGGATAAGTTATTAACAGTGGTTGGCAAAGTCATTACAATTGTTAAGCAAAATCATTTTTAGAGGTCGGATAAGTGATTGACGGTGGTTGGCAATGTCATTACAATTGTTTGGCAAAGTCATTTTTAGAGGTCGGATAAGTGATAACAGAGGTTGGCAAAGTCATTACAATTATTGGGCAAAGTCATTTTTAGAGGTCGGATAAGTGATTAACAGTGGTTGGCAAAGTCATTACAATTATTGGGCAAAGTCATTTTTAGAGGTCGGATAAGTTATTAACAGTGGTTGGCAAAGTCATTACAATTGTTAAGCAAAATCATTTTTAGAGGTCGGATAAGTGATTGACAGTGGTTGGCAAAGTCATTACAATTGTTAAGCAAAGTCATTTTTAGAGGTCGGATAAGTGATTAACAGAGGTTGGCAAAGTCATTACAATTATTGGGCAAAGTCATTTTTAGAGGTCGGATAAGTTATTAACAGTGGTTGGCAAAGTCATTACAATTGTTTGGCAAAGTCATTTTTAGAGTTCGGATAAGTGTTTAACAGTGGTTGGCAAAGTCATTACAATTGTTGAGCAAAGTCATTTTTAGAAGTCGGATAAGTGATATACAGTGGTTGGCAAAGTCATTTCAATTGTTGGGCAAAGTCATATTTAGAGGTCGGATAAGTGATTGACAGTGGTTTGCAAAGTCATTACAATTGTTCGGCAAAGTCATTTTTAGAGGTCGGATAAGTGATTGACAGTGGTTTGCAAAGTCATTACAATTGTTGGGCAAAGTCATTTTTAGAGGTCGGATAAGAGATTAACAGTAGTTGGCAAAGTCATTTCAATTGTTGGGCAAAGTCATTTTTAGAGGTCGGATAAGTTATTAACAGTGGTTGGCAAAGTCATTACAATTGTTAAGCAAAATCATTTTTAGAGGTCGGATAAGTGATTGACAGTGGTTGGCAAAGTCATTACAATTGTTAAGCAAAGTCATTTTTAGAGGTCGGATAAGTGATTAACAGAGGTTGGCAAAGTCATTACAATTATTGGGCAAAGTCATTTTTAGAGGTCGGATAAGTTATTAACAGTGGTTGGCAAAGTCATTACAATTGTTTGGCAAAGTCATTTTTAGAGTTCGGATAAGTGTTTAACAGTGGTTGGCAAAGTCATTACAATTGTTGAGCAAAGTCATTTTTAGAAGTCGGATAAGTGATATACAGTGGTTGGCAAAGTCATTTCAATTGTTGGGCAAAGTCATATTTAGAGGTCGGATAAGTGATTGACAGTGGTTTGCAAAGTCATTACAATTGTTCGGCAAAGTCATTTTTAGAGGTCGGATAAGTGATTGACAGTGGTTTGCAAAGTCATTACAATTGTTGGGCAAAGTCATTTTTAGAGGTCGGATAAGAGATTAACAGTAGTTGGCAAAGTCATTACAATTGTTGGGCAAAGTCATTTTTAGCGGTCGGATTAGTGATTGACAGTGGTTTGCAAAGTCATTTCAATTGTTGAGCAAAGTCATTTTTAGAAGTCCGATAAGTGATTGACAGTGGTTTGCAAAGTCATTACAATTGTTGGGCAAAGTCATTTTTAGAAGTCGGATAAGTGATTAACAGTGGTTGGCAAAGTCATTACAATTATTAGGCAAAGTCATTTTTAGAGGTCGGATAAGTTATTAACAGTGGTTGGCAAAGTCATTACAATTGTTAAGCAAAATCATTTTTAGAGGTCGGATAAGTGATTGACAGTGGTTGGCAAAGTCATTACAATTGTTTGGCAAAGTCATTTTTAGAGGTCGGATAAGTGATTAACAGAGGTTGGCAAAGTCATTACAATTATTGGGCAAAGTCATTTTTAGAGGTCGGATAAGTTATTAACAGTGGTTGGCAAAGCCATTACAATTGTTTGGCAAAGTCATTTTTAGAGGTCGGATAAGTGTTTAACAGTGGTTGGCAAAGTCATTACAATTGTTGAGCAAAGTCATTTTTAGAAGTCGGATAAGTGTTATACAGTGGTTGGCAAAGTCATTTCAATTGTTGGGCAAAGTCATATTTAGAGGTCGGATAAGTGATTGACAGTGGTTTGCAAAGTCATTACAATTGTTCGGCAAAGTCATTTTTAGAGGTCGGATAAGTGATTGACAGTGGTTTGCAAAGTCATTACAATTGTTGGGCAAAGTCATTTTTAGAGGTCGGATAAGAGATTAACAGTAGTTGGCAAAGTCATTACAATTGTTGGGCAAAGTCATTTTTAGAGGTCGGATAAGTGATTAACAGTGGCTTGCAAAGTCATTACAATTGTTGAGCAAAGTCATTTTTAGAAGTCAGATAAGTGATTGACAGTGGTTTGCAAAGTCATTACAATTGTTGGGCAAAGTCATTTTAGAAGTCGGATAAGTGATTAACAGTGGTTGGCAAAGTCATTACAATTATTGGGCAAAGTCATTTTTAGAGGTCGGATAAGTGATTGACAGTGGTTGGCAAAGTCATTACAATTGTTAAGCAAAGTCATTTTTAGAGGTCGGATAAGTGATTAACAGAGGTTGGCAAAGTCATTACAATTATTGGGCAAAGTCATTTTTAGAGGTCGGATAAGTGATTGACAGTGGTTTGCAAAGTCATTACAATTGTTCGGCAAAGTCATTTTTAGAGGTCGGATAAGTGATTGACAGTGGTTTGCTAAGTCATTACAATTGTTGGGCAAAGTCATTTTTAGAGGTCGGATAAGAGATTAACAGTAGTTGGCAAAGTCATTACAATTGTTGGGCAAAGTCATTTTTAGCGGTCGGATAAGTGATTGACAGTGGTTTGCAAAGTCATTTCAATTGTTGAGCAAAGTCATTTTTAGAAGTCCGATAAGTGATTGACAGTGGTTTGCAAAGTCATTACAATAGTTGGGCAAAGTCATTTTTAGAAGTCGGATAAGTGATTAACAGTGGTTGGCAAAGTCATTACAATTATTGGGCAAAGTCATTTTTAGAGGTCGGATAAGTTATTAACAGTGGTTGGCAAAGTCATTACAATTGTTAAGCAAAATTATTTTTAGAGGTCGGATAAGTGATTGACAGTGGTTGGCAAAGTCATTACAATTGTTTGGCAAAGTCATTTTTAGGGGTCGGATAAGTGATTAACAGAGGTTGGCAAAGTCATTACAATTATTGGGCAAAGTCATTTTTAGAGGTCGGATAAGTTATTAACAGTGGTTGGCAAAGTCATTACAATTGTTTGGCAAAGTCATTTTTAGAGGTCGGATAAGTGTTTAACAGTGGTTGGCAAAGTCATTACAATTGTTGAGCAAAGTCATTTTTAGAAGTCGGATAAGTGATATACAGTGGTTGGCAAAGTCATTTCAATTGTTGGGCAAAGTCATATTTAGAGGTCGGATAAGTGATTGACAGTGGTTTGCAAAGTCATTACAATTGTTCGGCAAAGTCATTTTTAGAGGTCGGATAAGTGATTGACAGTGGTTTGCAAAGTCATTACAATTGTTGGGCAAAGTCATTTTTAGAGGTCGGATAAGTGATTGACAGTGGTTTGCAAAGTCATTTCAATTGTTGAGCAAAGTCATTTTTAGAAGTCCGATAAGTGATTGACAGTGGTTTGCAAAGTCATTACAATTGTTGGGCAAAGTCATTTTTAGAAGTCGGATAAGTGATTAACAGTGGTTGGCAAAGTCATTACAATTGTTGAGCAAAGTCATTTTAGAGGTCGGATAAGTTATTAACAGTGGTTGGCAAAGTCATTACAATTGTTAAGCAAAATCATTTTTAGAGGTCGGATAAGTGATTGACGGTGGTTGGCAAAGTCATTACAATTGTTTGGCAAAGTCATTTTTAGAGGTCGGATAAGTGATTAACAGAGGTTGGCAAAGTCATTACAATTATTGGGCAAAGTCATTTTTAGAGGTCGGATAAGTTATTAACAGTGGTTGGCAAAGTCATTACAATTGTTTGGCAAAGTCATTTTTAGAGGTCGGATAAGTGTTTAACAGTGGTTGGCAAAGTCATTACAATTGTTGAGCAAAGTCATTTTTAGAAGTCGGATAAGGGATATACAGTGGTTGGCAAAGTCATTTCAATTGTTGGGCAAAGTCATATTTAGAGGTCGGATAAGTGATTGACAGTGGTTTGCAAAGTCATTACAATTGTTCGGCAAAGTCATTTTTAGAGGTCGGATAAGTGATTGACAGTGGTTTGCAAAGTCATTACAATTGTTGGGCAAAGTCATTTTTAGAGGTCGGATAAGAGATTAACAGTTGTTGGCAAAGTCATTACAATTGTTGGGCAAAGTCATTTTTAGAGGTCGGATAAGTGATTAACAGTGGTTTGCAAAGTCATTACAATTGTTGGGCAAAGTCATTTTTAGAGGTCGGATAAGTGATTGACAGTGGTTTGCAAAGTCATTACAATTGTTGAGCAAAGTCATTTTTAGAGGTCGGATAAGTGATTGACAGTGGTTGGCTAAGTCATTACTATTGTTGGGCAAAGTCATTTTTAGAGGTCGGATAAGTGACTAACAGTGGCTGACAAAGTCATTACAATTGTTGGGTAAAGTCATTTTTAGAAGTCGAATAAGTGATTAACAGTGGTTGGCAAAGTCATTACAATTGTTGAGCAAAGTCATTTTTAGAAGTCAGATAAGTGATTGACAGTGGTTTGCAAAGTCATTACAATTGTTGGGCAAAGTCATTTTTAGAAGTCGGATAAGTTATTAACAGTGGTTGGCAAAGTCATTACAATTGTTAAGCAAAGTCATTTTTAGAAGTCGGATAAGTGATTAACAGTGGTTGGAAAAGTCATTACAATTGTTAAGCAAAGTCATTTTTAGAGGTCGGATAAGTGATTAACAGTTGTTGGCAAAGTCATTACAATTGTTGGGCAAAGTCATTTTTAGAGGTCGCATAAGTGATTGACAGTGGTTTGCAAAGTCATTACAATTGTTGGGCAAAGTCATTTTTAGAGGTCGGATAAGTGATTAACAGTGGTTGGCAAAGTCATTACAATTGTTGGGCAAAGTCATTTTTAGAGGTCGCATAAGTGATTGACAGTGGTTTGCAAAAACATTACAATTATTGGGCAAAATCATTTTTAGAGGTCGGATAAAATATTAACAGTGGTTGGCAAAGTCATTACAATTGTTAAGCAAAGTCATTTTTAGAGGTCGGATAAGTGATTGACAGTGGTTTGCAAAGTCATTACAATTGTTGTGCAAAGTCATTTTTAGAGGTCGCATAAGTGATTGACAGTGGTTTGCAAAGTCATTACAATTGTTAAGCAAAGTCATTTTTAGAGGTCGGATAAGTGATTAACAGTTGTTGGCAAAGTCATTACAATTGTTGGGCAAAGTCATTTTTAGAGGTCGCATAAGTGATTGACAGTGGTTGGCAAAGTCATTACAATTATTGGGCAAAGTCATTTTTAGAGGTCGGATAAGTTATTAACAGTGGTTGGCAAAGTCATTACAATTGTTAAGCAAAGTCATTTTTAGAGGTCGGATAAGTGATTGACAGTGGTTTGCAAAGTCATTACAATTGTTGGGCAAAGTCATTTTTAGAGGTCGCATAAGTGATTGACAGTGGTTTGCAAAGTCATTACAATTGTTGGGCAAAGTCATTTTTAGAAGTCGGATAAGTGATTAACAGTGGTTGGAAAAGTCATTACAATTGTTAAGCAAAGTCATTTTTAGAGGTCGGATAAGTGATTAACAGTTGTTGGCAAAGTCATTACAATTGTTGGGCAAAGTCATTTTTAGAGGTCGGATAAGTGATTAACAGTGGTTTGCAAAGTCATTACAATTGTTGGGCAAAGTCATTTTTAGAGGTCGGATAAGTGATTAACAGTGGCTGACAAAGTCATTACAATTGTTGGGCAAAGTCATTTTTAGAGGTCGGATAAGTGATTGAAAGTGGTTGGCTAAGTCATTACTATTGTTGGGCAAAGTCATTTTTAGAGGTCGGATAAGTGATTAACAGTGGCTGACAAAGTCATTACTATTGTTGGGCAAAGTCATTTTTAGAGGTCGGATAAGTGATTAACAGTGGTTGGCAAAGTCATTACAATTGTTAAGCAAAGTCATTTTTAGAGGTCGGATAAGTGATTAACAGTGGTTGGCAAAGTCATTACAATTGTTGGGCAAAGTCATTTTTAGAGGTCGGATAAGTGATTAACAGTGGTTTGCAAAGTCATTACAATTGTTGGGCAAAGTCATTTTTAGAGGTCGGATAAGTGATTAACAGTGGCTGAAAAAGTCATTACAATTGTTGGGCAAAGTCATTTTAGAGGTCGGATAAGTGATTGAAAGTGGTTGGCTAAGTCATTACTATTGTTGGGCAAAGTCATTTTTAGAGGTCGGATAAGTGATTAACAGTGGCTGACAAAGTCATTACTATTGTTGGGCAAAGTCATTTTTAGAGGTCGGATAAGTGATTAACAATGGTTGGCAGAGTCATTACAATTGTTGGGCAAAGTCATATTTAGAGGCCCGATAAGTGATTAACAGTGGTTGGCAAAGTCATTACAATTGTTGGGCAAAGTCATTTTTTTAAGTCGGATAAGTGATTAACAGTGGTTGGCAAAGTCATTACAATTGTTAAGCAAAGTCATTTTTAGAGGTCGGATAAGTGATTGACAGAGGTTTGCAAAGTCATTACAATTGTTGGGCAAAGTCATTTTTATAAGTCGGATAAGTGATTAGCAGAGGATGGCAAAGTCATTACAATTGTTGGGCAAAGTCATTTTTAGAGGTCGGATAAGTGATTAACAGTGGTTGGAAAAGTCATTACAATTGTTGGGCAAAGTCATTTTTAGAGGTCGGATAAGAGATTAACAGTAGTTGGCAAAGTCATTACAATTGTTGAGCAAAGTCATTTTAAGAAGTCGGATAAGTGATTAACAGTGGTTGGCAAAGTCATTACAATTGTTGGGCAAAGTCATTTTTAGAGGTCGGATAAGTGATTAACAGTGGTTTGCAAAGTCATTACAATTGTTGGGCAAAGTCATTTTTAGAGGTCGGATAAGTGATTGACAGTGGTTTGCAAAGTCATTACAATTGTTGGGCAAAGACATTTTTAGAGGTCGGATAAGAGATTAACATTAGTTGGCAAAGTCATTACAATTGTTGGGCAAAGTCATTTTTAGAGGTCGGATAAGTGATTGACAGTGGTTTGCAAAGTCATTACAATTGTTGAGCAAAGTCATTTTTAGAAGTCAGATAAGTGATTGACAGTGGTTTGCAAAGTCATTACAATTGTTGGGCAAAGTCATTTTTAGAAGTCGGATAAGTTATTAACAGTGGTTGGCAAAGTCATTACAATTGTTAAGCAAAGTCATTTTTAGAGGTCGGATAAGTGATTGACAGTGGTTTGCAAAGTCATTACAATTGTTGGGCAAAGTCATTTTTAGAGGTCGCATAAGTGATTGACAGTGGTTTGCAAAGTCATTACAATTGTTGGGCAAAGTCATTTTTAGAAGTCGTATAAGTGATTAACAGTGGTTGGAAAAGTCATTACAATTGTTAAGCAAAGTCATTTTTAGAGGTCGGATAAGTGATTAACAGTTGTTGGCAAAGTCATTACAATTGTTGGGCAAAGTCATTTTTAGAGGTCGCATAAGTGATTGACAGTGGTTTGCAAAGTCATTACAATTGTTGGGCAAAGTCATTTTTAGATGTCGGATAAGTGATTAACAGTGGCTGACAAAGTCATTTCAATTGTTGGGCAAAGTCATTTTTAGAGGTCGGATAAGTGATTGACAGTGGTTGGCTAAGTCATTACTATTGTTGGGCAATGTCATTTTTAGAGGTCGGATAAGTGACTAACAGTGGCTGACAAAGTCATTACAATTGTTGGGTAAAGTCATTTTTAGAAGTCGAATAAGTGATTAACAGTGGTTGGCAAAGTCATTTCAATTGTTGGGCAAAGTCATTTTTAGAGGTCGGATAAGTGATTGACAGTGGTTGGCTAAGTCATTACTATTGTTGGGCAAAGTCATTTTTAGAGGTCGGATAAGTGATTAACAATGGTTGGCAGAGTCATTACAATTGTTGGGCAAAGTCATATTTAGAGGTCCGATAAGTGATTAACAGTGGTTGGCAAAGTCATTACAATTGTTGGGTAAAGTCATTTTTAGAGGTCGGATACGTGATTAACAGTGGTTGGCAAAGTCATTTCAATTGTTGGGCAAAGTCATTTTTATAAGTCGGATAATTGATTAACAGAGGATGGCAAAGTCATTACAATTGTTAAGCAAAGTCATTTTTAGAGGTCGGATAAGTGATTGACAGAGGTTTGCAAAGTCATTACAATTGTTGGGCAAAGTCATTTTTAGAGGTCCGATAAGTGATTAACAGTGGCTGACAAAGTCATTACAATTGATGGGCAAAGTCTTTACAATTGTTGGGTAAAGTCATTTTTAGAAGTCGAATAAGTGATTAACAGTGGCTGACAAAGTCATTACAATTGTTGGGCCAAGTCTTTACAATTGTTGGGCAAAGTCATTTTTAGAGGTCGAATAAGTGATTGACAGTGGTTGGCTAAGTCATTACTATTGTTGGGCAAAGTCATTTTTAGAGGTCGGATAAGTGATTAACAGTGGTTGGCAAAGTCATTACAATTGTTGGGCAAAGTCATTTTTAGAGGTCGGATAAGTGATTAACAGTGGTTGGAAAAGTCATAACAATTGTTAAGCAAAGTCATTTTTAGAGGTCGGATAAGTGATTAACAATTGTTGGCAAAGTCATTACAATTGTTGGGCAAAGTCATTTTTAGAGGTCGCATAAGTGATTGACAGTGGTTTGCAAAGTCATTACAATTGTTGGGCAAAGTCATTTTTAGAGGTCGGATAAGTGATTAACAGTGGTTGGCAAAGTCATTTCAATTGTTGGGCAAAGTCATTTTTAGAGGTCGCATAAGTGATTGACAGTGGTTTGCAAAGTCATTACAATTGTTGGGCAAAGTCATTTTTAGAGGTCGGATAAGTGATTAACAGTGGCTGACAAAGTCATTACAATTGTTGGGCAAAGTCATTTTTAGAGGTCGGATAAGTGATTGACAGTGGTTGGCTAAGTCATTACTATTGTTGGGCAAAGTCATTTTTAGAGGTCGGATAAGTGACTAACAGTGGCTGACAAAGTCATTACAATTGTTGGGTAAAGTCATTTTTAGAAGTCGAATAAGTGATTAACAGTGGTTGGCAAAGTCATTACAATTGTTGAGCAAAGTCATTTTTAGAAGTCAGATAAGTGATTGACAGTGGTTTGCAAAGTCATTACAATTGTTGGGCAAAGTCATTTTTAGAAGTCGGATAAGTTATTAACAGTGGTTGGCAAAGTCATTACAATTGTTAAGCAAAGTCATTTTTAGAGGTCGGATAAGTGATTGACAGTGGTTTGCAAAGTCATTACAATTGTTGAGCAAAGTCATTTTTAGAGGTCGCATAAGTGATTGACAGTGGTTTGCAAAGTCATTACAATTGTTGGGCAAAGTCATTTTTAGAAGTCGGATAAGTGATTAACAGTGGTTGGAAAAGTCATTACAATTGTTTAGCAAAGTCATTTTTAGAGGTCGGATAAGTGATTAACAGTTGTTGGCAAAGTCATTACAATTGTTGGGCAAAGTCATTTTTAGAGGTCGCATAAGTGATTGACAGTGGTTTGCAAAGTCATTACAATTGTTGGGCAAAGTCATTTTTAGAGGTCGGATAAGTGATTAACAGTGGCTGACAAAGTCATTACAATTGTTGGGCAAAGTCATTTTTAGAGGTCGGATAAGTGATTGACAGTGGTTTGCAAAGTCATTACAATTGTTGGGCAAAGTCATTTTTAGAGGTCGCATAAGTGATTGACAGTGGTTTGCAAAGTCATTACAATTGTTGGGCAAAGTCATTTTTAGAAGTCGTATAAGTGATTAACAGTGGTTGGAAAAGTCATTACAATTGTTAAGCAAAGTCATTTTTAGAGGTCGGATAAGTGATTAACAGTTGTTGGCAAAGTCATTACAATTGTTGGGCAAAGTCATTTTTAGAGGTCGCATAAGTGATTGACAGTGGTTTGCAAAGTCATTACAATTGTTGGGCAAAGTCATTTTTAGATGTCGGATAAGTGATTAACAGTGGTTGGCAAAGTCATTACAATTGTTAAGCAAAGTCATTTTTAGAGGTCGGATAAGTGATTGACAGTGGTTGGCTAAGTCATTACTATTGTTGGGCAATGTCATTTTTAGAGGTCGGATAAGTGACTAACAGTGGCTGACAAAGTCATTACAATTGTTGGGCAAAGTCATTTTTAGAAGTCGGATAAGTGATTAACAGTGGTTGGAAAAGTCATTACAATTGTTTAGCAAAGTCATTTTTAGAGGTCGGATAAGTGATTAACAGTTGTTGGCAAAGTCATTACAATTGTTGGGCAAAGTCATTTTTAGAGGTCGCATAAGTGATTGACAGTGGTTTGCAAAGTCATTACAATTGTTGGGCAAAGTCATTTTTAGAGGTCGGATAAGTGATTAACAGTGGCTGACAAAGTCATTACAATTGTTGGGCAAAGTCATTTTTAGAGGTCGGATAAGTGATTGACAGTGGTTTGCAAAGTCATTACAATTGTTGGGCAAAGTCATTTTTAGAGGTCGCATAAGTGATTGACAGTGGTTTGCAAAGTCATTACAATTGTTGGGCAAAGTCATTTTTAGAAGTCGTATAAGTGATTAACAGTGGTTGGAAAAGTCATTACAATTGTTAAGCAAAGTCATTTTTAGAGGTCGGATAAGTGATTAACAGTTGTTGGCAAAGTCATTACAATTGTTGGGCAAAGTCATTTTTAGAGGTCGCATAAGTGATTGACAGTGGTTTGCAAAGTCATTACAATTGTTGGGCAAAGTCATTTTTAGATGTCGGATAAGTGATTAACAGTGGCTGACAAAGTCATTTCAATTGTTGGGCAAAGTCATTTTTAGAGGTCGGATAAGTGATTGACAGTGGTTGGCTAAGTCATTACTATTGTTGGGCAATGTCATTTTTAGAGGTCGGATAAGTGACTAACAGTGGCTGACAAAGTCATTACAATTGTTGGGTAAAGTCATTTTTAGAAGTCGAATAAGTGATTAACAGTGGTTGGCAAAGTCATTTCAATTGTTGGGCAAAGTCATTTTTAGAGGTCGGATAAGTGATTGACAGTGGTTGGCTAAGTCATTACTATTGTTGGGCAAAGTCATTTTTAGAGGTCGGATAAGTGATTAACAATGGTTGGCAGAGTCATTACAATTGTTGGGCAAAGTCATTTTTAGAGGTCGGATAAGTGATTGACAGTGGTTGGCTAAGTCATTACTATTGTTGGGTAAAGTCATTTTTAGAGGTCGGATACGTGATTAACAGTGGTTGGCAAAGTCATTTCAATTGTTGGGCAAAGTCATTTTTATAAGTCGGATAATTGATTAACAGAGGATGGCAAAGTCATTACAATTGTTAAGCAAAGTCATTTTTAGAGGTCGGATAAGTGATTGACAGAGGTTTGCAAAGTCATTACAATTGTTGGGCAAAGTCATTTTTAGAGGTCCGATAAGTGATTAACAGTGGCTGACAAAGTCATTACAATTGATGGGCAAAGTCTTTACAATTGTTGGGTAAAGTCATTTTTAGAAGTCGAATAAGTGATTAACAGTGGCTGACAAAGTCATTACAATTGTTGG
Source organism: Brachionus asplanchnoidis (assembly GCA_025491095.1). Lineage (NCBI taxonomy): Eukaryota > Metazoa > Rotifera > Eurotatoria > Ploima > Brachionidae > Brachionus > Brachionus asplanchnoidis. Next base: position 281,172 of record JAILYF010000095.1, on the reverse strand, counting down.
GCCAAGTCTTTACAATTGTTGGGCAAAGTCATTTTTAGAGGTCGAATAAGTGATTGACAGTGGTTGGCTAAGTCATTACTATTGTTGGGCAAAGTCATTTTTAGAGGTCGGATAAGTGATTAACAGTGGTTGGCAAAGTCATTACAATTGTTGGGCAAAGTCATTTTTAGAGGTCGGATAAGTGATTAACAGTGGTTGGAAAAGTCATAACAATTGTTAAGCAAAGTCATTTTTAGAGGTCGGATAAGTGATTAACAATTGTTGGCAAAGTCATTACAATTGTTGGGCAAAGTCATTTTTAGAGGTCGCATAAGTGATTGACAGTGGTTTGCAAAGTCATTACAATTGTTGGGCAAAGTCATTTTTAGAGGTCGGATAAGTGATTAACAGTGGCTGACAAAGTCATTACAATTGTTGGGCAAAGTCATTTTTAGAGGTCGGATAAGTGATTGACAGTGGTTGGCTAAGTCATTACTATTGTTGGGCAAAGTCATTTTTAGAGGTCGGATAAGTGACTATCAGTGGCTGACAAAGTCATTACAATTGTTGGGTAAAGTCATTTTTAGAAGTCGAATAAGTGATTAACAGTGGTTGGCAAAGTCATTACAATTGTTGAGCAAAGTCATTTTTAGAAGTCAGATAAGTGATTGACAGTGGTTTGCAAAGTCATTACAATTGTTGGGCAAAGTCATTTTTAGAAGTCGGATAAGTTATTAACAGTGGTTGGCAAAGTCATTACAATTGTTAAGCAAAGTCATTTTTAGAGGTCGGATAAGTGATTGACAGTGGTTTGCAAAGTCATTACAATTGTTGGGCAAAGTCATTTTTAGAGGTCGCATAAGTGATTGACAGTGGTTTGCAAAGTCATTACAATTGTTGGGCAAAGTCATTTTTAGAAGTCGGATAAGTGATTAACAGTGGTTGGAAAAGTCATTACAATTGTTTAGCAAAGTCATTTTTAGATGTCGGATAAGTGATTAACAGTTGTTGGCAAAGTCATTACAATTGTTGGGCAAAGTCATTTTTAGAGGTCGCATAAGTGATTGACAGTGGTTTGCAAAGTCATTACAATTGTTGGGCAAAGTCATTTTTAGAGGTCGGATAAGTGATTAACAGTGGCTGACAAAGTCATTACAATTGTTGGGCAAAGTCATTTTTAGAGGTCGGATAAGTGATTGACAGTGGTTGGCTAAGTCATTACTATTGTTGGGCAAAGTCATTTTTAGAGAGCGGATAAGTGACTAACAGTGGCTGACAAAGTCATTACAATTGTTGGGTAAAGTCATTTTTAGAGGTCGGATAAGTGATTGACAGTGGTTTGCAAAGTCATTACAATTGTTGGGCAAAGTCATTTTTAGAGGTCGCATAAGTGATTGACAGTGGTTTGCAAAGTCATTACAATTGTTGGGCAAAGTCATTTTTAGAAGTCGGATAAGTGATTAACAGTGGCTGGAAAAGTCATTACAATTGTTTAGCAAAGTCATTTTTAGGGGTCGGATAAGTGATTAACAGTTGTTGGCAAAGTCATTACAATTGTTGGGCAAAGTCATTTTTAGAGGTCGCATAAGTGATTGACAGTGGTTTGCAAAGTCATTACAATTGTTGGGCAAAGTCATTTTTAGAGGTCGGATAAGTGATTGACAGTGGTTGGCTAAGTCATTACTATTGTTGGGCAAAGTCATTTTTAGAGGTCGGATAAGTGATTAACAATGGTTGGCAGAGTCATTACAATTGTTGGGCAAAGTCATATTTAGAGGTCCGATAAGTGATTAACAGTGGTTGGCAAAGTCATTACAATTGTTGGGTAAAGTCATTTTTAGAGGTCGGATAAGTGATTGACAGTGGTTTGCAAAGTCATTACAATTGTTGGGCAAAGTAATTTTTAGAGGTCGGATAAGAGATTAACATTAGTTGGCAAAGTCATTACAATTGTTGGGCAAAGTCATTTTTAGAGGTCGGATAAGTGATTGACAGTGGTTTGCAAAGTCATTACAATTGTTGAGCAAAGTCATTTTTAGAAGTCAGATAAGTGATTGACAGTGGTTTGCAAAGTCATTACAATTGTTGGGCAAAGTCATTTTTAGAAGTCGGATAAGTTATTAACAGTGGTTGGCAAAGTCATTACAATTGTTAAGCAAAGTCATTTTTAGAGGTCGGATAAGTGATTGACAGTGGTTTGCAAAGTCATTACAATTGTTGGGCAAAGTCATTTTTAGAGGTCGCATAAGTGATTGACAGTGGTTTGCAAAGTCATTACAATTGTTGGGCAAAGTCATTTTTAGAAGTCGGATAAGTGATTAACAGTGGTTGGAAAAGTCATTACAATTGTTAAGCAAAGTCATTTTTAGAGGTCGGATAAGTGATTAACAGTTGTTGGCAAAGTCATTACAATTGTTGGGCAAAGTCATTTTTAGAGGTCGCATAAGTGATTGACAGTGGTTTGCAAAGTCATTACAATTGTTGGGCAAAGTCATTTTTAGAGGTCGCATAAGTGATTAACAGTGGTTGGCAAAGTCATTACAATTGTTGGGTAAAGTCATTTTTAGAGGTCGGATAAGTGATTGACAGTGGTTTGTAAAGTCATTACAATTGTTGGGCAAAGTAATTTTTAGAGGTCGGATAAGAGATTAACATTAGTTGGCAAAGTCATTACAATTGTTGGGCAAAGTCATTTTTAGAGGTCGGATAAGTGATTGACAGTGGTTTGCAAAGTCATTACAATTGTTGGGTAAAGTCATTTTTAGAGGTCGGATAAGTGATTGACAGTGGTTTGCAAAGTCATTACAATTGTTGGGCAAAGTAATTTTTAGGGGTCGGATAAGAGATTAACATTAGTTGGCAAAGTCATTACAATTGTTGGGCAAAGTCATTTTTAGAGGTCGCATAAGTGATTGACAGTGGTTTGCAAAGTCATTACAATTGTTGGGCAAAGTCATTTTTAGAAGTCGGATAAGTGATTAACAGTGGTTGGAAAAGTCATTACAATTGTTAAGCAAAGTCATTTTTAGAGGTCGGATAAGTGATTAACAGTTGTTGGCAAAGTCATTACAATTGTTGGGCAAAGTCATTTTTAGAGGTCGCATAAGTGATTGACATTGGTTTGCAAAGTCATTACAATTGTTGGGCAAAGTAATTTTTAGGGGTCGGATAAGAGATTAACATTAGTTGGCAAAGTCATTACAATTGTTGGGCAAAGTCATTTTTAGAGGTCGGATAAGTGATTAACAGTGGTTGGCAAAGTCATTACAATTGTTGGGCAAAGTCATTTTTAGAGGTCGGATAAGTGATTAACAGTGGTTGGAAAAGTCATAACACTTGTTAAGCAAAGTCATTTTTAGAGGTCGCAAAGTGATTGACAGTGGTTTGCAAAGTCATTACAATTGTTGGGCAAAGTCATTTTTAGAAGTCGGATAAGTGATTAACAGTGGTTGGAAAAGTCATTACAATTGTTAAGCAAAGTCATTTTTAGAGGTCGGATAAGTGATTAACAGTTGTTGGCAAAGTCATTACAATTGTTGGGCAAAGTCATTTTTAGAGGTCGCATAAGTGATTGACAGTGGTTTGCAAAGTCATTACAATTGTTGGGCAAAGTCATTTTTAGAGGTCGGATAAGTGATTGACAGTGGTTTGCAAAGTCATTACAATTGTTGAGCAAAGTCATTTTTAGAAGTCAGATAAGTGATTGACAGTGGTTTGCAAAGTCATTACAATTGTTGGGCAAAGTCATTTTTAGAAGTCGGATAAGTTATTAACAGTGGTTGGCAAAGTCATTACAATTGTTAAGCAAAGTCATTTTTAGAGGTCGGATAAGTGATTGACAGTGGTTTGCAAAGTCATTACAATTGTTGGGCAAAGTCATTTTTAGAGGTCGCATAAGTGATTGACAGTGGTTTGCAAAGTCATTACAATTGTTGGGCAAAGTCATTTTTAGAAGTCGGATAAGTGATTAACAGTGGTTGGAAAAGTCATTACAATTGTTAAGCAAAGTCATTTTTAGAGGTCGGATAAGTGATTAACAGTTGTTGGCAAAGTCATTACAATTGTTGGGCAAAGTCATTTTTAGAGGTCGCATAAGTGATTGACAGTGGTTTGCAAAGTCATTACAATTGTTGGGCAAAGTCATTTTTAGAGGTCGCATAAGTGATTAACAGTGGTTGGCAAAGTCATTACAATTGTTGGGTAAAGTCATTTTTAGAGGTCGGATAAGTGATTGACAGTGGTTTGCAAAGTCATTACAATTGTTGGGCAAAGTAATTTTTAGAGGTCGGATAAGAGATTAACATTAGTTGGCAAAGTCATTACAATTGTTGGGCAAAGTCATTTTTAGAGGTCGGATAAGTGATTGACAGTGGTTTGCAAAGTCATTACAATTGTTGGGTAAAGTCATTTTAGAGGTCGGATAAGTGATTGACAGTGGTTTGCAAAGTCATTACAATTGTTGGGCAAAGTAATTTTTAGGGGTCGGATAAGAGATTAACATTAGTTGGCAAAGTCATTACAATTGTTGGGCAAAGTCATTTTTAGAGGTCGGATAAGTGATTGACAGTGGTTTGCAAAGTCATTACAATTGTTGAGCAAAGTCATTTTTAGAAGTCAGATAAGTGATTGACAGTGGTTTGCAAAGTCATTACAATTGTTGGGCAAAGTCATTTTTAGAAGTCGGATAAGTTATTAACAGTGGTTGGCAAAGTCATTACAATTGTTAAGCAAAGTCATTTTTAGAGGTCGGATAAGTGATTGACAGTGGTTTGCAAAGTCATTACAATTGTTGGGCAAAGTCATTTTTAGAGGTCGCATAAGTGATTGACAGTGGTTTGCAAAGTCATTACAATTGTTGGGCAAAGTCATTTTTAGAAGTCGGATAAGTGATTAACAGTGGTTGGAAAAGTCATTACAATTGTTAAGCAAAGTCATTTTTAGAGGTCGGATAAGTGATTAACAGTTGTTGGCAAAGTCATTACAATTGTTGGGCAAAGTCATTTTTAGAGGTCGCATAAGTGATTGACAGTGGTTTGCAAAGTCATTACAATTGTTGGGCAAAGTCATTTTTAGAGGTCGGATAAGTGATTAACAGTGGCTGACAAAGTCATTACAATTGTTGGGCAAAGTCATTTTTAGAGGTCGGATAAGTGATTGACAGTGGTTGGCTAAGTCATTACTATTGTTGGGCAAAGTCATTTTTAGAGGTCGGATAAGTGACTAACAGTGGCTGACAAAGTCATTACAATTGTTGGGTAAAGTCATTTTTAGAAGTCGAATAAGTGATTAACAGTGGTTGGCAAAGTCATTTCAATTGTTGGGCAAAGTCATTTTTAGAGGTCGGATAAGTGATTGACAGTGGTTGGCTAAGTCATTACTATTGTTGGGCAAAGTCATTTTTAGAGGTCGGATAAGTGATTAACAATGGTTGGCAGAGTCATTACAATTGTTGGGCAAAGTCATATTTAGAGGTCCGATAAGTGATTAACAGTGGTTAGCAAAGTCATTACAATTGTTGGGTAAAGTCATTTTTAGAGGTCGGATACGTGATTAACAGTGGTTGGCAAAGTCATTTCAATTGTTGGGCAAAGTCATTTTTATAAGTCGGATAAGTGATTGACAGAGGTTTGCAAAGTCATTACAATTGTTGGGCAAAGTCATTATTATAAGTCGGATAAGTGATTAACAGAGGATGGCAAAGTCATTACAATTGTTAAGCAAAGTCATTTTTAGAGGTCGGATAAGTGATTGACAGAGGTTTGCAAAGTCATTACAATTGTTGGGCAAAGGCTTTTTAGAGGTCCGATAAGTGATTAACAGTGGCTGACAAAGTCATTACAATTGATGGGCAAAGTCTTTACAATTGTTGGGTAAAGTCATTTTTAGAAGTCGAATAAGTGATTAACAGTGGCTGACAAAGTCATTACAATTGTTGGGCCAAGTCTTTACAATTGTTGGGCAAAGTCATTTTTAGAGGTCGAATAAGTGATTGACAGTGGTTGGCTAAGTCATTACTATTGTTGGGCAAAGTCATTTTTAGAGGTCGGATAAGTGATTAACAGTGGTTGGCAAAGTCATTACAATTGTTGGGCAAAGTCATTTTTAGAGGTCGGATAAGTGATTAACAGTGGTTGGAAAAGTCATAACAATTGTTAAGCAAAGTCATTTTTAGAGGTCGGATAAGTGATTAACAATTGTTGGCAAAGTCATTACAATTGTTGGGCACAGTCATTTTTAGAGGTCGCATAAGTGATTGACAGTGGTTGGAAAAGTCATAACAATTGTTAAGCAAAGTCATTTTTAGAGGTCGGATAAGTGATTAACAGTTGTTGGCAAAGTCATTACAATTGTTGGGCAAAGTCATTTTTAGAGGTCGCATAAGTGATTGACAGTGGTTTGCAAAGTCATTACAATTGTTGGGCAAAGTCATTTTTAGAGGTCGGATAAGTGATTAACAGTGGCTGACAAAGTCATTACAATTGTTGGGCAAAGTCATTTTTAGAGGTCGGATAAGTGATTGACAGTGGTTGGCTAAGTCATTACTATTGTTGGGCAAAGTCATTTTTAGAGGTCGGATAAGTGACTAACAGTGGCTGACAAAGTCATTACAATTGTTGGGTAAAGTCATTTTTAGAAGTCGAATAAGTGATTAACAGTGGTTGGCAAAGTCATTTCAATTGTTGGGCAAAGTCATTTTTAGAGGTCGGATAAGTGATTGACAGTGGTTGGCTAAGTCATTACTATTGTTGGGCAAAGTCATTTTTAGAGGTCGGAAAAGTGATTAACAATGGTTGGCAGAGTCATTACAATTGTTTGGCAAAGTCATATTTAGAGGTCCGATAAGTGATTAACAGTGGTTGGCAAAGTCATTACAATTGTTGGGTAAAGTCATTTTTAGAGGTCGGATACGTGATTAACAGTGGTTGGCAAAGTCATTTCAATTGTTGGGCAAAGTCATTTTTATAAGTCGGATAAGTGATTGACAGAGGTTTGCAAAGTCATTACAATTGTTGGGCAAAGTCATTTTTATAAGTCGGATAAGTGATTAACAGAGGATGGCAAAGTCATTACAATTGTTAAGCAAAGTCATTTTTAGAGGTCGGATAAGTGATTGACAGAGGTTTGCAAAGTCATTACAATTGTTGGGCAAAGTCATTTTTAGAGGTCCGATAAGTGATTAACAGTGGCTGACAAAGTCATTACAATTGATGGGCAAAGTCTTTACAATTGTTGGGTAAAGTCATTTTTAGAAGTCGAATAAGTGATTAACAGTGGCTGACAAAGTCATTACAATTGTTGGGCCAAGTCTTTACAATTGTTGGGCAAAGTCATTTTTAGAGGTCGAATAAGTGATTGACAGTGGTTGGCTAAGTCATTACTATTGTTGGGCAAAGTCATTTTTAGAGGTCGGATAAGTGATTAACAGTGGTTGGCAAAGTCATTACAATTGTTGGGCAAAGTCATTTTTAGAGGTCGGATAAGTGATTAACAATTGTTGGCAAAGTCATTACAATTGTTGGGCAAATTCATTTTTAGAGGTTGCATAAGTGATTGAAAGTGGTTTGCAAAGTCATTACAATTGTTGGACAAAGTCATTTTTAGAGGTCGGATAAGTGATTAACAGTGGCTGACAAAGTCATTACAATTGTTGGGCAAAGTCTTTACAATTGTTGGGTAAAGTCATTTTTGGAAGTCGAATAAGTGATTAACAGTGGTTGGCAAATTCATTACAATTGTTGGGCAAAGTCATATTTAGAGGTCCGATAAGTGATTAACAGTGGTTGGCAAAGTCATTTCAATTGTTGGGCAAAGTCATTTTTAGAGTTCGGATAAGTGATTGACAGTGGTTGGCAAAGTCATTACAATTGTTCGGCAAAGTCATTTTTAGAGGTGGGATAAGTGATTAACAGTGGTTGGCAAGGTCATTACAATTGTTGGGCAAAGTCATTTTTAGAGGTCGGATAAGTGATTGACAGTGGTTTGCAAAGTCATTACAATTGTTCGGCAAAGTCATTTTTAGAGGTCGGATAAGTGATTAACAGTGGCTGACAAAGTCATTACAATTGTTGGGCCAAGTCTTTACAATTGTTGGGCAAAGTCATTTTTAGAGGTCGAATAAGTGATTGACAGTGGTTGGCTAAGTCATTACTATTGTTGGGCAAAGTCATTTTTAGAGGTCGGATAAGTGATTAACAGTGGTTGGCAAAGTCATTACAATTGTTGGGCAAAGTCATTTTTAGAGGTCGGATAAGTGATTAACAGTGGTTGGAAAAGTCATAACAATTGTTAAGCAAAGTCATTTTTAGAGGTCGGATAAGTGATTAACAATTGTTGGCAAAGTCATTACAATTGTTGGGCAAAGTCATTTTTAGAGGTTGCATAAGTGATTGAAAGTGGTTTGCAAAGTCATTACAATTGTTGGGCAAAGTCATTTTTAGAGGTCGGATAAGTGATTAACAGTGGCTGACAAAGTCATTACAATTGTTGGGCAAAGTCTTTACAATTGTTGGGTAAAGTCATTTTTGGAAGTCGAATAAGTGATTAACAGTGGTTGGCAAATTCATTACAATTGTTGGGCAAAGTCATATTTAGAGGTCCGATAAGTGATTAACAGTGGTTGGCAAAGTCATTTCAATTGTTGGGCAAAGTCATTTTTAGAGTTCGGATAAGTGATTGACAGTGGTTGGCAAAGTCATTACAATTGTTCGGCAAAGTCATTTTTAGAGGTGGGATAAGTGATTAACAGTGGTTGGCAAGGTCATTACAATTGTTGGGCAAAGTCATTTTTAGAGGTCGGATAAGTGATTGACAGTGGTTTGCAAAGTCATTACAATTGTTCGGCAAAGTCATTTTTAGAGGTCGGATAAGTGATTAACAGTGGTTGGCAAGGTCATTACAATTGTTGGGCAAAGTCATTTTTAGAGGTCGGATAAGTGATTGATAGTGGTTTGAAAAGTAATTACAATTGTTGGGCAAAGTCATTTTTAGAAGTCGGATAAGTGATTAACAGTGATTGGCAAAGTCATTACAATTGTTGGGCAAAGTCATTTTTATAAGTCGGATAAGTGATTAACAGTGGTTGGCAAAGTCATTACAATTGTTAAGCAAAGTCATTTTTAGAGGTCGGATAAGTGATTGACAGAGGTTTGCAAAGTCATTACAATTGTTGGGCAAAGTCATTTTTATAAGTCGGATAAGTTATTAACAGAGGATGGCAAAGTCATTACAATTGTTGGGCAAAGTCATTTTTAGAGGTCGGATAAGTGATTAACATTGGTTGGCAAAGTCATTACAATTGTTGGGAAAGTCATTTATAGAGGTCGGATAAGTGATTGACAGTGGTTTGCAAAGTCATTACAATTGTTCGGCAAAGTCATTTTTAGAGGCCGGATAAGTGATTGACAGTGGTTTGCAAAGTCATTACATTTGTTGGGCAATGTCATTTTTAGAGGTCGGATAAGAGATTAATACAAGTTGGCAAAGTCATTACAATTGTTGGGCAAAATCATTTTTAGAGGTCGGATAAGTGATTGACAGTGGTTTGCAAAGTCATTACAATTGTTGGGCAAAGTCATTTTTAGAGGTCGGATAAGTGATTGACAGTGGTTGGCTAAGTCATTACAATTGTTGGGCAAAGTCATTTTTAGAAGTCGGATAAGTGATTAACAGTGGTTGGCAAAGTCATTACAATTGTTGGGCAAAGTCATTTTTATAAGTCGTATAAGTGATTAACAGTGGTTGGCAAAGTCATTACAATTGATAAGCAAAGTCATTTTTAGAGGTCGGATAAGTGATTGACAGAGGTTTGCAAAGTCATTACAATTGTTGGGCAAAGTCATTTTTATAAGTCGGATAAGTGATTAATAGAGGTTGGCAAAGTCATTACAATTGTTGGACAAAGTCATTTTTAGAGGTCGGATAAGTGATTAACAGTGGTTGGCAAAGTCATTACAATTGATAAGCAAAGTCATTTTTAGAGGTCGGATAAGTGATTGACAGAGGTTTGCAAAGTCATTACAATTGTTGGGCAAAGTCATTTTTATAAGTCGGATAAGTGATTAATAGAGGTTGGCAAAGTCATTACAATTGTTGGACAAAGTCATTTTTAGAGGTCGGATAAGTGATTAACAGTGTTTGGCAAAGTCATTACAATTGTTGGGCAAGGTCATTTTTAGAGGTCGGATAAGTGATTTACAGTGGTTTGCAAAGTCATCACAATTGTCCGGCAAAGTCATTTTTAGAGGTCGGATAAGTGATTGACAGTGGTTTGCAAAGTCATTACAATTGTTGGGCAAAGTCATTTTTAGAGGTCAGATAAGAGATTAACGGTAGTTGGCAAAGTCATTACAATTGTTGGGCAAAGTCATTTTTAGAGGTCGGATAAGTGATTGACAGTGGTTTGCAAAGTCATTACAATTGTTGAGCAAAGTCATTTTTAGAAGTCGGATAAGTGATTAACAGTGGTTGGCAAAGTCATAACAATCGTTGGGCAAAGTCATTTTTAGAGGTCGGATAAGTGATTAACAGTGGTTTGCAAAGTCATTTCAATTGTTCGGCAAAGTCATTTTTAGAGGCCGGATAAGTGATTAACAGTGGTTGGCAAAGTCATTACAATTGTTAAGCAAAGTCATTTTTAGAGGTCGGATAAGTGATTAACAGTGGTTGGCAAAGTCGTTACATTTGTAAGGCAAAGTCATTTCTGGAGGTCGGATAAGTGATTGACAGTGGTTTGCAAAGTCATTACAATTGTTGGGCAAAGTCATTTTTAGAAGTCGGATAAGTGATTAACAGTGGTTGGCAAAGTCATTACAATTATTGGGCAAAGTCATTTTTAGAGGTCGGATAAGTGATTAACAGTGGTTTGCAAAGTCATTTCATTTGTTCGGCAAAGACATTTTTAGAGGTCGGATAAGTGATTAACAGTGGTTGGCAAAGTCGTTACATTTGTAAGGCAAAGTCATTTCTGGAGGTCGGATAAGTGATTTACAGTGGTTGGCAAAGTCATTACAATTGTCATGCAAAGTCATTTTTAGAGGTCAGATAAGTGATTGACAGTGGTTTGCAAAGTCATTACAATTGTTGAGCAAAGTCATTTTTAGAAGTCGGATAAGTGATTAACAGTGGTTGGCAAAGTCATAACAATCGTTGGGCAAAGTCATTTTTAGAGGTCGGATAAGTGATTAACAGTGGTTTGCAAAGTCATTTCAATTGTTCGGCAAAGTCATTTTTAGAGGCCGGATAAGTGATTAACAGTGGTTGGCAAAGTCATTACAATTGTTAAGCAAAGTCATTTTTAGAGGTCGGATAAGTGATTAACAGTGGTTGGCAAAGTCGTTACATTTGTAAGGCAAAGTCATTTCTGGAGGTCGGATAAGTGATTGACAGTGGTTTGCAAAGTCATTACAATTGTTGGGCAAAGTCATTTTTAGAAGTCGGATAAGTGATTAACAGTGGTTGGCAAAGTCATTACAATTATTGGGCAAAGTCATTTTTAGAGGTCGGATAAGTGATTAACAGTGGTTTGCAAAGTCATTTCATTTGTTCGGCAAAGACATTTTTAGAGGTCGGATAAGTGATTAACAGTGGTTGGCAAAGTCGTTACATTTGTAAGGCAAAGTCATTTCTGGAGGTCGGATAAGTGATTTACAGTGGTTGGCAAAGTCATTACAATTGTCATGCAAAGTCATTTTTAGAGGTCAGATAAGTGATTGACAGTGTTTTGCAAAGTCATTACAATTGTTGGGCAAAGTCATTTTTAGAAGTCGGATAAGTGATTAACAGTGGTTGGCAAAGTCATTACAATTGTTGGGCAAAGTCATTTTTAGAAGTTGGATAAGTGATTAACAGTGGTTGGCAAAGTCGTTACATTTGTAAGGCAAAGTCATTTCTGGAGGTCGGATAAGTGATTGACAGTGGTTGCCAAAGTCATTACAATTGTTGGGCAAAATCATTTTTAGAGGTCGGATAAGTGATTGACAGTGATTTGCAAAGTCATTACAATTGTTGGGCAAAGTCATTTTTAGAGGTCGGATAAGAGATTAAGAGTAGTTGGCAAAGTCATTACAATTGTTGGGCAAAATCATTTTTAGAGGTCGGATAAGTGATTGACAGTGGTTTGCAAAGTCATTACAATTGTTGTGCAAAGTCATTTTTAGAAGTCAGATAAGTGATTGACAGTGGTTTGCAAAGTCATTACAATTGTTGGGCAAAGTCATTTTTAGAGGTCGCATAAGTGATTGACAGTGGTTTGCAAAGTCATTACAATTGTTGGGCAAAGTCATTTTTAGAAGTCGGATAAGTGATTAACAGTGGTTGGAAAAGTCATTACAATTGTTAAGCAAAGTCATTTTTAGAGGTCGGATAAGTGATTAACAGTTGTTGGCAAAGTCATTACAATTGTTGGGCAAAGTCATTTTTAGAGGTCGCATAAGTGATTGACAGTGGTTTGCAAAGTCATTACAATTGTCGGGCAAAGTCATTTTTACAGGTCGGATAAGTGATTAACAGTGGCTGACAAAGTCATTACAATTGTTGGGCAAAGTCATTTTTAGAGGTCGGATAAGTGATTGACAGTGGTTGGCTAAGTCATTACTATTGTTGGGCAAAGTCATTTTTAGAGGTCGGATAAGTGATAAACAGTGGCTGACAAAGTCATTACAATTGTTGGGTAAAGTCATTTTTAGAAGTCGAATAAGTGATTAACAGTGGTTGGCAAAGTCATTTCATTTGTTGGGCAAAGTCATTTTTAGAGGTCGGATAAGTGATTGACAGTGGTTGGCTAAGTCATTACTATTGTTGGGCAAAGTCATTTTTAGAGGTCGGATAAGTGATTAACAGTGGTTGGCAAGGTCATTACAATTGTTGGGCAAAGTCATTTTTAGAGGTCGGATAAGTGATTGATAGTGGTTTGAAAAGTAATTACAATTGTTGGGCAAAGTAATTTTTAGAAGTCGGATAAGTGATTAACAGTGATTGGCAAAGTCATTTCAATTGTTGGGCAAAGTCATTTTTATGAGTCGGATAAGTGATTGACAGAGGTTTGCAAAGTCATTACAATTGTTGGGCAAAGTCATTTTTATAAGTCGGATAAGTGATTAACAGTGGTTGGCAAAGTCATTACAATTGATAAGCAAAGTCATTTTTAGAGGTCGGATAAGTGATTGACAGAGGTTTGCAAAGTCATTACAATTGTTGGGCAAAGTCATTTTTAGAGGTCCGATAAGTGATTAACAGTGGTTTGCAAAGTCATTACAATTGTTGGGCAAAGTCATTTTTAGAGGTTGCATAAGTGATTGAAAGTGGTTTGCAAAGTCATTACAATTGTTGGGCAAAGTCATTTTTAGAGGTCCGATAAGTGATTAACAGTGGTTTGCAAAGTCATTACAATTGTTGGGCAAAGTCATTTTTAGAGGTCGGATAAGTGATTAACAGTGGCTGACAAAGTCATTACAATTGATGGGCAAAGTCTTTACAATTGTTGGGTAAAGTCATTTTTAGAAGTCGAATAAGTGATTAACAGTGGCTGACAAAGTCTTTACAATTGTTGGGCCAAGTCTTTACAATTGTTGGGCAAAGTCATTTTTAGAGGTCGAATAAGTGATTGACAGTGGTCGGCTAAGTCATTACTATTGTTGGGCAAAGTCATTTTTAGAGGTCGGATAAGTGATTAACAGTGGTTGGCAAAGTCATTACAAATGTTGGGCAAAGTCATTTTTAGAGGTCGGATAAGTGATTAACAGTGGTTGGAAAAGTCATAACAATTGTTAAGCAAAGTCATTTTTAGAGGTCGGATAAGTGATTAACAGTTGTTGGCAAAGTCATTACAATTGTTGGGCAAAGTCTTTACAATTGTTGGGTAAAGTCATTTTTGGAAGTCGAATAAGTGATTAACAGTGGCTGACAAAGTCGTTACAATTGTTGGGCAAAGTCTTTACAATTGTTGGGTAAAGTCATTTTTGGAAGTCGAATAAGTGATTAACAGTGGTTGGCAAATTCATTACAATTGTTGGGCAAAGTCATATTTAGAGGTCCGATAAGTGATTAACAGTGGTTGGCAAAGTCATTTCAATTGTTGGGCAAAGTCATTTTTAGAGTTCGGATAAGTGATTGACAGTGGTTGGCAAAGTCATTACAATTGTTCGGCAAAGTCATTTTTAGAGGTCGGATAAGTGATTAACAGTGGTTGGCAAGGTCATTAAAATTGTTGGGCAAAGTCTTTACAATTGTTGGGTAAAGTCATTTTTGGAAGTCGAATAAGTGATTAACAGTGGTTGGCAAATTTATTACAATTGTTGGGCAAAGTCATATTTAGAGGTCCGATAAGTGATTAACAGTGGTTGGCAAAGTCATTTCAATTGTTGGGCAAAGTCATTTTTAGAGTTCGGATAAGTGATTGACAGTGGTTGGCAAAGTCATTACAATTGTTCGGCAAAGTCATTTTTAGAGGTCGGATAAGTGATTAACAGTGGTTGGCAAGGTCATTTCAATTGTTCGGCAAAGTCATTTTTAGAGGCCGGATAAGTGATTAACAGTGGTTGGCAAAGTCATTACAATTGTTAAGCAAAGTCATTTTTAGAGGTCGGATAAGTGATTAACAGTGATTGGCAAGGTCATTACAATTGTTGGGCAAAGTCATTTTTAGAGGTCGGATAAGTGATTGATAGTGGTTTGAAAAGTAATTACAATTGTTGGGCAAAGTAATTTTTAGAAGTCGGATAAGTGATTAACAGTGATTGGCAAAGTCATTACAATTGTTGGGCAAAGTCATTTTTATAAGTCGGATAAGTGATTAACAGTGGTTGGCAAAGTCATTACAATTGTTAAGCAAAGTCATTTTTAGAGGTCGGATAAGTGATTGACAGAGGTTTGCAAAGTCATTACAATTGTTGGGCAAAGTCATTTTTATAAGTCGGATAAGTGATTAACAGAGGATGGCAAAGTCATTACAATTGTTGGGCAAAGTCATTTTTAGAGGTCGGATAAGAGATTAACATATGTTGGCAAAGTCATTACAATTGTTGGGCAAAATCATTTTTAGAGGTCGGATAAGTGATTGACAGTGGTTTGCAAAGTCATTACAATTGTTGGGCAAAGTCATTTTTAGAGGTCGGATAAGAGATTAACAGTAGTTGGCAAAGTCATTACAATTGTTGGGCAAAATCATTTTTAGAGGTCGGATAAGTGATTGACAGTGGTTTGCAAAGTCATTACAATTGTTGAGCAAAGTCATTTTTAGAGGTCGGATAAGTGATTGACAGTGGTTGGCTAAGTCATTACAATTGTTGGGCAAAGTCATTTTTAGAGGTCGGATAAGTGATTGACAGTGATTTGCAAAGTCATTACAATTGTTCGGCAAAGTCATTTTTAGAGGTCGGATAAGTGATTAACAGTGGTTGGCAAAGTCATAACAATTGTTGGGCAAAGTCATTTTTAGAGTTCGGATAAGTGATTGACAGTGGTTGGCAAAGTCATTACAATTGTTCGGCAAAGTCATTTTTAGAGGTCGGATTAGTGATTAACAGTGGTTGGCAAGGTCATTAAAATTGTTGGGCAAAGTCATTTTTAGATGTCGGATAAGTGATTGACAGTGGTTTGCAAAGTCATTACAATTGTTCGGCAAAGTCATTTTTAGAGGTCGGATAAGTGATTAACAGTGATTGGCAAGGTCATTACAATTGTTGGGCAAAGTCATTTTTAGAGGTCGGATAAGTGATTGATAGTGGTTTGAAAAGTAATTACAATTGTTGGGCAAAGTAATTTTTAGAAGTCGGATAAGTGATTAACAGTGATTGGCAAAGTCATTACAATTGTTGGGCAAAGTCATTTTTATAAGTCGGATAAGTGATTAACAGTGGTTGGCAAAGTCATTACAATTGTTAAGCAAAGTCATTTTTAGAGGTCGGATAAGTGATTGACAGAGGTTTGCAAAGTCATTACAATTGTTGGGCAAAGTCATTTTTATAAGTCGGATAAGTGATTAACAGAGGATGGCAAAGTCATTACAATTGTTGGGCAAAGTCATTTTTAGAGGTCGGATAAGAGATTAACATATGTTGGCAAAGTCATTACAATTGTTGGGCAAAATCATTTTTAGAGGTCGGATAAGTGATTGACAGTGGTTTGCAAAGTCATTACAATTGTTGGGCAAAGTCATTTTTAGAGGTCGGATAAGAGATTAACAGTAGTTGGCAAAGTCATTACAATTGTTGGGCAAAATCATTTTTAGAGGTCGGATAAGTGATTGACAGTGGTTTGCAAAGTCATTACAATTGTTGAGCAAAGTCATTTTTAGAGGTCGGATAAGTGATTGACAGTGGTTGGCTAAGTCATTACAATTGTTGGGCAAAGTCATTTTTAGAGGTCGGATAAGTGATTGACAGTGATTTGCAAAGTCATTACAATTGTTCGGCAAAGTCATTTTTAGAGGTCGGATAAGTGATTAACAGTGGTTGGCAAAGTCATAACAATTGTTGGGCAAAGTCATTTTTAGAGGTCGGATAAGTGATTGACAGTGGTTTGAAAAGTCATTACAATTGTTGGGCAAAGTCATTTTTATAAGTCGGATAAGTGATTTACAGTGGTTGGCAAAGTCATTACAATTGATAAGCAAAGTCATTTTTAGAGGTCGGATAAGTGATTGACAGAGGTTTGCAAAGTCATTACAATTGTTGGGCAAAGTCATTTTTATAAGTCGGATAAGTGATTAACAGAGGATGGCAAAGTCATTACAATTGTTGGGCAAAGTCATTTTTAGAGGTCGGATAAGAGATTAACATATGTTGGCAAAGTCATTACAATTGTTGGGCAAAATCATTTTTAGAGGTCGGATAAGTGATTGACAGTGGTTTGCAAAGTCATTACAATTGTTGGGCAAAGTCATTTTTAGAGGTCGGATAAGAGATTAACAGTAGTTGGCAAAGTCATTACAATTGTTGGGCAAAATCATTTTTAGAAGTCGGATAAGTGATAAACAGTGGTTGGCAAAGTCATTACAATTGTTGGGCAAAGTCATTTTTATAAGTCGGATAAGTGATTTACAGTGGTTGGCAAAGTCATTACAATTGATAAGCAAAGTCATTTTTAGAGGTCGGATAAGTGATTGACAGAGGTTTGCAAAGTCATTACAATTGTTGGGCAAAGTCATTTTAAGAGGTCGGATAAGTGATTGACAGTGATTTGCAAAGTCATAACAATTGTTGGGCAAAGTCATTTTTAGAGGTCGGATAAGAGATTAACATATGTTGGCAAAGTCATTACAATTGTTGGGCAAAATCATTTTTAGAGGTCGGATAAGTGATTGACAGTGGTTTGCAAAGTCATTACAATTGTTGGGCAAAGTCATTTTTAGAGGTCGGATAAGAGATTAACAGTAGTTGGCAAAGTCATTACAATTGTTGGGCAAAATCATTTTTAGAAGTCGGATAAGTGATAAACAGTGGTTGGCAAAGTCATTACAATTGTTGGGCAAAGTCATTTTTATAAGTCGGATAAGTGATTTACAGTGGTTGGCAAAGTCATTACAATTGATAAGCAAAGTCATTTTTAGAGGTCGGATAAGTGATTGACAGAGGTTTGCAAAGTCATTACAATTGTTGGGCAAAGTCATTTTAAGAGGTCGGATAAGTGATTGACAGTGATTTGCAAAGTCATAACAATTGTTGGGCAAAGTCATTTTTAGAGGTCGGATAAGTGATTGACAGTGGTTTGAAAAGTCATTACAATTGTTGGGCAAAGTCAATTTTAGAAGTCGGATAAGTGATAAACAGTGGTTGGCAAAGTCATTACAATTGTTGGGCAAAGTCATTTTTATAAGTCGGATAAGTGATTTACAGTGGTTGGCAAAGTCATTACAATTGATAAGCAAAGTCATTTTTAGAGGTCGGATAAGTGATTGACAGAGGTTTGCAAAGTCATTACAATTGTTGGGCAAAGTCATTTTTATAAGTCGGATAAGTGATTAATAGAGGTTGGCAAAGTCATTACAATTGTTGGACAAAGTCATTTTTAGAGGTCGGATAAGTGGTTAACAGTGGTTGGCAAAGTCATTACAATTGTTGGGCAAGGTCATTTTTAGAGGTCGGATAAGTGATTGACAGTGGTTTGCAAAGTCATCACAATTGTCCGGCAAAGTCATTTTTAGAGGTCGGATAAGTGATTGACAGTGGTTTGCAAAGTCATTACAATTGTTGGGAAAAGTCATTTTTAGAGGTCGGATAAGAGATTAACGGTAGTTGGCAAAGTCATTACAATTGTTGGGCAAAGTCATTTTTAGAGATCGGATAAGTGATTGACAGTGGTTTGCAAAGTCATTACAATTGTTGAGCAAAGTCATTTTTAGAAGTCGGATAAGTGATTAACAGTGGTTGGCAAAGTCATTACAATTGTTGGGCAAAGTCATTTTTAGAGGTCGGATAAGTGATTGACAGTGGTTGGCAAAGTCATTACAATTGTATGGCAAAGTCATTTTTAGAGGTCGGATAAGTGATTAACAGTGGTTGGCAAAGTCATAACAATCGTTGGGCAAAGTCATTTTTAGAGGTCGGATAAGTGATTAACAGTGGTTTGCAAAGTCATTTCAATTGTTCGGCAGAGTCATTTTTAGAGGTCGGATAAGTGATTAACAGTGGTTGGCAAAGTCATTACAATTGTTAAGCAAAGTCATTTTTAGAGGTCGGATAAGTGATTGACAGTGGTTTGCAAAGTCATTACAATTGTTGGGCAAAGTCATTTTTAGAAGTCGGATAAGTGATTAACAGTGGTTGGCAAAGTCGTTACATTTGTTGGGCAAAGTAATTTCTGGAGGTCGGATAAGTGATTGACAGTGGTTGGCAAAGTCATTACAATTGTTATGCAAAGTCATTTTTAGAAGTCGTATAAGTGATTAACAGTGGTTGGCAAAGTAATTTCAATTGTTGGGCAAAGTCATTTTTAGAGGTCGGATAAGTGATTGACAGTGGTTGGCTAAGTCATTACAATTGTTGGGCAAAGTCATTTTTAGAGGTCGGATAAGTGATTAACAGTGGTTGGCAGAGTCATTACAATTGTTGGGCGAAGTCATATTTAGAGGTCCGATAAGTGATTAACAGTGGTTGGCAAAGTCATTACAATTGTTGGGTAAAGTCATTTTTAGAGGTCGGATAAGTGATTGACAGTGGTTTGCAAAGTCATTTCAATTGTTCGGCAAAGTCATTTTTAGAGGTCGGATAAGTGATTAACAGTGGTTGGCAAAGTCATTACAATTGTTAAGCAAAGTCATTTTTAGAGGTCGGATAAGTGATTGACAGTGGTTTGCAAAGTCATTACAATTGTTGGGCAAAGTCATTTTTAGAAGTCGGATAAGTGATTAACAGTGGTTTGCAAAGTCATTTCAATTGTTGGGCAAAGTCATTTTTAGAGGTCGGATAAGTGATTGGCAGTGGTTGGCAAAGTCATTACAATTGTTAAGCAGAGTCATTTTTAGAGGTCGGATAAGTGATTAACATTGGTTGGCAAAGTCATTACAATTGTTGGGCAAAGTCATTTTTAGAGGTCGGATAAGTGATTGACAGTGGTTTGCAAAGTCATTACAATTGTTCGGCAAAGTCATTTTAAGAGGTCGGATAAGTTATTAACAGTGGTTGGCAAAGTAATTACAATTGTTGGGCAAAGTCATTTTTAGAGGTCGGATAAGTGATTGACAGTGGTTTGCAAAGTCATTACAATTGTTAAGCAAAGTCATTTTTAGAGGTCGGATAAGTGATTGACAGTGGTTTGCAAAGTCATTACAATTGTTGGGCAAAGTCATTTTTAGAAGTCGGATAAGTGATTAACAGTGGTTGGCAAAGTCGTTACATTTGTTGGGCAAAGTCATTTCTGGAGGTCGGATAAGTGATTGACAGTGGTTGGCAAAGTCATTACAATTGTTATGCAAAGTCATTTTTAGAGGTCAGATAAGTGATTGACAGTGTTTTGCAAAGTCATTACAATTGTTGGGCAAAGTCATTTTTAGAAGTCGGATAAGTGATTAACAGTGGTTGGCAAAGTCATTACAATTGTTGGGCAAAGTCATTTTTAGAAGTCGGATAAGTGATTAACAGTGGTTGGCAAAGTCATTACAATTGTATGGCAAAGTCATTTTTAGAGGTCGGATAAGTGATTAACAGTGGTTGGCAAAGTCATAACAATCGTTGGGCAAAGTCATTTTTAGAGGTCGGATAAGTGATTGACAGTGGTTTGCAAAGTCATTTCAATTGTTGGGCAAAGTCATTTTTAGAAGTCGGATAAGTGATTAACAGTGGTTGGCAAAGTCGTTACATTTGTTGGGCAAAGTCATTTCTGGAGGTCGGATAAGTGATTGACAGTGGTTGGCAAAGTCATTACAATTGTTCGGCAAAGTCATTTTTAGAGGTCGGATTAGTGATTAACAGTGGTTGGCAAGGTCATTAAAATTGTTGGGCAAAGTCATTTTTAGATGTCGGATAAGTGATTGACAGTGGTTTGCAAAGTCATTACAATTGTTCGGCAAAGTCATTTTTAGAGGTCGGATAAGTGATTAACAGTAATTGGCAAGGTCATTACAATTGTTGGGCAAAGTCATTTTTAGAGGTCGGATAAGTGATTGATAGTGGTTTGAAAAGTAATTACAATTGTTGGGCAAAGTAATTTTTAGAAGTCGGATAAGTGATTAACAGTGATTGGCAAAGTCATTACAATTGTTGGGCAAAGTCATTTTTATAAGTCGGATAAGTGATTAACAGTGGTTGGCAAAGTCATTACAATTGTTAAGCAAAGTCATTTTTAGAGGTCGGATAAGTGATTGACAGAGGTTTGCAAAGTCATTACAATTGTTGGGCAAAGTCATTTTTATAAGTCGGATAAGTGATTAACAGAGGATGGCAAAGTCATTACAATTGTTGGGCAAAGTCATTTTTAGAGGTCGGATAAGAGATTAACATATGTTGGCAAAGTCATTACAATTGTTGGGCAAAATCATTTTTAGAGGTCGGATAAGTGATTGACAGTGGTTTGCAAAGTCATTACAATTGTTGGGCAAAGTCATTTTTAGAGGTCGGATAAGAGATTAACAGTAGTTGGCAAAGTCATTACAATTGTTGGGCAAAATCATTTTTAGAGGTCGGATAAGTGATTGACAGTGGTTTGCAAAGTCATTACAATTGTTGAGCAAAGTCATTTTTAGAGGTCGGATAAGTGATTGACAGTGGTTGGCTAAGTCATTACAATTGTTGGGCAAAGTCATTTTTAGAGGTCGGATAAG
Organism: Brachionus asplanchnoidis; assembly: GCA_025491095.1. Lineage (NCBI taxonomy): Eukaryota > Metazoa > Rotifera > Eurotatoria > Ploima > Brachionidae > Brachionus > Brachionus asplanchnoidis. The sequence goes on along the minus strand of JAILYF010000095.1, from coordinate 259,940 downwards.
TGATTGACAGTGATTTGCAAAGTCATTACAATTGTTCGGCAAAGTCATTTTTAGAGGTCGGATAAGTGATTAACAGTGGTTGGCAAAGTCATAACAATTGTTGGGCAAAGTCATTTTTAGAGGTCGGATAAGTGATTGACAGTGGTTTGAAAAGTCATTACAATTGTTGGGCAAAGTCATTTTATAAGTCGGATAAGTGATTTACAGTGGTTGGCAAAGTCATTACAATTGATAAGCAAAGTCATTTTTAGAGGTCGGATAAGTGATTGACAGAGGTTTGCAAAGTCATTACAATTGTTGGGCAAAGTCATTTTTATAAGTCGGATAAGTGATTAACAGAGGATGGCAAAGTCATTACAATTGTTGGGCAAAGTCATTTTTAGAGGTCGGATAAGAGATTAACATATGTTGGCAAAGTCATTACAATTGTTGGGCAAAATCATTTTTAGAGGTCGGATAAGTGATTGACAGTGGTTTGCAAAGTCATTACAATTGTCGGGCAAAGTCATTTTTAGAGGTCGGATAAGAGATTAACAGTAGTTGGCAAAGTCATTACAATTGTTGGGCAAAATCATTTTTAGAAGTCGGATAAGTGATTAACAGTGGTTGGCAAAGTCATTACAATTGTTGGGCAAAGTCATTTTTAGAAGTCGGATAAGTGATTAACAGTGGTTGGCAAAGTCATTACAATTGTATGGCAAAGTCATTTTTAGAGGTCGGATAAGTGATTAACAGTGGTTGGCAAAGTCATAACAATCGTTGGGCAAAGTCATTTTTAGAGGTCGGATAAGTGATTGACAGTGGTTGGCTAAGTCATTACAATTGTTGGGCAAAGTCATTTTTAGAGGTCGGATAAGTGATTAACAGTGGTTGGCAAAGTCATAACAATTGTTGGGCAAAGTCATTTTTAGAGGTCGGATAAGTGATTGACAGTGGTTTGAAAAGTCATTACAATTGTTGGGCAAAGTCAATTTTAGAAGTCGGATAAGTGATAAACAGTGGTTGGCAAAGTCATTACAATTGTTGGGCAAAGTCATTTTTATAAGTCGGATAAGTGATTTACAGTGGTTGGCAAAGTCATTACAATTGATAAGCAAAGTCATTTTTAGAGGTCGGATAAGTGATTGACAGAGGTTTGCAAAGTCATTACAATTGTTGGGCAAAGTCATTTTTATAAGTCGGATAAGTGATTAATAGAGGTTGGCAAAGTCATTACAATTGTTGGACAAAGTCATTTTTAGAGGTCGGATAAGTGGTTAACAGTGGTTGGCAAAGTCATTACAATTGTTGGGCAAGGTCATTTTTAGAGGTCGGATAAGTGATTGACAGTGGTTTGCAAAGTCATCACAATTGTCCGGCAAAGTCATTTTTAGAGGTCGGATAAGTGATTGACAGTGGTTTGCAAAGTCATTACAATTGTTGGGAAAAGTCATTTTTAGAGGTCGGATAAGAGATTAACGGTAGTTGGCAAAGTCATTACAATTGTTGGGCAAAGTCATTTTTAGAGATCGGATAAGTGATTGACAGTGGTTTGCAAAGTCATTACAATTGTTGAGCAAAGTCATTTTTAGAAGTCGGATAAGTGATTAACAGTGGTTGGCAAAGTCATTACAATTGTTGGGCAAAGTCATTTTTAGAGGTCGGATAAGTGATTGACAGTGGTTGGCAAAGTCATTACAATTGTATGGCAAAGTCATTTTTAGAGGTCGGATAAGTGATTAACAGTGGTTGGCAAAGTCATAACAATCGTTGGGCAAAGTCATTTTTAGAGGTCGGATAAGTGATTAACAGTGGTTTGCAAAGTCATTTCAATTGTTCGGCAGAGTCATTTTTAGAGGTCGGATAAGTGATTAACAGTGGTTGGCAAAGTCATTACAATTGTTAAGCAAAGTCATTTTTAGAGGTCGGATAAGTGATTGACAGTGGTTTGCAAAGTCATTACAATTGTTGGGCAAAGTCATTTTTAGAAGTCGGATAAGTGATTAACAGTGGTTGGCAAAGTCGTTACATTTGTTGGGCAAAGTAATTTCTGGAGGTCGGATAAGTGATTGACAGTGGTTGGCAAAGTCATTACAATTGTTATGCAAAGTCATTTTTAGAAGTCGTATAAGTGATTAACAGTGGTTGGCAAAGTAATTTCAATTGTTGGGCAAAGTCATTTTTAGAGGTCGGATAAGTGATTGACAGTGGTTGGCTAAGTCATTTCAATTGTTCGGCAAAGTCATTTTTAGAGGTCGGATAAGTGATTAACAGTGGTTGGCAAAGTCATTACAATTGTTAAGCAAAGTCATTTTTAGAAGTCGTATAAGTGATTAACAGTGGTTGGCAAAGTAATTTCAATTGTTGGGCAAAGTCATTTTTAGAGGTCGGATAAGTGATTGACAGTGGTTTGCAAAGTCATTTCAATTGTTCGGCAAAGTCATTTTTAGAGGTCGGATAAGTGATTAACAGTGGTTGGCAAAGTCATTACAATTGTTAAGCAAAGTCATTTTTAGAGGTCGGATAAGTGATTGACAGTGGTTTGCAAAGTCATTACAATTGTTGGGCAAAGTCATTTTTAGAAGTCGGATAAGTGATTAACAGTGGTTTGCAAAGTCATTTCAATTGTTGGGCAAAGTCATTTTTAGAGGTCGGATAAGTGATTGGCAGTGGTTGGCAAAGTCATTACAATTGTTAAGCAGAGTCATTTTTAGAGGTCGGATAAGTGATTAACATTGGTTGGCAAAGTCATTACAATTGTTGGGCAAAGTCATTTTTAGAGGTCGGATAAGTGATTGACAGTGGTTTGCAAAGTCATTACAATTGTTCGGCAAAGTCATTTTAAGAGGTCGGATAAGTTATTAACAGTGGTTGGCAAAGTAATTACAATTGTTGGGCAAAGTCATTTTTAGAGGTCGGATAAGTGATTGACAGTGGTTTGCAAAGTCATCACAATTGTTAAGCAAAGTCATTTTTAGAGGTCGGATAAGTGATTGACAGTGGTTTGCAAAGTCATTACAATTGTTGGGCAAAGTCATTTCTAGAAGTCGGATAAGTGATTAACAGTGGTTGGCAAAGTCGTTACATTTGTTGGGCAAAGTCATTTCTGGAGGTCGGATAAGTGATTGACAGTGGTTGGCAAAGTCATTACAATTGTTATGCAAAGTCATTTTTAGAGGTCAGATAAGTGATTGACAGTGTTTTGCAAAGTCATTACAATTGTTGGGCAAAGTCATTTTTAGAAGTCGGATAAGTGATTAACAGTGGTTGGCAAAGTCATTACAATTGTTGGGCAAAGTCATTTTTAGAAGTCGGATAAGTGATTAACAGTGGTTGGCAAAGTCATTACAATTGTTTGGCAAAGTCATTTTTAGAGGTCGGATAAGTGATTAACAGTGGTTGGCAAAGTCATAACAATCGTTGGGCAAAGTCATTTTTAGAGGTCGGATAAGTGATTGACAGTGGTTTGCAAAGTCATTTCAATTGTTGGGCAAAGTCATTTTTAGAAGTCGGATAAGTGATTAACAGTGGTTGGCAAAGTCGTTACATTTGTTTGGCAAAGTCATTTCTGGAGGTCGGATAAGTGATTGACAGTGGTTGGCAAAGTCATTACAATTGTTATGCAAAGTCATTTTTAGAGGTCAGATAAGTGATTGACAGTGTTTTGCAAAGTCATTACAATTGTTGGGCAAAGTCATTTTTAGAAGTCGGATAAGTGATTAACAGTGGTTGGCAAAGTCATTACAATTGTTGGGCAAAGTCATTTTTAGAAGTCGGATAAGTGATTAACAGTGGTTGGCAAAGTCATTACAATTGTATGGCAAAGTCATTTTTAGAGGTCGGATAAGTGATTAACAGTGGTTGGCAAAGTCATAACAATCGTTGGGCAAAGTCATTTTTAGAGGTCGGATAAGTGATTGACAGTGGTTTGCAAAGTCATTTCAATTGTTCGGCAAAGTCATTTTTAGAGGTCGGATAAGTGATTAACAGTGGTTGGCAAAGTCATTACAATTGTTAAGCAAAGTCATTTTTAGAGGTCGGATAAGTGATTGACAGTGGTTTGCAAAGTCATTACAATCGTTGGGCAAAGTCATTTTTAGAAGTCGGATAAGTGATTAACAGTGGTTGGCAAAGTCATTTCAATTGTTGGGCAAAGTCATTTTTAGAGGTCGGATAAGTGATTGGCAGTGGTTGGCAAAGTCATTACAATTGTTAAGCAGAGTCATTTTTAGAGGTCGGATAAGTGATTAACATTGGTTGGCAAAGTCATTACAATTGTTGGGCAAAGTCATTTTTAGAGGTCGGATTAGTGATTGACAGTGGTTTGCAAAGTCATTACAATTGTTCGGCAAAGTCATTTTAAGAGGTCGGATAAGTTATTAACAGTGGTTGGCAAAGTAATTACAATTGTTGGGCAAAGTCATTTTTAGAGGTCGGATAAGTGATTGACAGTGGTTTGCAAAGTCATTACAATTGTTGGGTAAAGTCATTTTTAGAGGTCGGATAAGTTATTAACAGTGGTTGGCAAAGTAATTACAATTGTTGGGCAAAGTCATTTTTAGAGGTCGGATAAGTGATTGACAGTGGTTTGCAAAGTCATTACAATTGTTGGGTAAAGTCATTTTTAGAGGTCGGATAAGTGATTAACAGTGGTTGGCAAAGTCATTACAATTGTTAAGCAAAGTCATTTTTAGAGGTCGGATAAGTGATTGACAGTGGTTTGCAAAGTCATTACAATTGTTGGGCAAAGTCATTTTTAGAAGTCGGATAAGTGATTAACAGTGGTTGGCAAAGTCATTTCAATTGTTGGGCAAAGTCATTTTTAGAGGTCGCATAAGTGATTGGCAGTGGTTGGCAAAGTCATTACAATTGTTAAGCAGAGTCATTTTTAGAGGTCGGATAAGTGATTAACATTGGTTGGCAAAGTCATTACAATTGTTGGGCAAAGTCATTTTTAGAGGTCGGATAAGTGATTGACAGTGGTTTGCAAAGTCATTACAATTGTTCGGCAAAGTCATTTTTAGAGGTCGGATAAGTTATTAACATTGGTTGGCAAAGTAATTACAATTGTTGGGCAAAGTCATTTTTAGAGGTCGGATAAGTGATTGACAGTGGTTTGCAAAGTCATTACAATTGTTGGGTAAAGTCATTTTTAGAGGTCGGATAAGTTATTAACAGTGGTTGGCAAAGTAATTACAATTGTTGGGCAAAGTCATTTTTAGAGGTCGGATAAGTGATTGACAGTGGTTTGCAAAGTCATTACAATTGTTGGGTAAAGTCATTTTTAGAAGTCGTATAAGTGATTAACAGTGGTTGGCAAAGTAATTTCAATTGTTGGGCAAAGTCATTTTTAGAGGTCGGATAAGTGATTGACAGTGGTTGGCTAAGTCATTACAATTGTTGGGCAAAGTCATTTTTAGAGGTCGGATAAGTGATTAACAGTGGTTGGCAGAGTCATTACAATTGTTGGGCGAAGTCATATTTAGAGGTCCGATAAGTGATTAACAGTGGTTGGCAAAGTCATTACAATTGTTGGGTAAAGTCATTTTTAGAGGTCGGATAAGTGATTAACAGTGGTTTGCAAAGTCATTACAATTGTTAAGCAAAGTCATTTTTAGAGGTCGGATAAGTGATTGACAGTGGTTTGCAAAGTCATTACAATTGTTGGGCAAAGTCATTTTTAGAAGTCGGATAAGTGATTAACAGTGTTTTGCAAAGTCATTACAATTGTTGGGCTATGTCATTTTTAGAAGTCGGATAAGTGATTAACAGTGGTTGGCAAAGTCATTACAATTGTTGGGCAAAGTCATTTTTAGAAGTCGGATAAGTGATTAACAGTGTTTTGCAAAGTCATTACAATTGTTGGGCAAAGTCATTTTTAGAAGTCGGATAAGTGATTAACAGTGGTTGGCAAAGTCATTACAATTGTTGGGCAAAGTCATTTTTAGAAGTCGGATAAGTGATTAACAGTGGTTGGCAAAGTCATTACAATTGTATGGCAAAGTCATTTTTAGAGGTCGGATAAGTGATTAACAGTGGTTGGCAAAGTCATAACAATCGTTGGGCAAAGTCATTTTTAGAGGTCGGATAAGTGATTGACAGTGGTTTGCAAAGTCATTACAATTGTTGGGTAAAGTCATTTTTAGAGGTCGGATAAGTGATTAACAGTGGTTGGCAAAGTCATTACAATTGTTAAGCAAAGTCATTTTTAGAGGTCGGATAAGTGATTGACAGTGGTTTGCAAAGTCATTACAATTGTTGGGCAAAGTCATTTTTAGAAGTCGGATAAGTGATTAACAGTGGTTGGCAAAGTCATTTCAATTGTTGGGCAAAGTCATTTTTAGAGGTCGGATAAGTGATTGACAGTGGTTTGCAAAGTCATTACAATTGTTCGGCAAAGTCATTTTTAGAGGTCGGATAAGTTATTAACATTGGTTGGCAAAGTAATTACAATTGTTGGGCAAAGTCATTTTTAGAGGTCGGATAAGTGATTGACAGTGGTTTGCAAAGTCATTACAATTGTTGGGTAAAGTCATTTTTAGAGGTCGGATAAGTTATTAACAGTGGTTGGCAAAGTAATTACAATTGTTGGGCAAAGTCATTTTTAGAGGTCGGATAAGTGATTGACAGTGGTTTGCAAAGTCATTACAATTGTTGGGTAAAGTCATTTTTAGAAGTCGTATAAGTGATTAACAGTGGTTGGCAAAGTAATTTCAATTGTTGGGCAAAGTCATTTTTAGAGGTCGGATAAGTGATTGACAGTGGTTTGCAAAGTCATTACAATTGTTGGGTAAAGTCATTTTTAGAAGTCGTATAACTGATTAACAGTGGTTGGCAAAGTAATTTCAATTGTTGGGCAAAGTCATTTTTAGAGGTCGGATAAGTGATTGACAGTGGTTGGCTAAGTCATTACAATTGTTGGGCAAAGTCATTTTTAGAGGTCGGATAAGTGATTAACAGTGGTTGGCAGAGTCATTACAATTGTTGGGCGAAGTCATATTTAGAGGTCCGATAAGTGATTAACAGTGGTTGGCAAAGTCATTACAATTGTTGGGTAAAGTCATTTTTAGAGGTCGGATAAGTGATTAACAGTGGTTTGCAAAGTCATTACAATTGTTAAGCAAAGTCATTTTTAGAGGTCGGATAAGTGATTGACAGTGGTTTGCAAAGTCATTACAATTGTTGGGCAAAGTCATTTTTAGAAGTCGGATAAGTGATTAACAGTGTTTTGCAAAGTCATTACAATTGTTGGGCTATGTCATTTTTAGAAGTCGGATAAGTGATTAACAGTGTTTTGCAAAGTCATTACAATTGTTGGGCTATGTCATTTTTAGAAGTCGGAATAAGTGATTAACAGTGGTTGGCAAAGTCATTACAATTGTTGGGCAAAGTCATTTTTAGAAGTCGGATAAGTGATTAACAGTGGTTGGCAAAGTCATTACAATTGTATGGCAAAGTCATTTTTAGAGGTCGGATAAGTGATTAACAGTGGTTGGCAAAGTCATAACAATCGTTGGGCAAAGTCATTTTTAGAGGTCGGATAAGTGATTGACAGTGGTTTGCAAAGTCATTTCAATTGTTCGGCAAAGTCATTTTTAGAGGTCGGATAAGTGATTAACAGTGGTTGGCAAAGTCATAACAATCGTTGGGCAAAGTCATTTTTAGAGGTCTGATAAGTGATTAACAGTGGTTTGCAATGTCATTTCAATTGTTCGGCAAAGTCATTTTTAGAGGTCGGATAAGTGATTAACAGTGGTTGGCAAAGTCATTACAATTGTTAAGCAAAGTCATTTTTAGAGGTCGGATAAGTGATTGACAGTGGTTTGCAAAGTCATTACAATTGTTGGGCAAAGTCATTTTTAGAAGTCGGATAAGTGATTAACAGTGGTTGGCAAAGTCGTTACATTTGTTGGGCAAAGTCATTTCTGGAGGTCGGATAAGTGATTGACAGTGGTTGGCAAAGTCATTACAATTGTTATGCAAAGTCATTTTTAGAGGTCAGATAAGTGATTGACAGTGGTTTGCAAAGTCATTACAATTGTTGGGCAAAGTCATTTTTAGAAGTCGGATAAGTGATTAACAGTGGTTGGCAAAGTCATTACAATTGTTGGGCAAAGTCATTTTTAGAAGTCGGATAAGTGATTAACAGTGGTTGGAAAAGTCATTTCAATTGCTGGGCAAAGTCATTTTTAGAGGTCGGATAAGTGATTGGCAGTGGTTTGCAAAGTCATTACAATTGTTAAGCAGAGTCATTTTTAGAGGTCGGATAAGTGATTAACAGTGGTTGGCAAAGTCATTACAATTGTTAAGCAAAGTCATTTTTAGAGGTCGGATAAGTGATTGACAGTGGTTTGCAAAGTCTTACAATTGTTGGGCAAAGTCATTTTTAGAAGTCGGATAAGTGATTAACAGTGGTTGGCAAAGTCATTACAATTGTTGGGCAAAGTCATTTTTAGAAGTCGGATAAGTGATTAACAGTGGTTGGCAAAGTCATTTCAATTGTTGGGCAAAGTCATTTTTAGAGGTCGGATAAGTGATTGGCAGTGGTTGGCAAAGTCATTACAATTGTTAAGCAGAGTCATTTTTAGAGGTCGGATAAGTGATTAACATTGGTTGGCAAAGTCATTACAATTGTTGGGCAAAGTCATTTTTAGAGGTCGGATAAGTTATTAACAGTGGTTGGCAAAGTCATTACAATTGTTGGGCAAAGTCATTTTTAGAGGTCGGATAAGTGATTGACAGTGGTTTGCAAAGTCATTACAATTGTTGGGTAAAGTCATTTTTAGAAGTCGAATAAGTGATTAACAGTGGTTGGCAAAGTAATTTCAATTGTTGGGCAAAGTCATTTTTAGAGGTCGGATAAGTGATTAACAGTGGTTGGCAGAGTCATTACAATTGTTGGGCGAAGTCATATTTAGAGGTCCGATAAGTGATTAACAGTGGTTGGCAAAGTCATTACAATTGTTGGGCAAAGTCATTTTTAGAGGTCGGATAAGTGATTAACAGTGGTTTGCAAAGTCATTACAATTGTTAAGCAAAGTCATTTTTAGAGGTCGGATAAGTGATTGACAGTGGTTTGCAAAGTCATTACAATTGTTGGGCAAAGTCATTTTTAGAAGTCGGATAAGTGATTAACAGTGGTTGGCAAAGTCGTTACATTTGTTGGGCAAAGTCATTTCTGGAGGTCGGATAAGTGATTGACAGTGGTTGGCAAAGTCATTACAATTGTTATGCAAAGTCATTTTTAGAGGTCAGATAAGTGATTGACAGTGTTTTGCAAAGTCATTACAATTGTTGGGCAAAGTCATTTTTAGAAGTCGGATAAGTGATTAACAGTGGTTGGCAAAGTCATTACAATTGTTGGGCAAAGTCATTTTTAGAAGTCGGATAAGTGATTGACAGTGGTTGGCAAAGTCATTACAATTGTATGGCAAAGTCATTTTTAGAGGTCGGATAAGTGATTAACAGTGGTTGGCAAAGTCATAACAATCGTTGGGCAAAGTCATTTTTAGAGGTCGGATAAGTGATTGACAGTGGTTTGCAAAGTCATTTCAATTGTTCGGCAAAGTCATTTTTAGAGGTCGGATAAGTGATTAACAGTGGTTGGCAAAGTCATTACAATTGTTAAGCAAAGTCATTTTTAGAGGTCGGATAAGTGATTGACAGTGGTTTGCAAAGTCATTACAATTGTTGGGCAAAGTCATTTTTAGAAGTCGGATAAGTGATTAACAGTGGTTGGCAAAGTCGTTACATTTGTTGGGCAAAGTCATTTCCGGAGGTCGGATAAGTGTTTGACAGTGGTTGGCAAAGTCATTACAATTGTTATGCAAAGTCATTTTTAGAGGTCAGATAAGTGATTGACAGTGGTTGGCAAAGTCATTACAATTGTTATGCAAAGTCATTTTTAGAGGTCGGAAAAGTGATTGACAGTGGTTTGCAAAGTCATTACAATTGTTGGGCAAAGTCATTTTTAGAAGTCGGATAAGTGATTAACAGTGGTTGGCAAAGTCGTTACATTTGTTGGGCAAAGTCATTTCTGGAGGTCGGATAAGTGTTTGACAGTGGTTGGCAAAGTCATTACAATTGTTATGCAAAGTCATTTTTAGAGGTCAGATAAGTGATTGACAGTGTTTTGCAAAGTCATTACAATTGTTGGGCAAAGTCATTTTTAGAAGTCGGATAAGTGATTAACAGTGGTTGGCAAAGTCATTACAATTGTTGGGCAAAGTCATTTTTAGAAGTCGGATAAGTGATTAACAGTGGTTGGCAAAGTCATTACAATTGTATGGCAAAGTCATTTCTAGAGGTCGGATAAGTGATTAACAGTGGTTGGCAAAGTCATAACAATCGTTGGGCAAAGTCATTTTTAGAGGTCGGATAAGTGATTGACAGTGGTTTGCAAAGTCATTTCAATTGTTCGGCAAAGTCATTTTTAGAGGTCGGATAAGTGATTAACAGTGGTTGGCAAAGTCATTACAATTGTTAAGCAAAGTCATTTTTAGAGGTCGGATAAGTGATTGACAGTGGTTTGCAAAGTCATTACAATTGTTGGGCAAAGTCATTTTTAGATGTCGGATAAGTGATTAACAGTGGTTGGCAAAGTCATTACAATTGTTGGGCAAAGTCATTTTTAGAAGTCGGATAAGTGATTAACAGTGGTTGGCAAAGTCATTTCAATTGTTGGGCAAAGTCATTTTTAGAGGTCGGATAAGTGATTGGCAGTGGTTGGCAAAGTCATTACAATTGTTAAGCAGAGTCATTTTTAGAGGTCGGATAAGTGATTAACATTGGTTGGCAAAGTCATTACAATTGTTGGGCAAAGTCATTTTTAGAGGTCGGATAAGTGATTGACAGTGGTTTGCAAAGTCATTACAATTGTTCGGCAAAGTCATTTTTAGAGGTCGGATAAGTTATTAACAGTGGTTTGCAAAGTCATTACAATTGTTGGGTAAAGTCATTTTTAGAAGTCGAATAAGTGATTAACAGTGGTTGGCAAAGTAATTTCAATTGTTGGGCAAAGTCATTTTTAGAGGTCGGATAAGTGATTGACAGTGGTTGGCTAAGTCATTACAATTGTTGGGCAAAGTCATTTTTAGAGGTCGGATAAGTGATTAACAGTGGTTGGCAGAGTCATTACAATTGTTGGGCGAAGTCATATTTAGAGGTCCGATAAGTGATTAACAGTGGTTGGCAAAGTCATTACAATTGTTGGGCAAAGTCATTTTTAGAGGTCGGATAAGTGATTAACAGTGGTTTGCAAAGTCATTACAATTGTTCGGCAAAGTCATTTTTAGAGGTCGGATAAGTGATTAACAGTGGTTGGCAGAGTCATTACAATTGTTGGGCAAAGTCATATTTAGAGTTCCGATAGGTGATTAACAGTTGGCAAAGTCATTACAATTGTTGGGCAAAGTCATTTTTAGTGGTCGGATAAGTGATTAACAGTGGTTTGCAAAGTCATTACAATTGTTCGGCAATGTCATTTTTAGAGGTCGGATAAGTGATTAACATTGGTTGGCAAAGTCATTACAATTGTTGGGCAAAGTCATTTTTAGAGGTCGGATAAGTGATTGACAGTGGTTTGAAAAGTCATTACAATTGTTGGGCAAAGTCATTTTTAGAAGTCGGATAAGTGATTAACAGTGGTTGGCAAAGTCATTACAATTGTTATGCAAAGTCATTTTTAGAGGTCCGATAAGTGATTAACAGTGGTTGGCAAAGTCATTACAATTGTTGGGCAAAGTCATTTTTAGAGGTCGGATAAGTGATTGACAGTGGTTGGCAAAGTCATTACAATTGTTAAGCAAAGTCATTTTTAGAGATCGGATAAGTGATTAACAGTGGTTGGCATAGTCATTACAATTGTTGGGCAAAGTCATTTTTAGAGGTCGCATAAGTGATTGACAGTGGTTTGCAAAGTCATTTCAATTGTTGGGCAAAGTCATTTTTAGAGGTCGGATAAGTGATTATCAGTGGTTGGCAAAGTCATTACAATTGTTGGGCAAAGTTATTTTTAGAGGTCGGATAAGTGATTAACAGTGGTTGGCAAAGTCATTTCAATTAGTGGGTAAAGTCATTTTTAGAGTTCGGATAAGTGATTAACAGTGGTTGACAAAGTCATTTCAATTGTTGGGCAAAGTCATTTTTGGAGGTCGGATAAGTGATTAACAGTGGATGGCAAAGTCATTACAATTGTTGGGCAAAGTCATTTTTAGAGGTCGGATAAGTGATTGACAGTGGTTGGCAAAGTCATTACAATTGTTGGGCAATGTCATTTTTAGAGGTCGGATAATTGATTAACAGTGGTTGGAAAGGTCATTACAATTGTTGGGCAAAGTCATTTTTTGAGGTCCGATAAGTGATTAACATTGGTTGGCAAAGTCATTACAATTGTTGGGCAATGTCATTTTTAGAGATCGGATTAGGATAAACAGTGGTTGGCAAAGTCATTACAATTGTTGGTCAAAGTCATTACAATGGTTGGGCAAAGTAATTTTTAGAGGTCGGATTAGTGATTAACAGTGGTTGGCAAAGTCATTACATTTGTTGGGCAAAGTCATTACAATTGTCGGGCAAAGTCATTTTAAGAGGTCGGATTAGTGATTTACAGTGGTTGGCAAAGTCATTACAATTGTTGGGCAAAGTCATTTTTAGAGGTCGGATAAGTGATTAACAGTGGTTGGCAAAGTCATTACAATTGTTCGGCAAAGTCTTTTTTAGAGGTCGGATAAGTGATTAACAGTGGTTGGCAAAGTCATTACAATTGTTGGGCAAAGTCATTTTTAGAGGTCGGTTAAGTGATTGACAGTGGTTGGCAAAGTCATTACAATTGTTAAGCAAAGTCATTTTTAGAGATCGGATAAGTGATTAAGAGTGGTTGGTAAAGTCATTACAATTGTTGGGCAAAGTCATTTTTAGAGGTCGCATAAGTGATTGACAGTGGTTTGCAAAGTCATTACAATTGTTGGGCAAAGTCATTTTTAGAGGTCGGATAAGTGATTGACAGTGGTTTGCAAAGTCATTACAATTGTTGGGTAAAGTCATTTTTAGAGGTCGGATAAGTTATTAACAGTGGTTGGCAAAGTAATTACAATTGTTGGGCAAAGTCATTTTTAGAGGTCGGATAAGTGATTGACAGTGGTTTGCAAAGTCATTACAATTGTTGGGTAAAGTCATTTTTAGAGGTCGGATAAGTGATTAACAGTGGTTGGCAAAGTCATTACAATTGTTAAGCAAAGTCATTTTTAGAGGTCGGATAAGTGATTGACAGTGGTTTGCAAAGTCATTACAATTGTTGGGCAAAGTCATTTTTAGAAGTCGGATAAGTGATTAACAGTGGTTGGCAAAGTCATTTCAATTGTTGGGCAAAGTCATTTTTAGAGGTCGCATAAGTGATTGGCAGTGGTTGGCAAAGTCATTACAATTGTTAAGCAGAGTCATTTTTAGAGGTCGGATAAGTGATTAACATTGGTTGGCAAAGTCATTACAATTGTTGGGCAAAGTCATTTTTAGAGGTCGGATAAGTGATTGACAGTGGTTTGCAAAGTCATTACAATTGTTAAGCAAAGTCAATTTTAGAGGTCAGATAAGTGATTGACAGTGGTTGGCATAGTCATTACAATTGTTGGGCAAAGTCATTTTTTGAGGTCCGATAAGTGATTAACAGTGGTTTGCAAAGTCATTACAATTGTTGGGCAAAGTCATTTTTAGAGGTCGGATAAGTGATAAACAGTGGTTGGCAAAGTCATTACAATTGTTGGTCAAAGTCAGTACAATGGTTGGGCAAAGTAATTTTTAGAGGTCGGATTAGTGATTAACAGTGGTTGGCAAAGTCATTACATTTGTTGGGCAAAGTCATTACAATTGTCGGGCAAAGTCATTTTAAGAGGTCGGATTAGTGATTAACAGTGGTTGGCAAAGTCATTACAATTGTTGGGCAAAGTCATTTTTAGAGGTCGGATAAGTGATTAACAGTGGTTGGCAAAGTCATTACAATTGTTCGGCAAAGTCTTTTTTAGAGGTCGGATAAGTGATTAACAGTGGTTGGCTAAGTCATTACAATTGTTAAGCAAAGTTATTTTTAGAGGTCGGATAAGTGATTGACAGTGTTTTGCAAAGTCATTTCAATTGTTGGGCAAAGTCATTTTTAGAAGTCGGATAAGTGATTAACAGTGGTTGGCAAAGTCATTACAATTGTTGGGCAAAGTCGTTTTTAGAGGTCGGATAAGTGATTGACAGTGGTTGGCAAAGTCATTACAATTGTTAAGCAAAGTCATTTTTAGAGATCGGATAAGTGATTAACAGTGGTTGGCATAGTCATTACAATTGTTGGGCAAAGTCATTTTTAGAGGTCGCATAAGTGATTGACAGTGGTTTGCAAAGTCATTACAATTGTTGGGCAAAGTCATTTTTAGAGGTCGGATAAGTGATTAACAGTGGTTGGCAAAGTCATTACAATTGTTGGGCAAAGTCATTTTTAGAGCTCGGATAAGTGATTAACAGTGGTTGGCAAAGTCATTACAATTGTTGGGCAAAGTAATATTTAGAGGTCCGATAAGTGATTAACAGTGGCTGGCAAAGTCATTTCAATTGTTGGGCAAAGTCATTTTTAGAGGTCGGATAAGTGATTAAGAGTGGTTGGCAAAGTCATTACAATTGTTGGGCAAAGTCATTTTTAGAGGTCGGATAAGTGATTAAGAGTGGTTGGCAAAGTCATTACATTTGTTGGGCAAAGTCATTTCAATTGTCGGGCAAAGTCATTTTAAGAGGTCGGATTAGTGATTAACAGTGGTTGGCAAAGTCATTACAATTGTTGGGCAAAGTCATTTTTAGAGGTCGGATAAGTGATTAACAGTGGTTGGCAAAGTCATTACAATTGTTGGGCAATGTCATTTTTAGAGGTCGGATAATTGATTAACAGTGGTTGGCAAGGTCATTACAATTGTTGGGCAATGTCATTTTTAGAGATCGGATTAGGATAAACAGTGGTTGGCAAAGTCATTACAATGGTTGGGCAAAGTAATTTTTAGAGGTCGGATTAGTGATTAACAGTGGTTGGCAAAGTCATTACACTTGTTGGGCAAAGTCATTACAATTGTTCGGCAAAGTCTTTTTTAGAGGTCGGATAAGTGATTAACAGTGGTTGGCTAAGTCATTACAATTGTAAAGCAAAGTCATTTTTAGAAGTCGGATAAGTGATTAACAGTGGTTGGCAAAGTCATTACAATTGTTGGGCAAAGTCATTTTTAGAGGTCGGATAAGTGATTGACAGTGGTTGGCAAAGTCATTACAATTGTTAAGCAAAGTCATTTTTAGAGATCGGATAAGTGATTAACAGTGGTTGGCATAGTCATTACAATTGTTGGGCAAAGTCATTTTTAGAGGTCGCATAAGTGATTGACAGTGGTTTGCAAAGTCATTACAATTGTTGGGCAAAGTCATTTTTAGAGGTCGGATAAGTGATTAACAGTGGTTGGCAAAGTCATTACAATTGTTGGGCAAAGTCATTTTTAGAGCTCGGATAAGTGATTAACAGTGGTTGGCAAAGTCATTACAATTGTTGGGCAATGTCATTTTTAGAGATCGGATTAGGATAAACAGTGGTTGGCAAAGTCATTACAATTGTTGGTCAAAGTCATTACAATGGTTGGGCAAAGTAATTTTTAGAGGTCGGATTAGTCATTAACAGTGGTTGGCAAAGTCATTACACTTGTTGGGCAAAGTCATTACAATTGTTCGGCAAAGTCTTTTTTAGAGGTCGGATAAGTGATTGACAGTGTTTTGCAAAGTCATTTCAATTGTTGGGCAAAGTCATTTTTAGAAGTCGGATAAGTGATTAACAGTGGTTGGCAAAGTCATTACAATTGTTGGGCAAAGTCATTTTTAGAGGTAGGATAAGTGATTGACAGTGGTTGGCAAAGTCATTACAATTGTTAAGCAAAGTCATTTTTAGAGATCGGATAAGTGATTAACAGTGGTTGGCATAGTCATTACAATTGTTGGGCAAAGTCATTTTTAGAGGTCGCATAAGTGATTGACAGTGGTTTGCAAAGTCATTACAATTGTTGGGCAAAGTCATTTTTAGAGGTCGGATAAGTGATTAACAGTGGTTGGCAAAGTCATTACAATTGTTGGGCAAAGTCATTTTTAGAGCTCGGATAAGTGATTAACAGTGGTCGGCAAAGTCATTACAATTGTTGGGCAAAGTAATATTTAGAGGTCCGATAAGTGATTAACAGTGGCTGGCAAAGTCATTTCAATTGTTGGGCAAAGTCATTTTTAGAGGTCGGATAAGTGATTAAGAGTGGTTGGCAAAGTCATTACAATTGTTGGGCAAAGTCATTTTTAGAGGTCGGATAAGTGATTAAGAGTGGTTGGCAAAGTCATTACATTTGTTGGGCAAAGTCATTTCAATTGTCGGGCAAAGTCATTTTAAGAGGTCGGATTAGTGATTAACAGTGGTTGGCAAAGTCATTACAATTGTTGGGCAAAGTCATTTTTAGAGGTCGGATAAGTGATTAACAGTGGTTGGCAAAGTCATTACAATTGTTGGGCAATGTCATTTTTAGAGGTCGGATAATTGATTAACAGTGGTTGGCAAGGTCATTACAATTGTTGGGCAATGTCATTTTTAGAGATCGGATTAGGATAAACAGTGGTTGGCAAAGTCATTACAATTGTTGGTCAAAGTCATTACAATGGTTGGGCAAAGTAATTTTTAGAGGTCGGATTAGTGATTAACAGTGGTTGGCAAAGTCATTACACTTGTTGGGCAAAGTCATTACAATTGTCGGGCAAAGTCATTTTTAGAGGTCGGATAAGTGATTAACAGTGGTTGGCAAAGTCATTACAATTGTTGGGCAAAGTCATTTTTAGAGGTCGGATAAGTGATTGACAGTGGTTTGAAAAGTCATTACAATTAGTGGGTAAAGTCATTTTTAGAGGTCGGATAAGTGATTGACAGTGGTTGGCTAAGTCATTACAATTGTTGGGCAAAGTCATTTTTAGAGGTCGGATAAGTGATTGATAGTGGTTGGAAAGTCATTACAATTGTTAAGCAAAGTCATTTTTAGAGGTCAGATAAGTGATTGACAGTGGTTTGCAAAGTCATTACAATAGTTGGGCAAAGTCATTTTTAGAGTCGCATAAGTGATTAACAGTGGTTTGCAAAGTCATTACAATTATTGGGCAAAGTCATTTTTAGAGGTCGGATAAGTGATTAACAGTGGTTGGCAAAGTCATTACAATTGTTAAGCAAAGTTATTTTTAGAGGTCGGATAAGTGATTGAGAGTGGTTTGCAAAGTCATTACAATTGTTGGGCAAAGTCATTTTTAGAAGTCGGATAAGTGATTAACAGTGGTTGGCAAAGTCATTACAATTGTTGGGCAAAGTCATTTTTAGAGGTCGGTTAAGTGATTGACAGTGGTTGGCAAAGTCATTACAATTGTTAAGCAAAGTCATTTTTAGAGATCGGATAAGTGATTAACAGTGGTTGGCAAAATCATTACAATTGTTGGGCAAAGTCATTTTTAGAGGTCGGATAAGTGATTAACAGCGGTTGACAAAGTCATTACAATTGTTGGGCAAAGTCTTTACAATTGTTGGGTAAAGTCATTTTTAGAAGTCGGATAAGTGATTAACAGTGGTTGGCAAAGTCATTACAATTGTTGGGCAAAGTCATTTTTAGAGGTCGGATAAGTGATTGACAGTGGTTGGCTAAGTCATTACAATTGTTGGGCAAAGTAATATTTAGAGGTCCGATAAGTGTTTAACAGTGGCTGGCAAAGTCATTTCAATTGTTGGGCAAAGTCATTTTTAGAGGTCGGATAAGTGATTAAGAGTGGTTGGCAAAGTCATTACAATTGTTGGACAAAGTCGTTTTTAGAGGTCGGATAAGTGATTTAGAGTGGTTGGCAAAGTCATTACATTTGTTGGGCAAAGTCATTTCAATTGTCGGGCAAAGTCATTTTAAGAGGTCGGATTAGTGATTAACAGTGGTTGGCAAAGTCATTACAATTGTTGGGCAAAGTCATTTTTAGAGGTCGGATAAGTGATTAACAGTTGTTGGCAAAGTCATTACAATTGTTGGGCAATGTCATTTTTAGAGGTCGGATAATTGATTAACAGTGGTTGGCAAGGTCATTACAATTGTTGGGCAATGTCATTTTTAGAGATCGGATAAGGATAAACAGTGGTTGGCAAAGTCATTACAATTGTTGGTCAAAGTCATTACAATGGTTGGGCAAAGTAATTTTTAGAGGTCGGATTAGTGATTAACAGTGGTTGGCAAAGTCATTACACTTGTTGGGCAAAGTCATTACAATTGTCGGGCAAAGTCATTTTTAGAGGTCGGATAAGTGATTAACAGTGGTTGGCAAAGTCATTACAATTGTTGGGCAAAGTCATTTTTAGAGGTCGGATAAGTGATTGACTGTGGTTTGAAAAGTCATTACAATTAGTGGGTAAAGTCATTTTTAGAGGTCGGATAAGTGATTGACAGTGGTTGGCTAAGTCATTACAATTGTTGGGCAAAGTCATTTTTAGAGGTCGGATAAGTGATTGACAGTGGTTGGCAAAGTCATTACAATTGTTAAGCAAAGTCATTTTTAGAGGTCAGATAAGTGATTGACAGTGGTTTGCAAAGTCATTACAATAGTTGGGCAAAGTCATTTTTAGAGTCGGATAAGTGATTAACAGTGGTTTGCAAAGTCATTACAATTGTTAAGCAAAGTTATTTTTAGAGGTCGGATAAGTGATTGACAGTGTTTTGCAAAGTCATTTCAATTGTTGGGCAAAGTCATTTTTAGAAGTCGGATAAGTGATTAACAGTGGTTGGCAAAGTCATTACAATTGTTGGGCAAAGTCGTTTTTAGAGGTCGGATAAGTGATTGACAGTGGTTTGCAAAGTCATTACAATTGTTAAGCAAAGTCATTTTTAGAGATCGGATAAGTGATTAACAGTGGTTGGCATAGTCATTACAATTGTTGGGCAAAGTCATTTTTAGAGGTCGCATAAGTGATTGACAGTGGTTTGCAAAGTCATTACAATTGTTGGGCAAAGTCATTTTTAGAGGTCGGATAAGTGATTAACAGTGGTTGGCAAAGTCATTACAATTGTTGGGCAAAGTCATTTTTAGAGCTCGGATAAGTGATTAACAGTGGTTGGCAAAGTCATTACAATTGTTGGGCAAAGTAATATTTAGAGGTCCGATAAGTGATTAACAGTGGCTGGCAAAGTCATTACAATTGTTGGGCAAAGTCATTTTTAGAGCTCGGATAAGTGATTAACAGTGGTTGGCAAAGTCATTACAATTGTTGGGCAATGTCATTTTTAGAGGTCGGATAAGTGATTAAGAGTGGTTGGCAAAGTCATTACATTTGTTGGGCAAAGTCATTTCAATTGTCGGGCAAAGTCATTTTAAGAGGTCGGATTAGTGATTAACAGTGGTTGGCAAAGTCATTACAATTGTTGGGCAAAGTCATTTTTAGAGGTCGGATAAGTGATTAACAGTGGTTGGCAAAGTCATTACAATTGTTGGGCAATGTCATTTTTAGAGGTCGGATAATTGATTAACAGTGGTTGGCAAGGTCATTACAATTGTTGGGCAATGTCATTTTTAGAGATCGGATTAGGATAAACAGTGGTTGGCAAAGTCATTACAATGGTTGGGCAAAGTAATTTTTAGAGGTCGGATTAGTGATTAACAGTGGTTGGCAAAGTCATTACACTTGTTGGGCAAAGTCATTACAATTGTTCGGCAAAGTCTTTTTTAGAGGTCGGATAAGTGATTAACAGTGGTTGGCTAAGTCATTACAATTGTAAAGCAAAGTCATTTTTAGAAGTCGGATAAGTGATTAACAGTGGTTGGCAAAGTCATTACAATTGTTGGGCAAAGTCATTTTTAGAGGTCGGATAAGTGATTGACAGTGGTTGGCAAAGTCATTACAATTGTTAAGCAAAGTCATTTTTAGAGATCGGATAAGTGATTAACAGTGGTTGGCATAGTCATTACAATTGTTGGGCAAAGTCATTTTTAGAGGTCGCATAAGTGATTGACAGTGGTTTGCAAAGTCATTACAATTGTTGGGCAAAGTCATTTTTAGAGGTCGGATAAGTGATTAACAGTGGTTGGCAAAGTCATTACAATTGTTGGGCAAAGTCATTTTTAGAGCTCGGATAAGTGATTAACAGTGGTTGGCAAAGTCATTACAATTGTTGGGCAATGTCATTTTTAGAGATCGGATTAGGATAAACAGTGGTTGGCAAAGTCATTACAATTGTTGGTCAAAGTCATTACAATGGTTGGGCAAAGTAATTTTTAGAGGTCGGATTAGTCATTAACAGTGGTTGGCAAAGTCATTACACTTGTTGGGCAAAGTCATTACAATTGTTCGGCAAAGTCTTTTTTAGAGGTCGGATAAGTGATTGACAGTGTTTTGCAAAGTCATTTCAATTGTTGGGCAAAGTCATTTTTAGAAGTCGGATAAGTGATTAACAGTGGTTGGCAAAGTCATTACAATTGTTGGGCAAAGTCATTTTTAGAGGTAGGATAAGTGATTGACAGTGGTTGGCAAAGTCATTACAATTGTTAAGCAAAGTCATTTTTAAAGATCGGATAAGTGATTAACAGTGGTTGGCATAGTCATTACAATTGTTGGGCAAAGTCATTTTTAGAGGTCGCATAAGTGATTGACAGTGGTTTGCAAAGTCATTACAATTGTTGGGCAAAGTCATTTTTAGAGGTCGGATAAGTGATTAACAGTGGTTGGCAAAGTCATTACAATTGTTGGGCAAAGTCATTTTTAGAGCTCGGATAAGTGATTAACAGTGGTCGGCAAAGTCATTACAATTGTTGGGCAAAGTAATATTTAGAGGTCCGATAAGTGATTAACAGTGGCTGGCAAAGTCATTTCAATTGTTGGGCAAAGTCATTTTTAGAGGTCGGATAAGTGATTAAGAGTGGTTGGCAAAGTCATTACAATTGTTGGGCAAAGTCATTTTTAGAGGTCGGATAAGTGATTAAGAGTGGTTGGCAAAGTCATTACATTTGTTGGGCAAAGTCATTTCAATTGTCGGGCAAAGTCATTTTAAGAGGTCGGATTAGTGATTAACAGTGGTTGGCAAAGTCATTACAATTGTTGGGCAAAGTCATTTTTAGAGGTCGGATAAGTGATTAACAGTGGTTGGCAAAGTCATTACAATTGTTGGGCAATGTCATTTTTAGAGGTCGGATAATTGATTAACAGTGGTTGGCAAGGTCATTACAATTGTTGGGCAATGTCATTTTTAGAGATCGGATTAGGATAAACAGTGGTTGGCAAAGTCATTACAATTGTTGGTCAAAGTCATTACAATGGTTGGGCAAAGTAATTTTTAGAGGTCGGATTAGTGATTAACAGTGGTTGGCAAAGTCATTACACTTGTTGGGCAAAGTCATTACAATTGTCGGGCAAAGTCATTTTTAGAGGTCGGATAAGTGATTAACAGTGGTTGGCAAAGTCATTACAATTGTTGGGCAAAGTCATTTTTAGAGGTCGGATAAGTGATTGACAGTGGTTTGAAAAGTCATTACAATTAGTGGGTAAAGTCATTTTTAGAGGTCGGATAAGTGATTGACAGTGGTTGGCTAAGTCATTACAATTGTTGGGCAAAGTCATTTTTAGAGGTCGGATAAGTGATTGATAGTGGTTGGCAAAGTCATTACAATTGTTAAGCAAAGTCATTTTTAGAGGTCAGATAAGTGATTGACAGTGGTTTGCAAAGTCATTACAATAGTTGGGCAAAGTCATTTTTAGAGTCGCATAAGTGATTAACAGTGGTTTGCAAAGTCATTACAATTATTGGGCAAAGTCATTTTTAGAGGTCGGATAAGTGATTAACAGTGGTTGGCAAAGTCATTACAATTGTTAAGCAAAGTTATTTTTAGAGGTCGGATAAGTGATTGAGAGTGGTTTGCAAAGTCATTACAATTGTTGGGCAAAGTCATTTTTAGAAGTCGGATAAGTGATTAACAGTGGTTGGCAAAGTCATTACAATTGTTGGGCAAAGTCATTTTTAGAGGTCGGTTAAGTGATTGACAGTGGTTGGCAAAGTCATTACAATTGTTAAGCAAAGTCATTTTTAGAGATCGGATAAGTGATTAACAGTGGTTGGCAAAATCATTACAATTGTTGGGCAAAGTCATTTTTAGAGGTCGGATAAGTGATTAACAGCGGTTGACAAAGTCATTACAATTGTTGGGCAAAGTCTTTACAATTGTTGGGTAACGTCATTTTTAGAAGTCGGATAAGTGATTAACAGTGGTTGGCAAAGTCATTACAATTGTTGGGCAAAGTCATTTTTAGAGGTCGGATAAGTGATTGACAGTGGTTGGCTAAGTCATTACAATTGTTGGGCAAAGTAATATTTAGAGGTCCGATAAGTGTTTAACAGTGGCTGGCAAAGTCATTTCAATTGTTGGGCAAAGTCATTTTTAGAGGTCGGATAAGTGATTAAGAGTGGTTGTCAAAGTCATTACAATTGTTGGACAAAGTCGTTTTTAGAGGTCGGATAAGTGATTTAGAGTGGTTGGCAAAGTCATTACATTTGTTGGGCAAAGTCATTTCAATTGTCGGGCAAAGTCATTTTAAGAGGTCGGATTAGTGATTAACAGTGGTTGGCAAAGTCATTACAATTGTTGGGCAAAGTCATTTTTAGAGGTCGGATAAGTGATTAACAGTTGTTGGCAAAGTCATTACAATTGTTGGGCAATGTCATTTTTAGAGGTCGGATAATTGATTAACAGTGGTTGGCAAGGTCATTACAATTGTTGGGCAATGTCATTTTTAGAGATCGGATAAGGATAAACAGTGGTTGGCAAAGTCATTACAATTGTTGGTCAAAGTCATTACAATGGTTGGGCAAAGTAATTTTTAGAGGTCGGATTAGTGATTAACAGTGGTTGGCAAAGTCATTACACTTGTTGGGCAAAGTCATTACAATTGTCGGGCAAAGTCATTTTTAGAGGTCGGATAAGTGATTAACAGTGGTTGGCAAAGTCATTACAATTGTTGGGCAAAGTCATTTTTAGAGGTCGGATAAGTGATTGACTGTGGTTTGAAAAGTCATTACAATTAGTGGGTAAAGTCATTTTTAGAGGTCGGATAAGTGATTGACAGTGGTTGGCTAAGTCATTACAATTGTTGGGCAAAGTCATTTTTAGAGGTCGGATAAGTGATTGACAGTGGTTGGCAAAGTCATTACAATTGTTAAGCAAAGTCATTTTTAGAGGTCAGATAAGTGATTGACAGTGGTTTGCAAAGTCATTACAATAGTTGGGCAAAGTCATTTTTAGAGTCGGATAAGTGATTAACAGTGGTTTGCAAAGTCATTACAATTATTGGGCAAAGTCATTTTTAGAGGTCGGATAAGTGATTAACAGTGGTTGGCAAAGTCATTACAATTGTTGGGCAAAGTCATTTTTGGAGGTCGGATAAGTGATTAACAGTGGATGGCAAAGTCATTACAATTGTTGGGCAAAGTCATTTTTAGAGGTCGCATAAGTGATTGACAGTGGTTTGCAAAGTCATTACAATTGTTGGGCAAATTCATTTTTAGAGGTCGGATAAGTGATTAACAGCGGTTGACAAAGTCATTACAATTGTTGGGCAAAGTCTTTACAATTGTTGGGTAAAGTCATTTTTAGAAGTCGAATAAGTGATTAACAGTGTTTGGCAAAGTCATTACAATTGTTGGGCAAAGTCATTTTTAGAGGTCGGATAAGTGATTGACAGTGGTTGGCTAAGTCATTACAATTGTTGGGCAAAGTCATTTTTAGAGGTCGGATAAGTGATTAAGAGTGGTTTGCAAAGTCATTACAATTGTTGGGCAAAGTCATTTTTAGAGGTCGGATAAGTTATTAACAGTGGTTGGCAAAGTCTTTACAATTGTTGGGCAAAGTCATTTTTAGAGGTCGGATAAGTTATTGACAGTGGTTGGCAAAGTCTTTACAATTGTTGGGTAAAGTCATTTTTAGAAGTCGGATAAGTGATTAACAGTGGTTGGCAAAGTCATTACAATTGTTGGGCAAAGTCATTTTTAGAGGTCGGATAAGTGATTAACAGTGGTTGACAAAGTCATTTCAATTGTTGGGCAAAGTCATTTTTGGAGGTCGGATAAGTGATTAACAGTGGATGGCAAAGTCATTACAATTGTTGGGCAAAGTCATTTTTAGAGGTTTGATAAGTGATTGACAGTGGTTTGCAAAGTCATTACAATTATTCGGCAAAGTCATTTTTAGAGGTCGGATAAGTGATTAACAGTGGTTGACAAAGTCATTACAATTGTTGGGCAAAGTAATATTTAGAGGTCCGATAAGTGTTTAACAGTGGCTGGCAAAGTCATTTCAATTGTTGGGCAAAGTCATTTTTAGAGGTCGGATAAGTGATTAAGAGTGGTTGGCAAAGTCATTACAATTGTTGGACAAAGTCGTTTTTAGAGGTCGGATAAGTGATTAAGAGTGGTTGGCAAAGTCATTACATTTGTTGGGCAAAGTCATTTCAATTGTCGGGCAAAGTCATTTTAAGAGGTCGGATTAGTGATTAACAGTGGTTGGCAAAGTCATTACAATTGTTGGGCAAAGTCATTTTTAGAGGTCGGATAAGTGATTAACAGTTGTTGGCAAAGTCATTACAATTGTTGGGCAATGTCATTTTTAGAGGTCGGATAATTGATTAACAGTGGTTGGCAAGGTCATTACAATTGTTGGGCAATGTCATTTTTAGAGATCGGATAAGGATAAACAGTGGTTGGCAAAGTCATTACAATTGTTGGTCAAAGTCATTACAATTGTCGGGCAAAGTCATTTTTAGAGGTTTGATAAGTGATTGACAGTGGTTTGCAAATTCATTACAATTATTCGGCAAAGTCATTTTTAGAGGTCGGATAAGTGATTAACAGTGGTTGACAAAGTCATTACAATTGTTGGGCCAAGTAATATTTAGAGGTCCGATAAGTGTTTAACAGTGGCTGGCAAAGTCATTTCAATTGTTGGGCAAAGTCATTTTTAGAGGTCGGATAAGTGATTTAGAGTGGTTGGCAAAGTCATTACAATTGTTGGACAAAGTCGTTTTTAGAGGTCGGATTAGTGATTAACAGTGGTTGGCAAAGTCATTACACTTGTTGGGCAAAGTCATTACAATTGTCGGGCAAAGTCATTTTTAGAGGTCGGATAAGTGATTAACAGTGGTTGGCAAAGTCATTACAATTGTTGGGCAAAGTCATTTTTAGAGGTCGGATAAGTGATTGACAGTGGTTTGAAAAGTCATTACAATTAGTGGGTAAAGTCATTTTTAGAGGTCGGATAAGTGATTGACAGTGGTTGGCTAAGTCATTACAATTGTTGGGCAAAGTCATTTTTAGAGGTCGGATAAGTGATTGATAGTGGTTGGCAAAGTCATTACAATTGTTAAGCAAAGTCATTTTTAGAGGTCAGATAAGTGATTGACAGTGGTTTGCAAAGTCATTACAATAGTTGGGCAAAGTCATTTTTAGAGTCGCATAAGTGATTAACAGTGGTTTGCAAAGTCATTACAATTATTGGGCAAAGTCATTTTTAGAGGTCGGATAAGTGATTAACAGTGGTTGGCAAAGTCATTACAATTGTTAAGCAAAGTAATTTTTAGAGGTCGGATAAGTGATTGACAGTGGTTTGCAAAGTCATTACAATTGTTGGGCAAAGTCATTTTTAGAAGTCGGATAAGTGATTAACAGTGGTTGGCAAAGTCATTACAATTGTTGGGCAAAGTCATTTTTAGAGGTCGGTTAAGTGATTGACAGTGGTTGGCAAAGTCATTACAATTGTTAAGCAAAGTCATTTTTAGAGATCGGATAAGTGATTAACAGTGGTTGGCAAAATCATTACAATTGTTGGGCAAAGTCATTTTTAGAGGTCGGATAAGTGATTAACAGCGGTTGACAAAGTCATTACAATTGTTGGGCAAAGTCATTACAATTGTTGGGCAAAGTCATTTTTAGAGGTCGGATAAGTGATTAAGAGTGGTTTGCAAAGTCATTACAATTGTTGGGCAAAGTCATTTTTAGAGGTCGGATAAGTTATTAACAGTGGTTGGCAAAGTCTTTACAATTGTTGGGCAAAGTCATTTTTAGAGGTCGGATAAGTGATTAAGAGTGGTTGGCAAAGTCATTACATTTGTTGGGCAAAGTCATTTCAATTGTCGGGCAAAGTCATTTTAAGAGGTCGGATTAGTGATTAACAGTGGTTGGCAAAGTCATTACAATTGTTGGGCAAAGTCATTTTTAGAGGTCGGATAAGTGATTAACAGTTGTTGGCAAAGTCATTACAATTGTTGGGCAATGTCATTTTTAGAGGTCGGATAATTGATTAACAGTGGTTGGCAAGGTCATTACAATTGTTGGACAAAGTCGTTTTTAGAGGTCGGATTAGTGATTAACAGTGGTTGGCAAAGTCATTACACTTGTTGGGCAAAGTCATTACAATTGTCGGGCAAAGTCATTTTTAGAGGTCGGATAAGTGATTAACAGTGGTTGGCAAAGTCATTACAATTGTTGGGCAAAGTCATTTTTAGAGGTCGGATAAGTGATTGACAGTGGTTTGAAAAGTCATTACAATTAGTGGGTAAAGTCATTTTTAGAGGTCGGATAAGTGATTGACAGTGGTTGGCTAAGTCATTACAATTGTTGGGCAAAGTCATTTTTAGAGGTCGGATAAGTGATTGATAGTGGTTGGCAAAGTCATTACAATTGTTAAGCAAAGTCATTTTTAGAGGTCAGATAAGTGATTGACAGTGGTTTGCAAAGTCATTACAATAGTTGGGCAAAGTCATTTTTAGAGTCGCATAAGTGATTAACAGTGGTTTGCAAAGTCATTACAATTATTGGGCAAAGTCATTTTTAGAGGTCGGATAAGTGATTAACAGTGGTTGGCAAAGTCATTACAATTGTTAAGCAAAGTTATTTTTAGAGGTCGGATAAGTGATTGACAGTGGTTTGCAAAGTCATTACAATTGTTGGGCAAAGTCATTTTTAGAAGTCGGATAAGTGATTAACAGTGGTTGGCAAAGTCATTACAATTGTTGGGCAAAGTCATTTTTAGAGGTCGGTTAAGTGATTGACAGTGGTTGGCAAAGTCATTACAATTGTTAAGCAAAGTCATTTTTAGAGATCGGATAAGTGATTAACAGTGGTTGGCAAAATCATTACAATTGTTGGGCAAAGTCATTTTTAGAGGTCGGATAAGTGATTAACAGCGGTTGACAAAGTCATTACAATTGTTGGGCAAAGTCATTACAATTGTTGGGCAAAGTCATTTTTAGAGGTCGGATAAGTGATTAAGAGTGGTTTGCAAAGTCATTACAATTGTTGGGCAAAGTCATTTTTAGAGGTCGGATAAGTTATTAACAGTGGTTGGCAAAGTCTTTACAATTGTTGGGCAAAGTCATTTTTAGAGGTCGGATAAGTTATTGACAGTGGTTGGCAAAGTCTTTACAATTGTTGGGTAAAGTCATTTTTAGAAGTCGGATAAGTGATTAACAGTGGTTGGCAAAGTCATTACAATTGTTGGGCAAAGTCATTTTTAGAGGTCGGATAAGTGATTAACAGTGGTTGACAAAGTCATTTCAATTGTTGGGCAAAGTCATTTTTGGAGGTCGGATAAGTGATTAACAGTGGTTGGCAAAGTCATTACAATTGTTGGGCAAAGTCATTTTTAGAGGTCGGATAAGTGATTAACAGTTGTTGGCAAAGTCATTACAATTGTTGGGCAATGTCATTTTTAGAGGTCGGATAATTGATTAACAGTGGTTGGCAAGGTCATTACAATTGTTGGACAAAGTCGTTTTTAGAGGTCGGATTAGTGATTAACAGTGGTTGGCAAAGTCATTACACTTGTTGGGCAAAGTCATTACAATTGTCGGGCAAAGTCATTTTTAGAGGTCGGATAAGTGATTAACAGTGGTTGGCAAAGTCATTACAATTGTTGGGCAAAGTCATTTTTAGAGGTCGGATAAGTGATTGACAGTGGTTTGAAAAGTCATTACAATTAGTGGGTAAAGTCATTTTTAGAGGTCGGATAAGTGATTGACAGTGGTTGGCTAAGTCATTACAATTGTTGGGCAAAGTCATTTTTAGAGGTCGGATAAGTGATTGATAGTGGTTGGCAAAGTCATTACAATTGTTAAGCAAAGTCATTTTTAGAGGTCAGATAAGTGATTGACAGTGGTTTGCAAAGTCATTACAATAGTTGGGCAAAGTCATTTTTAGAGTCGCATAAGTGATTAACAGTGGTTTGCAAAGTCATTACAATTATTGGGCAAAGTCATTTTTAGAGGTCGGATAAGTGATTAACAGTGGTTGGCAAAGTCATTACAATTGTTAAGCAAAGTTATTTTTAGAGGTCGGATAAGTGATTGACAGTGGTTTGCAAAGTCATTACAATTGTTGGGCAAAGTCATTTTTAGAAGTCGGATAAGTGATTAACAGTGGTTGGCAAAGTCATTACAATTGTTGGGCAAAGTCATTTTTAGAGGTCGGTTAAGTGATTGACAGTGGTTGGCAAAGTCATTACAATTGTTAAGCAAAGTCATTTTTAGAGATCGGATAAGTGATTAACAGTGGTTGGCAAAATCATTACAATTGTTGGGCAAAGTCATTTTTAGAGGTCGGATAAGTGATTAACAGCGGTTGACAAAGTCATTACAATTGTTGGGCAAAGTCATTACAATTGTTGGGCAAAGTCATTTTTAGAGGTCGGATAAGTGATTAAGAGTGGTTTGCAAAGTCATTACAATTGTTGGGCAAAGTCATTTTTAGAGGTCGGATAAGTTATTAACAGTGGTTGGCAAAGTCTTTACAATTGTTGGGCAAAGTCATTTTTAGAGGTCGGATAAGTTATTGACAGTGGTTGGCAAAGTCTTTACAATTGTTGGGTAAAGTCATTTTTAGAAGTCGGATAAGTGATTAACAGTGGTTGGCAAAGTCATTACAATTGTTGGGCAAAGTCATTTTTAGAGGTCGGATAAGTGATTAACAGTGGTTGACAAAGTCATTTCAATTGTTGGGCAAAGTCATTTTTGGAGGTCGGATAAGTGATTAACAGTGGTTGGCAAAGTCATTACAATTGTTAAGCAAAGTTATTTTTAGAGGTCGGATAAGTGATTGACAGTGGTTTGCAAAGTCATTACAATTGTTGGGCAAAGTCATTTTTAGAAGTCGGATAAGTGATTAACAGTGGTTGGCAAAGTCATTACAATTGTTGGGCAAAGTCATTTTTAGAGGTCGGTTAAGTGATTGACAGTGGTTGGCAAAGTCATTACAATTGTTAAGCAAAGTCATTTTTAGAGATCGGATAAGTGATTAACAGTGGTTGGCAAAATCATTACAATTGTTGGGCAAAGTCATTTTTAGAGGTCGGATAAGTGATTAACAGCGGTTGACAAAGTCATTACAATTGTTGGGCAAAGTCATTACAATTGTTGGGCAAAGTCATTTTTAGAAGTCGGATAAGTGATTAACAGTGGTTGGCAAAGTCATTACAATTGTTGGGCAAAGTGATTTTTAGAGGTCGGTTAAGTGATTGACAGTGGTTGGCAAAGTCATTACAATTGTTGGGCAAAGTCATTTTTGGAGGTCGGATAAGTGATTAACAGTGGTTGGCAAAGTCTTTACAATTGTTGGGCAAAGTCATTTTTAGAGGTCGGATAAGTTATTGACAGTGGTTGGCAAAGTCTTTACAATTGTTGGGTAAAGTCATTTTTAGAAGTCGGATAAGTGATTAACAGTGGTTGGCAAAGTCATTACAATTGTTGGGCAAAGTCATTTTTAGAGGTCGGATAAGTGATTAACAGTGGTTGACAAAGTCATTTCAATTGTTGGGCAAAGTCATTTTTGGAGGTCGGATAAGTGATTAACAGTGGATGGCAAAGTCATTACAATTGTTGGGCAAAGTCATTTTTAGAGGTTTGATAAGTGATTGACAGTGGTTTGCAAAGTCATTACAATTATTCGGCAAAGTCATTTTTAGAGGTCGGATAAGTGATTAACAGTGGTTGACAAAGTCATTACAATTGTTGGGCAAAGTCTTTACAATTGTTGGGTAAAGTCATTTTTAGAAGTCGGATAAGTGATTAACAGTGGTTGGCAAAGTCATTACAATTGTTGGGCTAAGTCATTTTTAGAGGTCGGATAAGTGATTGACAGTGGTTGGCTATGTCATTACAATTGTTGGGCAAAGTCATTTTTATAGGTCGGATAAGTGATTAAGAGTGGTTGGCAAAGTCATTACAATTGTTGGGCAAAGTCATTTTTAGAGGTCGGATAAGTGATTGACAGTGGTTTGCAAAGTCATTACAATTGTTGGGCAAGGTCATTTTTAGAGTTCGGATAAGTTATTAACAGTGGTTGGCAAAGTCATTACAATTGTTGGGCAAAGTCATTTTTAGAGGTCGGATAAGTGATTGACAGTGGTTTGCAAAGTTATTACAATTGTTCGGCAAAGTTATTTTTAGAGGTCGGATAAGTGATTGACAGTGGTTTGCAAAGTCATTACAATTGTTGGGCAAAGTCATTTTAGAAGTCGGATAAGTGATTGACAGTGGTTGGCAAAGTCATTACAATTGTTAAGCAAAGTCATTTTTAGAGATCGGATAAGTGATTAACAGTGGTTGGCAAAGTCATTACAATTGTTGGGCAAAGTCATTTTTAGAGGTCGCATAAGTGATTGACAGTGGTTTGCAAAGTCATTACAATTGTTGGGCAAAGTCATTTTTAGAGGTCGGATAAGTGATTAACAGCGGTTGACAAAGTCATTACAATTGTTGGGCAAAGTCTTTACAATTGTTGGGTAAAGTCATTTTTAGAAGTCGGATAAGTGATTAACAGTGGTTGGCAAAGTCATTACAATTGTTGGGCAAAGTCATTTTTAGAGGTCGGATAAGTGATTGACAGTGGTTGGCTAAGTCATTACAATTGTTGGGCAAAGTCATTTTTAGAGGTCGGATAAGTGATTAAGAGTGGTTTGCAAAGTCATTACAATTGTTGGGCAAAGTCATTTTTAGAGGTCGGATAAGTTATTAACAGTCGTTGGCAAAGTCTTTACAATTGTTGGGCAAAGTCATTTTTAGAGGTCGGATAAGTTATTAACAGTGGTTGGCAAAGTCTTTACAATTGTTGGGTAAAGTCATTTTTAGAAGTCGGATAAGTGATTAACAGTGGTTGGCAAAGTCATTACAATTGTTGGGCTAAGTCATTTTTAGAGGTCGGATAAGTGATTGACAGTGGTTGGCTATGTCATTACAATTGTTGGGCAAAGTCATTTTTATAGGTCGGATAAGGGATTAAGAGTGGTTGGCAAAGTCATTACAATTGTTGGGCAAAGTCATTTTTAGAGGTCGGATAAGTGATTGACAGTGGTTTGCAAAGTCATTACAATTGTTGGGCAAGGTCATTTTTAGAGTTCGGATAAGTTATTAACAGTGGTTGGCAAAGTCATTACAATTGTTGGGCAAAGTCATTTTTAGAGGTCGGATAAGTGATTGACAGTGGTTTGCAAAGTTATTACAATTGTTCGGCAAAGTCATTTTTAGAGGTCGGATAAGTGATTAACAGTGGTTGGCAAAGTCATTACAATTGTTGGGCAATGTCATTTTTAGAGGTCGGATAAGTGATTAACAGTGGTTAGCAAAGTCATTACAATTGTTGGGCAATGTCATTTTTGGAGGTCGGATAATTGATTAACAGTGTTTGGCAAAGTCATTACAATTATTGGGCAAAGTCATTTTTAGAGGTCGCATAAGTGATTGACAGTGGTTTGAAAAGTCATTACAATTAGTGGGTAAAGTCATTTTTAGAGGTCGGATAAGTGATTGACAGTGGTTTGCAAAGTCATTACAATTATTCGGCAAAGTCATTTTTAGAGGTCGGATAAGTGATTAACAGTGGTTAGCAAAGTCATTACAGTTGTTGGGCAATGTCATTTTTGGAGGTAGGATAATTGATTAACAGTGTTTGGCAAAGTCATTACAATTATTGGGCAAAGTCATTTTTAGAGGTCGCATAAGTGATTGACAGTGGTTTGCAAAGTTATTACAATTGTTCGGCAAAGTCATTTTTAGAGGTCGAATAAGTGATTAACAGTGGTTGGCAAAGTCATTACAATTGTTGGGCAAATTCATTTTTAGAGGTCGGATAAGTGATTGACAGTGGTTTGAAAAGTCATTACAATTAGTAGGTAAAGTCATTTTTAGAGGTCGGATAAGTGATTGACAGTGGTTTGCAAAGTCATTACAATTATTCGGCAAAGTCATTTTTGGAGGTCGGATAAGTGATTAACAGTGGTTAGCAAAGTCATTACAATTGTTGGGCAAAGTCATTTTTAGAGGTCGGATAAGTTATTAACAGTGGTTGGCAAAGTCATTTTAAGAGGTCGGATTAGTGATTAACAGTGGTTGGCAAAGTCATTACAATTGTTGGGCAAAGTCATTTTTAGAGGTCCGATAAGTGATTAACAGTGGTTGGCAAAGTCATTACTATTAGTGGGTAAAGTCATTTTTCGAGTTCGGATAAGTGATTAACAGTGGTTGACAAAGTCATTTCAATTGTTGGGCAAAGTCATTTTTGGAGGTCGGATAAGTGATTAACAGTGGATGGCAAAGTCATTACAATTGTTGGGCAAAGTCATTTTTAGAGGTTTGATAAGTGATTGACAGTGGTTGGCAAAGTCATTACAATTGTTGGGCAATGTCATTTTTAGAGGTCGGATAATTGATTAACAGTGGTTGGCAAGGTCATTACAATTGTTGGGCAAAGTCATTTTTTGAGGTCCGATAAGTGATTAACAGTGGTTGGCAAAGTCATTACAATTGTTGGGCAATGTCATTTTTAGAGATCGGATTAGGATAAACAGTGGTTGGCAAAGTCATTACAATTGTTGGTCAAAGTCATTACAATGGTTGGGCAAAGTAATTTTTAGGGGTCGGATTAGTGATTAACAGTTGTTGGCAAAGTCATTACATTTGTTGGGCAAAGTCATTACAATTGTCGGGCAAAGTCATTTTAAGAGGTCGGATTAGTGATTAACAGTGGTTGGCAAAGTCATTACAATTGTTGGGCAAACTCATTTTTAGAGGTCGGATAAGTGATTAACAGTGGTTGGCAAAGTCATTACAATTGTTCGGCAAAGTCTTTTTTAGAGGTCGTATAAGTGATTCACAGTGGTTGGCTAAGTCATTACAATTGTTGGGTAAAGTCATTTTTAGAGGTCGGATAAGTGATTGACAGTGGTTGGCAAAGTCATTTCAATTGTTGGGAAAAGTCATTTTAGAAGTCGGATAAGTGATTAACAGTGGTTGGCAAAGTCATTACAATTGTTGGGCAAAGTCATTTTTAGAGGTCGGATAAGTGATTGACAGTGGTTGGCAAAGTCATTACAATTGTTAAGCAAAGTTATTTTTAGAGGTCGGATAAGTGATTGACAGTGTTTTGCAAAGTCATTTCAATTGTTGGGCAAAGTCATTTTAGAAGTCGGATAAGTGATTAACAGTGGTTGGCAAAGTCATTACAATTGTTGGGCAAAGTCATTTTTAGAGGTCGGATAATGATTGACAGTGGTTGGCAAAGTCATTACAATTGTTAAGCAAAGTCATTTTTAGAGATCGGATAAGTGATTAACAGTGGTTGGCATAGTCATTACAATTGTTGGGCAAAGTCATTTTTAGAGGTCGCATAAGTGATTGACAGTGGTTTGCAAAGTCATTACAATTGTTGGGCAAAGTCATTTTTAGAGGTCGGATAAGTGATAAACAGCGGTTGACAAAGTCATTACAATTGTTGGGCAAAGTCTTTACAATTGTTGGGTAAAGTCATTTTTAGAAGTCGGATAAGTGATTAACAGTGGTTGGCAAAGTCATTACAATTGTTGGGCAAAGTCATTTTTAGAGCTCGGATAAGTGATTAACAGTGGTTGGCAAAGTCATTACAATTGTTGGGCAAAGTAATATTTAGAGGTCCGATAAGTGATTAACAGTGGCTGGCAAAGTCATTACAATTGTTGGGCAAAGTCATTTTTAGAGGTCGGATAAGTGATTAAGAGTGATTGGCAAAGTCATTACAATTGTTGGGCAAAGTCATTTTTAGAGGTCGGATAATTGATTAACAGTGGTTGGCAAGGTCATTACAATTGTTGGGCAAAGTCATTTTTTGAGGTCCGATAAGTGATTAACAGTGGTTGGCAAAGTCATTACAATTGTTGGGCAATGTCATTTTTAGAGATCGGATTAGGATAAACAGTGGTTGGCAAAGTCATTACAATTGTTGGTCAAAGTCATTACAATGGTTGGGCAAAGTAATTTTTAGGGGTCGGATTAGTGATTAACAGTTGTTGGCAAAGTCATTACATTTGTTGGGCAAAGTCATTACAATTGTCGGGCAAAGTCATTTTAAGAGGTCGGATTAGTGATTAACAGTGGTTGGCAAAGTCATTACAATTGTTGGGCAAACTCATTTTTAGAGGTCGGATAAGTGATTAACAGTGGTTGGCAAAGTCATTACAATTGTTCGGCAAAGTCTTTTTTAGAGGTCGTATAAGTGATTCACAGTGGTTGGCTAAGTCATTACAATTGTTGGGTAAAGTCATTTTTAGAGGTCGGATAAGTGATTGACAGTGGTTGGCAAAGTCATTTCAATTGTTGGGAAAAGTCATTTTAGAAGTCGGATAAGTGATTAACAGTGGTTGGCAAAGTCATTACAATTGTTGGGCAAAGTCATTTTTAGAGGTCGGATAAGTGATTGACAGTGGTTGGCAAAGTCATTACAATTGTTAAGCAAAGTTATTTTTAGAGGTCGGATAAGTGATTGACAGTGTTTTGCAAAGTCATTTCAATTGTTGGGCAAAGTCATTTTAGAAGTCGGATAAGTGATTAACAGTGGTTGGCAAAGTCATTACAATTGTTGGGCAAAGTCATTTTTAGAGGTCGGATAATGATTGACAGTGGTTGGCAAAGTCATTACAATTGTTAAGCAAAGTCATTTTTAGAGATCGGATAAGTGATTAACAGTGGTTGGCATAGTCATTACAATTGTTGGGCAAAGTCATTTTAGAGGTCGCATAAGTGATTGACAGTGGTTTGCAAAGTCATTACAATTGTTGGGCAAAGTCATTTTTAGAGGTCGGATAAGTGATAAACAGCGGTTGACAAAGTCATTACAATTGTTGGGCAAAGTCTTTACAATTGTTGGGTAAAGTCATTTTTAGAAGTCGGATAAGTGATTAACAGTGGTTGGCAAAGTCATTACAATTGTTGGGCAAAGTCATTTTTAGAGCTCGGATAAGTGATTAACAGTGGTTGGCAAAGTCATTACAATTGTTGGGCAAAGTAATATTTAGAGGTCCGATAAGTGATTAACAGTGGCTGGCAAAGTCATTACAATTGTTGGGCAAAGTCATTTTTAGAGGTCGGATAAGTGATTAAGAGTGATTGGCAAAGTCATTACAATTGTTGGGCAAAGTCATTTTTAGAGGTCGGATAAGTGATTAAGAGTTGTTGGCAAAGTCATTACATTTGTTGGGCAAAGTCATTTCAATTGTCGGGCAAAGTCATTTTAAGAGGTCGGATTAGTGATTAACAGTGGTTGGCAAAGTCATTACAATTGTTGGGCATAGTAATATTTAGAGGTCCGATAAGTGATTAACAGTGGCTGGCAAAGTCATTTCAATTGTTGGGCAATGTCATTTTTAGAGGTCGGATAAGTGATTAAGAGTGGTTGGCAAAGTCATTACAATTGTTGGGCTAAGTCATTTTTAGAGGTCGGATAAGTGATTAAGAGTGGTTGGCAAAGTCATTACATTTGTTGGGCAAAGTCATTTCAATTGTCGGGCAAAGTCATTTTAAGAGCTCGGATAAGTGATTAACAGTGGTTGGCAAAGTCATTACAATTGTTGGGCAAAGTAATATTTAGAGGTCCGATAAGTGATTAACAGTGGCTGGCAAAGTCATTTCAATTGTTGGGCAAAGTCATTTTTAGAGGTCGGATTAGTGATTAAGAGTGGTTGGCAAAGTCATTACAATTGTTGGGCAAAGTCATTTTTAGAGGTCGGATAAGTGATTAAGAGTGGTTGGCAAAGTCATTACATTTGTTGGGCAAAGTCATTTCAATTGTCGGGAAAAGTCATTTTAAGAGGTCGGATAATGATTAACAGTGGTTGGCAAAGTCATTACAATTGTTGGGCAAAGTCATTTTTAGAGGTCGGATAAGTGATTAACAGTGGT
This sequence comes from Brachionus asplanchnoidis, assembly GCA_025491095.1. Lineage (NCBI taxonomy): Eukaryota > Metazoa > Rotifera > Eurotatoria > Ploima > Brachionidae > Brachionus > Brachionus asplanchnoidis. The sequence continues at coordinate 223,681 of JAILYF010000095.1, read as the reverse complement.
TGGCAAAGTCATTACAATTGTTGGGCAATGTCATTTTTAGAGGTCGGATAATTGATTAACAGTGGTTGGCAAGGTCATTACAATTGTTGGGCAATGTCATTTTTAGAGATCGGATTAGGATAAACAGTGGTTGGCAAAGTCATTACAATTGTTGGGCAATGTCATTTTTAGAGGTCGGATAATTGATTAACAGTGGTTGGCAAGGTCATTACAATTGTTGGGCAATGTCATTTTTAGAGATCGGATTAGGATAAACAGTGGTTGGCAAAGTCATTACAATTGTTGGTCAAAGTCATTACAATGGTCGGGCAAAGTAATTTTTAGAGGTCGGATTAGTGATTAACAGTGGTTGGCAAAGTCATTACACTTGTTGGGCAAAGTCATTACAATTGTCGGGCAAAGTCATTTTTAGAGGTCGGATAAGTGATTAACAGTGGTTGGCAAAGTCATTACAATTGTTGGGCAAAGTCATTTTTAGAGGTCGGATAAGTGATTGACAGTGGTTGGCAAAGTCATTACAATTGTTAAGCAAAGTCATTTTTACAGGTCAGATAAGTGATTGACAGTGGTTTGCAAAGTCATTACAATAGTTGGGCAAAGTCATTTTTAGAGTCGGATAAGTGATTAACAGTGGTTTGCAAAGTCATTACAATTATTTGGCAAAGTCATTTTTAGAGGTCGGATAAGTGATTAACAGTGGTTGGCAAAGTCATTACAATTGTTAAGCAAAGTTATTTTTAGAGGTCGGATAAGTGATTGACAGTGGTTTGCAAAGTCATTACAATTGTTGGGCAAAGTCATTTTTAGAGGTCGGATAATGATTGACAGTGGTTGGCAAAGTCATTACAATTGTTAAGCAAAGTCATTTTTAGAGATCGGATAAGTGATTAACAGTGGTTGGCATAGTCATTACAATTGTTGGGCAAAGTCATTTTTAGAGGTCGCATAAGTGATTGACAGTGGTTTGCAAAGTCATTACAATTGTTGGGCAAAGTCATTTTTAGAGGTCGGATAAGTGATAAACAGCGGTTGACAAAGTCATTACAATTGTTGGGCAAAGTCTTTACAATTGTTGGGTAAAGTCATTTTTAGAAGTCGGATAAGTGATTAACAGTGGTTGGCAAAGTCATTACAATTGTTGGGCAAAGTCATTTTTAGAGCTCGGATAAGTGATTAACAGTGGTTGGCAAAGTCATTACAATTGTTGGGCAAAGTAATATTTAGAGGTCCGATAAGTGATTAACAGTGGCTGGCAAAGTCATTACAATTGTTGGGCAAAGTCATTTTTAGAGGTCGGATAAGTGATTAAGAGTGATTGGCAAAGTCATTACAATTGTTGGGCAAAGTCATTTTTAGAGGTCGGATAAGTGATTAAGAGTTGTTGGCAAAGTCATTACATTTGTTGGGCAAAGTCATTTCAATTGTCGGGCAAAGTCATTTTAAGAGGTCGGATTAGTGATTAACAGTGGTTGGCAAAGTCATTACAATTGTTGGGCATAGTAATATTTAGAGGTCCGATAAGTGATTAACAGTGGCTGGCAAAGTCATTTCAATTGTTGGGCAATGTCATTTTTAGAGGTCGGATAAGTGATTAAGAGTGGTTGGCAAAGTCATTACAATTGTTGGGCTAAGTCATTTTTAGAGGTCGGATAAGTGATTAAGAGTGGTTGGCAAAGTCATTACATTTGTTGGGCAAAGTCATTTCAATTGTCGGGCAAAGTCATTTTAAGAGCTCGGATAAGTGATTAACAGTGGTTGGCAAAGTCATTACAATTGTTGGGCAAAGTAATATTTAGAGGTCCGATAAGTGATTAACAGTGGCTGGCAAAGTCATTTCAATTGTTGGGCAAAGTCATTTTTAGAGGTCGGATTAGTGATTAAGAGTGGTTGGCAAAGTCATTACAATTGTTGGGCAAAGTCATTTTTAGAGGTCGGATAAGTGATTAAGAGTGGTTGGCAAAGTCATTACATTTGTTGGGCAAAGTCATTTCAATTGTCGGGCAAAGTCATTTTAAGAGGTCGGATTAGTGATTAACAGTGGTTGGCAAAGTCATTACAATTGTTGGGCAAAGTCATTTTTAGAGGTCGGATAAGTGATTAACAGTGGTTGGCAAAGTCATTACAATTGTTGGGCAATGTCATTTTTAGAGGTCGGATAATTGATTAACAGTGGTTGGCAAGGTCATTACAATTGTTGGGCAATGTCATTTTTAGAGATCGGATTAGGATAAACAGTGGTTGGCAAAGTCATTACAATTGTTGGGCAATGTCATTTTTAGAGGTCGGATAATTGATTAACAGTGGTTGGCAAGGTCATTACAATTGTTGGGCAATGTCATTTTTAGAGATCGGATTAGGATAAACAGTGGTTGGCAAAGTCATTACAATTGTTGGTCAAAGTCATTACAATGGTCGGGCAAAGTAATTTTTAGAGGTCGGATTAGTGATTAACAGTGGTTGGCAAAGTCATTACACTTGTTGGGCAAAGTCATTACAATTGTCGGGCAAAGTCATTTTTAGAGGTCGGATAAGTGATTAACAGTGGTTGGCAAAGTCATTACAATTGTTGGGCAAAGTCATTTTTAGAGGTCGGATAAGTGATTGACAGTGGTTGGCAAAGTCATTACAATTGTTAAGCAAAGTCATTTTTACAGGTCAGATAAGTGATTGACAGTGGTTTGCAAAGTCATTACAATAGTTGGGCAAAGTCATTTTTAGAGTCGGATAAGTGATTAACAGTGGTTTGCAAAGTCATTACAATTATTTGGCAAAGTCATTTTTAGAGGTCGGATAAGTGATTAACAGTGGTTGGCAAAGTCATTACAATTGTTAAGCAAAGTTATTTTTAGAGGTCGGATAAGTGATTGACAGTGGTTTGCAAAGTCATTACAATTGTTGGGCAAAGTCATTTTTAGAAGTCGGATAAGTGATTAACAGTGGTTGGCAAAGTCATTACAATTGTTGGGCAAAGTCATTTTTAGAGGTCGGATAAGTGATTGACAGTGGTTGGCTAAGTCATTACAATTGTTGGGCAAAGTCATTTTTAGAGGTCGGATAAGTGATTAAGAGTGGTTGGCAAAGTCATTACAATTGTTTGGCAAAGTCATTTTTAGAGGTCGGATAAGTGATTGACAGTGGTTTGCAAAGTCATTACAATTGTTGGGCAAAGTCATTTTTAGAGGTCGGATAAGTTATTAACAGTGGTTGGCAAAGTCATTACAATTGTTGGTCAAAGTCATTACAATGGTTGGGCAAAGTAATTTTTAGAGGTCGGATAAGTGATTGACAGTGGTTTGCAAAGTTATTACAATTGTTCGGCAAAGTCATTTTTAGAGGTCGGATAAGTGATTGACAGTGGTTTGAAAAGTCATTACAATTAGTGGGTAAAGTCATTTTTAGAGGTCGGATAAGTGATTGACAGTGGTTTGCAAAGTCATTACAATTATTCGGCAAAGTCATTTTTAGAGGTCGGATAAGTGATTAACAGTGGTTGACAAAGTCATTACAATTGTTGGGCAAAGTCTTTACAATTGTTGGGTAAAGTCATTTTTAGAAGTCGGATAAGTGATTAACAGTGGTTGGCAAAGTCATTACAATTGTTGGGCTAAGTCATTTTTAAAGGTCGGATAAGTGATTGACAGTGGTTGGCTAAGTCATTACAATTGTTGGGCAAAGTCATTTTTAGAGGTCGGATAAGTGATTAAGAGTGGTTGGCAAAGTCATTACAATTGTTGGGCAAAGTCATTTTTAGAGGTCGGATAAGTGATTGACAGTGGTTTGCAAAGTCATTACAATTGTTGGGCAAGGTCATTTTTAGAGTTCGGATAAGTTATTAACAGTGGTTGGCAAAGTCATTACAATTGTTGGGCAAAGTCATTTTTAGAGGTCGGATAAGTGATTGACAGTGGTTTGCAAAGTTATTACAATTGTTCGGCAAAGTCATTTTTAGAGGTCGGATAAGTGATTAACAGTGGTTGGCAAAGTCATTACAATTGTTGGGCAAAGTCATTTTTAGAGGTCGGATAAGTGATTGACAGTGGTTTGAAAAGTCATTACAATTAGTGGGTAAAGTCATTTTTAGAGGTCCGATAAGTGATTGACAGTGGTTTGCAAAGTCATTACAATTATTCGGCAAAGTCATTTTTAGAGGTCGGATAAGTGATTAACAGTGGTTAGCAAAGTCATTACAATTGTTGGGCAATGTCATTTTTGGAGGTCGGATAATTGATTAACAGTGTTTGGCAAAATCATTACAATTACTGGGCAAAGTCATTTTTAGAGGTCGGATAAGTTATTAACAGTGGTTGGCAAAGTCATTTTAAGAGGTCGGATAAGTGATTAACAGTGGTTGGCAAAGTCATTACAATTGTTGGGCAAAGTCATTTTTAGAGGTCGGATAAGTGATTTACAGTGGTTTGAAAAGTCATTTCAATTAGTGGGTAAAGTCATTTTTAGAGGTCGGATAAGTGATTGACAGTGGTTGGCTAAGTCATTACAGTTGTTGGGCAAAGTCATTTTTAGAGGTCGGATAAGTGATTGACAGTGGTTGGCAAAGTCATTACAATTGTTAAGCAAAGTCATTTTTACAGGTCAGATAAGTGATTGACAGTGGTTTGCAAAGTCATTACAATAGTTGGGCAAAGTCATTTTTAGAGTCGGATAAGTGATTAACAGTGGTTTGCAAAGTCATTACAATTATTGGGCAAAGTCATTTTTAGAGGTCGGATTAGTGATTAACAGTGGTTGGCAAAGTCATTACAATTGTTAAGCAAAGTTATTTTTAGAGGTCGGATAAGTGATTGACAGTGGTTTGCAAAGTCATTACATTTGTTGGGCAAAGTCATTTTTAGAAGTCGGATAAGTGATTAACAGTGGTTGGCAAAGTCATTACAATTGTTGGGCAAAGTCATTTTTAGAGGTCGGTTAAGTGATTGACAGTGGTTGGCAAAGTCATTACAATTGTTAAGCAAAGTCATTTTTAGAGATCGGATAAGTGATTAACAGTGGTTGGCAAAGTCATTACAATTGTTGGGCAAAGTCATTTTAAGAGGTCGCATAAGTGATTGACAGTGGTTTTCAAATTCATTACAATTGTTGGGCAAAGTCATTTTTAGAGGTCGGATAAGTGATTAACAGCGGTTGACAAAGTCATTACAATTGTTGGGCAAAGTCTTTACAATTGTTGGGTAAAGTCATTTTTAGAAGTCGGATAAGTGATTAACAGTGGTTGGCAAAGTCATTACAATTGTTGGGCAAAGTCATTTTTAGAGGTCGGATAAGTGATTGACAGTGGTTGGCTAAGTCATTACAATTGTTGGGCAAAGTCATTTTTAGAGGTCGGATAAGTGATTAAGAGTGGTTGGCAAAGTCATTACAATTGTTTGGCAAAGTCATTTTTAGAGGTCGGATAAGTGATTTACAGTGGTTTGAAAAGTCATTTCAATTAGTGGGTAAAGTCATTTTTAGAGGTCGGATAAGTGATTGACAGTGGTTGGCTAAGTCATTACAATTGTTGGGCAAAGTCATTTTTAGAGGTCGGATAAGTGATTGACAGTGGTTGGCAAAGTCATTACAATTGTTAAGCAAAGTCATTTTTACAGGTCAGATAAGTGATTGACAGTGGTTTGCAAAGTCATTACAATAGTTGGGCAAAGTCATTTTTAGAGTCGTATAAGTGATTAACAGTGGTTTGCAAAGTCATTACAATTATTGGGCAAAGTCATTTTTAGAGGTCGGATAAGTGATTAACAGTGGTTGGCAAAGTCATTACAATTGTTAAGCAAAGTTATTTTTAGAGGTCGGATAAGTGATTGACAGTGGTTTGCAAAGTCATTACATTTGTTGGGCAAAGTCATTTTTAGAAGTCGGATAAGTGATTAACAGTGGTTGGCAAAGTCATTACAATTGTTGGGCAAAGTCATTTTTAGAGGTCGGTTAAGTGATTGACAGTGGTTGGCAAAGTCATTACAATTGTTAAGCCAAGTCATTTTTAGAGATCGGATAAGTGATTAACAGTGGTTGGCAAAGTCATTACAATTGTTGGGCAAAGTCATTTTTAGAGGTCGGATTAGTGATTGACAGTGGTTTGCAAAGTCATTACAATTGTTGGGCAAGGTCATTTTTAGAGTTCGGATAAGTTATTAACAGTGGTTGGCAAAGTCATTACAATTGTTGGGCAAAGTCATTTTTAGAGGTCGGATAAGTGATTGACAGTGGTTTTCAAATTCATTACAATTGTTGGGCAAAGTCATTTTTAGAGGTCGGATAAGTGATTAACAGCGGTTGACAAAGTCATTACAATTGTTGGGCAAAGTCTTTACAATTGTTGGGCAAAGTCATTTTTAGAGGTCGGATAAGTGATTAACAGCGGTTGACAAAGTCATTACAATTGTTGGGCAAAGTCTTTACAATTGTTGGGCAAAGTCATTTTTAGAGGTCGGATAAGTGATTGACAGTGGTTGGCTAAGTCATTACAATTGTTGGGCAAAGTCATTTTTAGAGGTCGGATAAGTGATTAAGAGTGGTTGGCAAAGTCATTACAATTGTTTGGCAAAGTCATTTTTAGAGGTCGGATAAGTGATTGACAGTGGTTTGCAAAGTCATTACAATTGTTGGGCAAAGTCATTTTTAGAGGTCGGATAAGTTATTAACAGTGGTTGGCAAAGTCATTACAATTGTTGGGCAAAGTCATTTTTAGAGGTCGGATAAGTGATTGACAGTGGTTTGCAAAGTTATTACAATTGTTGGGCAAGGTCATTTTTAGAGATCGGATAAGTGATTAACAGTGGTTGGCAAAGTCATTACAATTGTTGGGCAAAGTCATTTTTAGAGGTCGCATAAGTGATTGACAGTGGTTTTCAAATTCATTACAATTGTTGGGCAAAGTCATTTTTAGAGGTCGGATAAGTGATTAACAGTGGTTGGCAAAGTCATTACAATTGTTGGGCAAAGTCATTTTTAGAGGTCGGATAAGTGATTGACAGTGGTTGGCTAAGTCATTACAATTGTTGGGCAAAGTCATTTTTAGAGGTCGGATAAGTGATTAAGAGTGGTTGGCAAAGTCATTACAATTGTTTGGCAAAGTCATTTTTAGAGGTCGGATAAGTGATTGACAGTGGTTTGCAAAGTCATTACAATTGTTGGGCAAAGTCATTTTTAGAGGTCGGATAAGTTATTAACAGTGGTTGGCAAAGTCATTACAATTGTTGGGCAAAGTCATTTTTAGAGGTCGGATAAGTGATTGACAGTGGTTTGCAAAGTTATTACAATTGTTCGGCAAAGTCATTTTTAGAGGTCGGATAAGTGATTAACAGTGGTTTGCAAAGTCATTACAATTGTCGGGCAAAGTCATTTTTAGAGGTCGGATAAGTGATTGACAGTGGTTTGAAAAGTCATTACAATTGTTGGGCAAAGTCTTTACAATTGTTGGGTAAAGTTATTTTTAGAAGTCGGATAAGTGATTAACAGTGGTTGGCAAAGTCATTACAATTGTTGGGCTAAGTCATTTTTAAAGGTCGGATAAGTGATTGACAGTGGTTGGCTAAGTCATTACAATTGTTGGGCTAAGTCATTTTTAAAGGTCGGATAAGTGATTGACAGTGGTTGGCTAAGTCATTACAATTGTTGGGCAAAGTCATTTTTAGAGGTCGGATAAGTGATTAAGAGTGGTTGGCAAAGTCATTACAATTGTTTGGCAAAGTCATTTTTAGAGGTCGGATAAGTGATTGACAGTGGTTTGCAAAGTCATTACAATTGTTGGGGAAGGTCATTTTTAGAGATCGGATAAGTGATTAACAGTGGTTGGCAAAGTCATTACAATTGTTGGGCAAAGTCATTTTTAGAGGTCGCATAAGTGATTGACAGTGGTTTTCAAATTCATTACAATTGTTGGGCAAAGTCATTTTTAGAGGTCGGATAAGTGATTAACAGCGGTTGACAAAGTCATTACAATTGTTGGGCAAAGTCTTTACAATTGTTGGGTAAAGTCATTTTTAGAAGTCAGATAAGTGATTAACAGTGGTTGGCAAAGTCATTACAATTGTTGGGCAAAGTCATTTTTAGAGGTCGGATAAGTGATTGACAGTGGTTGGCTAAGTCATTACAATTGTTGGGCAAAGTCATTTTTAGAGGTCGGATAAGTGATTAAGAGTGGTTGGCAAAGTCATTACAATTGTTTGGCAAAGTCATTATTAGAGGTCGGATAAGTGATTGACAGTGGTTTGCAAAGTCATTACAATTGTTGGGCAAAGTCATTTTTAGAGGTCGGATAAGTTATTGACAGTGGTTTGCAAAGTTATTACAATTGTTGGGCAAGGTCATTTTTAGAGATCGGATAAGTGATTAACAGTGGTTGGCAAAGTCATTACAATTGTTGGGCAAAGTCATTTTTAGAGGTCGGATAAGTGATTGACATTGGTTTGAAAAGTCATTACAATTGTTGGGCAAAGTCTTTACAATTGTTGGGTAAAGTCATTTTTAGAAGTCGGATAAGTGATTAACAGTGGTTGGCAAAGTCATTACAATTGTTGGGCTAAGTCATTTTTAAAGGTCGGATAAGTGATTGACAGTGGTTGGCTAAGTCATTACATTTGTTGGGCAAAGTCATTTTTAGAGGTCGGATAAGTGATTAAGAGTGGTTGGCAAAGTCATTACAATTGTTGGGCAAAGTCATTTTTAGAGGTCGGATAAGTGATTGACAGTGGTTTGCAAAGTCATTACAATTGTTGGGCAAGGTCATTTTTAGAGTTCGGATAAGTTATTAACAGTGGTTGGCAAAGTCATTACAATTGTTGGGCAAAGTCATTTTTAGAGGTCGGATAAGTGATTGACAGTGGTTTGCAAAGTTATTACAATTGTTCGGCAAAGTCATTTTTAGAGGTCGGATAAGTGATTAACAGTGGTTGGCAAAGTCATTACAATTGTTGGGCAAAGTCATTTTTAGAGGTCGGATAAGTGATTGACAGTGGTTTGAAAAGTCATTACAATTAGTGGGTAAAATCATTTTTAGAGGTCGGATAAGTGATTGACAGTGGTTTGCAAAGTCATTACAATTATTCGGCAAAGTCATTTTTAGAGGTCGGATAAGTGATTAACAGTGGTTAGCAAAGTCATTACAATTGTTGGGCAATGTCATTTTTGGAGGTCGGATAATTGATTAACAGTGTTTGGCAAAGTCATTACAATTACTGGGCAAAGTCATTTTTAGAGGTCGGATAAGTTATTAACAGTGGTTGGCAAAGTCATTTTAAGAGGTCGGATAAGTGATTAACAGTGGTTGGCAAAGTCATTACAATTGTTGGGCAAAGTCATTTTTAGAGGTCGGATAAGTGATTAACAGTGGTTGGCAAAGTCATTACAATTGTTGGGCAATGTCATTTTTAGAGGTCGGATAATTGATTAACTGAGGTTGGCAAGGTCATTACAATTGTTGGGCAAAGTCTTTACAATTGTTGGGTAAAGTCATTTTTAGAAGTCGGAAAAGTGATTAACAGTGGTTGGCAAAGTCATTACAATTGTTTGGCAAAGTCATTTTTAGAGGTCGGATAAGTGATTGACAGTGGTTTGCAAAGTCATTACAATTGTTGGGCAAAGTCATTTTTAGAGGTCGGATAAATTATTAACAGTGGTTGGCAAAGTCATTACAATTGTTGGGCAAAGTCTTTTTAAGAGGTCGGATAAGTGATTGACAGTGGTTTGCAAAGTTATTACAATTGTTCGGCAAAGTCATTTTTAGAGGTCGGATAAGTGATTAACAGTGGTTGGCAAAGTCATTACAATTGTTGGGCAAAGTCATTTTTAGAGGTCGGATAAGTGATTGACAGTGGTTTGAAAAGTCAATACAATTAGTGGGTAAAGTCATTTTTAGAGGTCGGATTAGTGATTAACAGTGGTTGGCAAAGTCATTACATTTGTTGGGCAGAGTCATTACAATTGTCAGGCAAAGTCATTTTAAGAGGTCGGATTAGTGATTAACAGTGGTTGGCAAAGTCATTACAATTGTTGGGCAAAGTCATTTTTAGAGTCGGAAAAGTGATTAACAGTGGTTGGCAAAGTCATTGCAATTATTAGGCAAAGTCATTTTTAGAGGCCGGATAAGTGATTAACAGTGGTTGGCAAAGTCATTACAATTGTCAAGCAAAGTTATTTTTAGAGGTCGGATAAGTGATTGACAGTGGTTTGCAAAGTCATTACAATTGTTGTTCAAAGTCATTTTTAGAAGTCGGATAAGTGATTAACAGTGGTTGACAAAGTCATTACAATTGTTGGGCAAAGTCATTTTTAGAGGTCGAATAAGTGATTGACAGTGGTTGGCAAAGTCATTACAATTGTTTGGCAAAGTCATTTTTAGAGGTCGGATAAGTGATTGACAGTGGTTTGCAAAGTCTTTACAATTGTTGGGTAAAGTCATTTTTAGAAGTCGGATAAGTGATTAACAGTGGTTGGCAAAGTTATTACAATTGTTCGGCAAAGTCATTTTTAGAGGTCGGATAAGTGATTAACAGTGGTTGGCAAAGTCATTACAATTGTTGGGCAAAGTCATTTTTAGAGGTCGGATAAGTGATTGACAGTGGTTTGAAAAGTCATTACAATTAGTGGGTAAAGTCATTTTTAGAGGTCGGATTAGTGATTAACAGTGGTTGGCAAAGTCATTACAATTGTTGGGCAATGTCATTTTTGGAGGTCGGATAATTGATTAACAGTGTTTGGCAAAGTCATTACAATTACTGGGCAAAGTCATTTTTAGAGGTCGGATAAGTTATTAACAGTGGTTAGCAAAGTCATTACAATTGTTGGGCAATGTCATTTTTGGAGGTCGGATAATTGATTAACAGTGTTTGGCGAAGTCATTACAATTGTTGGGCAAAGTCATTTTTATTGGTCGGATAAGTGATTGACAGTGGTTTGCAAAGTCATTACAATTGTTGGGCAAAGTCATTTTTAGATGTCGGATAAGTGATTGACAGTGGTTTGAAAAGTCATTACAATTAGTGGGTAAAGTCATTTTTAGAGGTCGGATAAGTGACTGACAGTGGTTTGCAAAGTCATTACAATTATTCGGCAAAGTCATTTTTAGAGGTCGGATAAGTGATTAACAGTGGTTGGCAAAGTCATTACAATTGTTGGGCAGTGTTATTTTTAGAGGTCGGATAATTGATTAACAGTGTTTGGCAAAGTCATTACAATTATTGGGCAAAGTCATTTTTAGAGGTCGGATAAGTTATTAACAGTGGTTGGCAAAGTCATTACAATGGTTGGGCAAAGTCATTTTTAGAGGTCGGATAAGTGATTGACAGTGGTTTTCAAAGTTATTACAATTGTTCGGCAAAGTCATTTTTAGAGGTCGGATAAGTGATTAACAGTGGTTGGCAAAGTCATTACAATTGTTGGGCAAAGTCATTTTTAGAGGTCGGATAAGTGATTGACAGTGGTTTGAAAAGTCATTACAATTATTGGGCAAAGTCATTTTTAGAGGTCGGGTAAGTAGTTAACAGTAGTTGGCAAAGTCATTAGAATTGTTGGGCAATGTCATTTTTAGAGGTCGGAAAGGTGATAAACAGTGGTTGGCAAAGTCATTAAAATTGTTGGGCATAGTCATTTTTAGAGGTCGGATAATTGATTAACAGTGTTTGGCAAAGTCATTGCAATTATTGGGCAAAGTCATTTTTAGAGGTCGGGTTAGTAGTTAACAGTAGTTGGCAAAGTCATTAGAATTGTTGGGCAATGTCATTTTTAGAGGTCGGATAAGTGATTGACAGTGGTTTTCAAAGTTATTACAATTGTTCGGCAAAGTCATTTTTAGAGGTCGGATAAGTGATTAACAGTGGTTTGCAAAGTCATTACAATTGTTGGGCAAAGTCATTTTTAGAGGTCGGGTAAGTAGTTAACAGTAGTTGGCAAAGTCATTAGAATTGTTGGGCAATGTCATTTTTAGAGGTCGGAAAGGTGATAAACAGTGGTTGGCAAAGTCATTTAAATTGTTGGGCATAGTCTTTACAATTGTTGGGCAAAGTCATTTTTAGAGGTCGGATAAGTGATTGACAGTGGTTTTCAAAGTTATTACAATTGTTCGGCAAAGTCATTTTTAGAGGTCGGATAAGTGATTAACAGTGGTTGGCAAAGTCATTACAATTGTTGGGCAAAGTCATTTTTAGAGGTCGGATAAGTGATTGACAGTGGTTTGAAAAGTCATTACAATTAGTAGGTTAAGTCATTTTTAGAGGTCGGATAAGTGATTAGCAGTGGTTGGCAAAGTCATTACAATTATTAAGCAAAGTCATTTTTAGAGGTCGGATAAGTGATTGACACTGGTTTGAAAAGTCATTACAATTATTGGGCAAAGTCATTTTTAGTGGTCGTGTAAGTAGTTAACACTGGTTGGCAAAGTCATTAGAATTGTTGGGCAATGTCATTTTTAGAGGTCGGAAAGGTGATAAACAGTGGATGGCAAAGTCATTAAAATTGTTGGGCATAGTCATTTTTAGAGGTCGGATAATTAATTAACAGTGTTTGGCAAAGTCATTACAATTATTGGGCAAAGTCATTTTTAGAGGTCGGGTTAGTAGTTAACAGTAGTTGGCAAAGTCATTAGAATTGTTGGGCAATGTCATTTTTAGAGGTCGGATAAGTGATTTACAGCGGTTTGCAAAGTCATTACAATTGTCTGGCAAAATCATTTTTAGAGGTCGGATAAGTGATTAACAGTGGTTGGCAAAGTCATTACAATTGTTACGCAAAGTCATTTTTAGAGGTCGGATAAGTGATTGACAGTGGTTTGCAAAGTCATTACAATTGTTCGGCAAAGTCATTTTTAGAGGTCGGATAAGTGATTAACAGTGGTTGGCAAAGTCATTACAATTGTTGGGCAAAGTCATTTTTTGAGGTCGGATAAGTAATTACCAGTGGTTGGCAAAGTCATTACAATTGTTGGGCAAAGTCATTTTTAGAGGTCGGATAAGTGATTGACAGTGGTTTGCAAAGTCATTACAATTGTTGAGCAAAGTCATTTTTAGAAGTCGGATAAGTGATTAACAGTGGTTGGCAAAGTGAATACAATTGTCGGGCAAAGTCATTTTTAGAGGTCGGATAAGTGATTAACAGTGGTTGGCAAAGTCATTACAATTGCTAAGCAAAGTCATTTTTAGAGGTCGGATAAGTTATTGACAGTGGTTGGCAAAGTCATTACAATTGTTGGGCAAAGTCATTTTTAGAGGTCGGAAAGGTGATAAACAGTGGTTGGCAAAGTCATTACAATTGTTGGGAATAGACATTACAATTGTTGAGTAATGTCATTTTTAGAGGTCGGATAAGTGATTAGCAGTGGTTGGCAAATTCATTACAATTGTTGGGCAAAGTCATTTTTAGAGGTCGCATAAGTGATTGACACTGGATTGAAAAGTCATTACAATTATTTGGCAAAGTCATTTTTAGAGGTCGGATAAGTGATTAACAGTGGTTGGCAAAGTCATTACAATTGTTCGGCAAAGTCATTTTTAGAGGTCGGAAAGGTGATAAACAGTGGTTGGCAAAGTCATTAAAATTGTTGGGCATAGTCATTTTTAGAGGTCGGATAATTGATTAACAGTGTTTGGCAAAGTCATTACAATTATTGGGCAAAGTCATTTTTAGTAGTCGGGTTAGTAGTTAACAGTAGTTGGCAAAGTCATTAGAATTGTTGGGCAATGTCATTTTTAGAGGTCGGATAAGTGATTGACAGTGGTTTTCAAAGTTATTACAATTGTTCGGCAAAGTCATTTTTAGAGGTCGGATAAGTGATTAACAGTGGTTGGCAAAGTTATTACAATTGTTGGGCAAAGTCATTTTTAGAGGTCGGATAAGTAATTACCAGTGGTTGGCAAAGTCATTACAATTGTTGGGCAAAGTCATTTTTAGAGGTCGGATAAGTGATTGACAGTGGTTTGCAAAGTCATTACAATTGTTGAGCAAAGTCATTTTTAGAAGTCGGATAAGTGATTAACAGTGGTTGGCAAAGTGAATACAATTGTCGGGCAAAGTCATTTTTAGAGGTCGGATAAGTGATTAACAGTGGTTGGCAAAGTCATTACAATTGCTAAGCAAAGTCATTTTTAGAGGTCGGATAAGTTATTGACAGTGGTTGGCAAAGTCATTACAATTGTTGGGCAAAGTCATTTTTAGAGGTCGGAAAGGTGATAAACAGTGGTTGGCAAAGTCATTACAATTGTTGGGAATAGACATTACAATTGTTGAGTAATGTCATTTTTAGAGGTCGGATAAGTGATTAGCAGTGGTTGGCAAATTCATTACAATTGTTGGGCAAAGTCATTTTTCGAGGTCGCATAAGTGATTGACACTGGATTGAAAAGTCATTACAATTATTTGGCAAAGTCATTTTTAGAGGTCGGATAAGTGATTAACAGTGGTTGGCAAAGTCATTACAATTGTTCGGCAAAGTCATTTTTAGAGGTCGGAAAGGTGATAAACAGTGGTTGGCAAAGTCATTAAAATTGTTGGACATAGTCATTTTTAGAGGTCGGATAATTGATTAACAGTGTTTGGCAAAGTCATTACAATTATTGGGCAAAGTCATTTTTAGTAGTCGGGTTAGTAGTTAACAGTAGTTGGCAAAGTCATTAGAATTGTTGGGCAATGTCATTTTTAGAGGTCGGATAAGTGATTAACAGTGGTTTTCAAAGTTATTACAATTGTTCGGCAAAGTCATTTTTAGAGGTCGGATAAGTAATTACCAGTGGTTGGCAAAGTCATTACAATTGTTGGGCAAAGTCATTTTTAGAGGTCGGATAAGTGATTAACAGTGGTTGGCAAAGTCATTACAATTGTTGGGCAAAGTCATTTTTAGAGGTCGGATAAGTGATTGACAGTGGTTTGCAAAGTCATTACAATTGTTGAGCAAAGTCATTTTTAGAAGTCGGATAAGTGATTAACAGTGGTTGGCAAAGTGAATACAATTGTCGGGCAAAGTCATTTTTAGAGGTCGGATAAGTGATTAACAGTGGTTGGCAAAGTCATTACAATTGTTGGGCAAAGTCATTTTTAGAGGTCGGAAAGGTGATAAACAGTGGTTGGCAAAGTCATTACAATTGTTGGGCAAAGTCATTTTTAGAGGTCGGATAAGTGATTGACAGTGGTTTGCAAAGTCATTACAATTGTTGGGCAAAGTCATTTTTAGAAGTCGGATAAGTGATTAACAGTGGTTGGCAAAGTCATTACAATTGTTGGGTAAAGTCATTTTTGGAGGTCGGATAAGTGATTAACAGTGGATGGCAAAGTCATTACAATTGTTGGGCAAAGTCATTTTTAGAGGTCGGATGAGTGATTAACAGTGGTTGGCAAAGTCACTACAATTGTTGGGCAAAGTCATTTTTAGAGGTCGGATAATTGATTAACAGTGTTTGGCAAAGTCATTACAATTATTGGGCAAAGTCATTTTTAGAGGTCGGGTAAGTAGTTAAACAGTAGTTGGCAAAGTCATTAGAATTGTTGGGCAATGTCATTTTTAGAGGTCGGAAAGGTGATAAACAGTGGTTGGCAAAGTCATTACAATTGTTGGGAATAGTCATTACAATTGTTGAGTAAAGTCATTTTTAGAGGTCGGATAAGTGATTAGCAGTGGTTGGCAAAGTCATTACAATTGTTAAGCAAAGTCATTTTTAGAGGTCGGATAAGTGATTGACACTGGTTTGAAAAGTCATTACAATTATTGGGCAAAGTCATTTTTAGAGGTCGTGTAAGTAGTTAACACTGGTTGGCAAAGTCATTAGAATTGTTGGGCAATGTCATTTTTAGAGGTCGGAAAGGTGATAAACAGTGGTTGGCAAAGTCATTACAATTGTTGGGCAAAGTCATTTTTAGAGGTCGGACAAGTGATTAACAGTGGTTGGCAAAGTCATTACAATTGTTCGGCAAAGTCATTTTTAGAGGTCGGATAAGTGATTAACAGTGGTTGGCAAAGTCACTACAATTGTTGGGCAAAGTCATTTTTAGAGGTCGGATAAGTGATTAACAGTGGTTGGCAAAGTCATTACAATTGTTGGGCAAAGTCATTTTTAGAGGTCGGATAAGTGATTGACAGTGGTTTGCAAAGTCATTACAATTGTTGAGCAAAGTCATTTTTAGAAGTCGGATAAGTGATTAACAGTGGTTGGCAAAGTGAATACAATTGTCGGGCAAAGTCATTTTTAGAGGTCGGATAAGTGATTAACAGTGGTTGGCAAAGTCATTACAATTGTTGGGCAAAGTCATTTTTAGATGTCGGAAAGGTGATAAACAGTGGTTGGCAAAGTCATTACAATTGTTGGGAATAGACATTACAATTGTTGAGTAAAGTCATTTTTAGAGGTCGGATAAGTGATTAGCAGTGGTTGGCAAATTCATTACAATTGTTGGGCAAAGTCATTTTTAGAGGTCGCATAAGTGATTGACACTGGTTTGAAAAATCACTACAATTATTTGGCAAAGTCATTTTTAGAGGTCGGATAAGTGATTAACAGTGGTTGGCAAAGTCATTACAATTGTTCGGCAAAGTCATTTTTAGAGGTCGGAAAGGTGATTAACAGTGGTTGGCAAAGTCATTACAATTGTTGGGCAAAGTCATTTTTAGAGGTCGGATAAGTGATTGACAGTGGTTTGCAAAGTCATTACAATTGTTGAGCAATGTCATTTTTAGAAGTCGGATAAGTGATTAACAGTGGTTGGCAAAGTGAATACAATTGCTAAGCAAAGTCATTTTTAGAGATCGGATAAGTTATTAACAGTGGTTGGCAAAGTCATTACAATTGTTGGGCAAAGTCATTTTTAGAGGTCGGAAAGGTGATAAACAGTGGTTGGCAAAGTCATTATAATTGTTGGGAATAGACATTACAATTGTTGAGTAAAGTCATTTTTAGAGGTCGGATAAGTGATTAGCAGTGGTTGGCAAATTCATTACAATTGTTGGGCAAAGTCATTTTTAGAGGTCGCATAAGTGATTGACACTGGTTTGAAAAGTCATTACAATTATTTGGCAAAGTCATTTTTAGAGGTCGGATAAGTGATTAACAGTGGTTGGCAAAGTCATTACAATTGTTCGGCAAAGTCATTTTTAGAGGTCGGAAAGGTGATAAACAGTGGCTGGCAAAGTCATTAAAATTGTTGGGCATAGTCATTTTTAGAGGTCGGATAATTGATTAACAGTGTTTGGCAAAGTCATTACAATTATTGGGCAAAGTCATTTTTAGTAGTCGGGTTAGTAGTTAACAGTAGTTGGCAAAGTCATTAGAATTGTTGGGCAATGTCATTTTTAGAGGTCGGATAAGTGATTGACAGTGGTTTTCAAAGTTATTACAATTGTTCGGCAAAGTCATTTTTAGAGGTCGGATAAGTGATTAACAGTGGTAGGCAAAGTCATTTCAATTGTTGGGCAAAGTCATTTTTAGAGGTCGGATAAGTGATTAACAGTGGTTGGCAAAGTCATTACAATTGTTGGGCAAAGTCATTTTTAGAGGTCGGATAAGTGATTGACAGTGGTTTGCAAAGTCATTACAATTGTTGAGCAAAGTCATTTTTAGAAGTCGGATAAGTGATTAACAGTGGTTGGCAAAGTGAATACAATTGTCGGGCAAAGTCATTTTTAGAGGTCGGATAAGTGATTAACAGTGGTTGGCAAAGTCATTACAATTGCTAAGCAAAGTCATTTTTAGAGGTCGGATAAGTTATAAACAGTGGTTGGCAAAGTCATTACAATTGTTGGGCAAAGTCATTTTTAGAGGTCGGATAAGTGATTGACAGTGGTTTGCAAAGTCATTACAATTGTTGGACAAAGTCATTTTTAGAAGTCGGATAAGTGATTAACAGTGGTTGGCAAAGTCATTACAATTGTTGGGTAAAGTCATTTTTAGAGGTCTGATAAGTTATTAACAGTGGTTGGGAAAGTCATTACAATTGTTGGGCAAAGTCATTTTTAGAGGTCGGATAAGTTATTGACAGTGGTTTGCAAAGTCATTACAATTGATGGGCAAAGTCATTTTTGGAGGTCGGATAAGTGATTAACAGTGGATGGCAAAGTCATTACAATTGTTGGGCAAAGTCATTTTTAGAGGTCGGATGAGTGATTAACAGTGGTTGGCAAAGTCACTACAATTGTTGGGCAAAGTCATTTTTAGAGGTCGGATAAGTGATTAACAGTGGTTGGCAAAGTCATTACTATTGTTTGGCAATGTAATTTTTAGAGATCGGATTAGGATAAACAGTGGTTGGCAAAGTCAATACAATTGTTGGTCAAAGTCATTACAATTGTTGGGCAAAGTAATTTTTAGAGGTCGGATTTGTGATTAACAGTGGTTGGCAAAGTCATTACAATTGTTAGACAAAGTCATTTTTAGAGGTCGGATAAGTGATTGACAGTGGTTTGCAAAGTCATTACAATTGTTGAGCAAAGTCATTTTTAGAAGTCGGATAAGTGATTAACAGTGGTTGGCAAAGTGAATACAATTGTCGGGCAAAGTCATTTTTAGGGGTCGGATAAGTGATTAACAGTGGTTGGCAAAGTCATTACAATTGCTAAGCAAAGTCATTTTTAGAGGTCGGATAAGTTATAAACAGTGGTTGGCAAAGTCATTACAATTGTTGGGCAAAGTCATTTTTAGAGGTCGGATAAGTGATTGACAGTGGTTTGCAAAGTCATTACAATTGTTGGACAAAGTCATTTTTAGAAGTCGGATAAGTGATTAACAGTGGTTGGCAAAGTCATTACAATTGTTGGGTAAAGTCATTTTTAGAGGTCGGATAAGTTATTAACAGTGGTTGGGAAAGTCATTACAATTGTTGGGCAAAGTCATTTTTAGAGGTCGGATAAGTTATTGACAGTGGTTTGCAAAGTCATTACAATTGATGGGCAAAGTCATTTTTGGAGGTCGGATAAGTGATTAACAGTGGATGGCAAAGTCATTACAATTGTTGGGCAAAGTCATTTTTAGAGGTCGGATGAGTGATTAACAGTGGTTGGCAAAGTCACTACAATTGTTGGGCAAAGTCATTTTTAGAGGTCGGATAAGTGATTAACTGTGGTTGGCAAAGTCATTACTATTGTTTGGCAATGTAATTTTTAGAGATCGGATTAGGATAAACAGTGGTTGGCAAAGTCAATACAATTGTTGGTCAAAGTCATTTCAATTGTTGGGCAAAGTAATTTTTAGAGGTCGGATTTGTGATTAACAGTGGTTGGCAAAGTCATTACAATTGTTAGACAAAGTCATTTTTAGAGGTCGGATAAGTGATTGACAGTGGTTTGCAAAGTCATTACTATTGTTCGGCAAAGTCATTTTTAGAGGTCGGATAAGTGATTAACAGTGGTTGGCAAAGTCATTACAATTGTTGGGCAAAGTCATTTTTAGAGGTCGGATAAGTGATTAACAGTGGTTGGCAAAGTCATTACAATTGTTAAGCAAAGTCATTTTTAGAGGTCAGATAAGTTATTAACAGTGGTTGGCAAAGTCATTACAATTGTTGGGCAAAGTCATTTTTAGAGGTCGGATAAGTGATTTACAGCGGTTTGCAAAGTCATTACAATTGTCTGGCAAAGTCATTTTTAGAGGTCGGATAAATGATTAACAGTGGTTGGCAAAGTCATTACAATTGTTACGCAAAGTCATTTTTAGAGGTCGGATAAGTGATTGACAGTGGTTTGCAAAGTCATTACAATTGTTCGGCAAAGTCATTACAATTGTTGGGCAAAGTAATTTTTAGAGGTCGGATTTGTGATTAACAGTGGTTGGCAAAGTCATTACAATTGTTAGACAAAGTCATTTTTAGAGGTCGGATAAGTGATTGACAGTGGTTTGCAAAGTCATTACTATTGTTCGGCAAAGTCATTTTTAGAGGTCGGATAAGTGATTAACAGTGGTTGGCAAAGTCATTACAATTGTTGGGCAAAGTCATTTTTAGAGGTCGGATAAGTGATTAACAGTGGTTGGCAAAGTCATTACAATTGTTAAGCAAAGTCATTTTTAGAGGTCAGATAAGTGATTAACAGTGGTTGGCAAAGTCATTACAATTGTTAAGCAAAGTCAATTTTAGAGGTCGGATAAGTTATTAACAGCGGTTTGCAAAGTCATTACAATTGTCTGGCAAAGTCATTTTTAGAGGTCGGATAAATGATTAACAGTGGTTGGCAAAGTCATTACAATTGTTACGCAAAGTCATTTTTAGAGGTCGGATAAGTGATTGACAGTGGTTTGCAAAGTCATTACAATTGTTCGGCAAAGTCATTTTTAAAGGTCGGATAAGTGATTAACAGTGGTTGGCAAAGTCATTACAATTGTTGGGCAAAGTCATTTTTAGAGGTCGTATAAGTGATTGACAGTGGTTTGCAAAGTCATTACAATTGTTGGGCAAAGTCATTTTTATAGGTCGGATAAGTTATTAACAGTGGTTGGCAAAGTCATTACAATTGTTAAGCAAAGTCATTTTTAGAGGTCGGATAAGTGATTGACATTGGTTGCAAAGTCATTACAATTGTTGGGCAAAGTCATATTTAGAGGTCCGATAAGTGATTAACAGTGGTTGGCAAAGTCATTACAATTGTTGGGCAAAGTCATTTTTAGAGGTCTGATAAGTAATTAACAGTGGTTGGCATAGTCATTACAATTGTTAAGCAAAGTCATTTTTAGAGGTCGGATAAGTAATTAACAGTGGATTGCAAAGTCTTTACAATTGTTGGGCAAAGTCATTTTTAGAGGTCGGATAAGTGATTAACAGTGGTTGGCAAAGTCATTACAATTGTTGGGCAAAGTCATTTTTAGAGGTCGGATAAGTGATTAACAGTGGTTGGCAAAGTCATTTCAATTGTTGGGTAAAGTCATTTTTAGAGGTCGGATTAGTGATTAACAGTTGTTGGCAAAGTCATTACAATTGTTAAGCAAAGTCATTTTTAGAGGTCGGATAAGTGATTGACATTGGTTGCAAAGTCATTACAATTGTTGGGCAAAGTCATTTTTAGAGGTCGGATAAGTGATTAACAGTGGTTGGCAAAGTCATTACAATTGTTGGGCAAAGTCATTTTTAGAGGTCGGATAAGTGATTAACAGTGGTTGGCAAAGTGATTACAATTGTTGGGCAAAGTCATTTTTAGAGGTCGGATAAGTGATTGACATTGGTTGCAAAGTCATTACAATTGTTGGGCAAAGTCATTTTTAGAAGTCGGATAAGTGATTAACAGTGGTTGGCAAAGTCATTACAATTGTTGGGCAAAGTCATTTTTAGAGGTCTGATAAGTAATTAACAGTGGTTGGCATAGTCATTACAATTGTTAAGCAAAGTCATTTTTAGAGGTCGGATAAGTAATTAACAGTGGATTGCAAAGTCTTTACAATTGTTGGGTAAAGTCATTTTTAGAAGTCGGATAAGTTTTGACAGTGGTTGGCTAAGTCATTACAATTGTTGGGCAAAGTCATATTTAGAGGTCCGATAAGTGATTAACAGTGGTTGGCAAAGTCATTACAATTGTTGGGCAAAGTCATTTTTAGAGGTCGGATTAGTGATTAACAGTTGTTGGCAAAGTGAATACAATTGTCGTGCAAAGTCATTATTAGAGGTCGGATAAGTGATTAACAGTGGTTGGCAAAGTCATTACAATTGTTGGGCAAAGTCATTTTTAGAGGTCGGATAAGTGATTAACAGTGGTTGGCAAAGTCATTACAATTGTTGGGCAAAGTCATTTTTAGAGGTCGGATAAGTGATTAACAGTGGTTGGCAAAGTCATTTCAATTGTTGGGTAAAGTCATTTTTAGAGGTCGGATAAGTTATAAACAGTGGTTGGCAAAGTCATTACAATTGTTAAGCAAAGTCATTTTTAGAGGTCGGATAAGTGATTGACATTGGTTGCAAAGTCATTACAATTGTTGGGCAAAGTCATTTTTAGAAGTCGGATAAGTGATTAATAGTGGTTGGCAAAGTCATTACAATTGTTGGGCAAAGTCATTTTTAGAGGTCGGATAAGTGATTGACAGTGGTTTGCAAAGTCATTACAATTGTTGAGCAAAGTCATTTTTAGAAGTCGGATAAGTGATTAACAGTGGTTTGCAAAGTCATTACAATTGTTGAGCAAAGTCATTTTTAGAGGTCGGATAAGTTATTAACAGTGGTTGGCAAAGTCATTACAATTGTTGGGCAAAGTCATTTTTAGAGGTCGGATAAGTGATTGACAGTGGTTTGCAAAGTCATTACAATTGTTGGGCAAAGTCATTTTTAGAAGTCGGATAAGTGATTAACAGTGGTTGGCAAAGTCATTTCAATTGTTGGGTAAAGTCATTTTTAGAGGTCGGATAAGTTATTAACAGTGGTTGGCAAAGTCATTACAATTGTTAAGCAAAGTCATTTTTAGAGGTCGGATAAGTGATTGACATTGGTTGCAAAGTCATTACAATTGTTGGGCAAAGTCATTTTTAGAAGTCGGATAAGTGATTAACAGTGGTTGGCAAAGTCATTACAATTGTTGGGCAAAGTCATTTTTAGAGGTCTGATAAGTAATTAACAGTGGTTGGCATAGTCATTACAATTGTTAAGCAAAGTCATTTTTAGAGGTCGGATAAGTAATTAACAGTGGTTTGCAAAGTCTTTACAATTTTTGGGTAAAGTCATTTTTAGAAGTCGGATAAGTTTTGACAGTGGTTGGCTAAGTCATTACAATTGTTGGGCAAAGTCATATTTAGAGGTCCGATAAGTGATTAACAGTGGTTGGCAAAGTCATTACAATTGTTGGGCAAAGTCATTTTTAGAGGTCGGATTAGTGATTAACAGTTGTTGGCAAAGTGAATACAATTGTCGTGCAAAGTCATTTTTAGAGGTCGGATAAGTGATTAACAGTGGTTGGCAAAGTCATTACATTTGTTAAGCAAAGTCATTTTTAGAGGTCGGATAAGTTATTAACAGTGGTTGGCAAAGTCATTACAATTGTTGGGAAAAGTCATTTTTAGAGGTCGGATAAGTGATTAACAGTGGTTGGCAAAGTCATTACAATTGTTGGGCAAAGTCATTTTTAGAGGTCGGATAAGTGATTAACAGTGGTTGGCAAAGTCATTACAATTGTTGGGCAAAGTCATTTTTAGAGGTCGGATAAGTGATTAACAGTGGTTGGCAAAGTCATTACAATTGTTGGGCAAAGTCATTTTTAGAGGTCAGATAAGTGATTAACAGTGGTTGGCAAAGTCATTACAATTGTTGGGCAAAGTCATTTTTAGAAGTCGGATAAGTGATTAACAGTGGTTGGCAAAGTCATTACAATTGTTGGGCAAAGTCATTTTTAGAAGTCGGATAAGTGATTAACAGTGGTTGGCAAAGTGAATACAATTGTCGTGCAAAGTCATTTTTAGAGGTCGGATAAGTGATTAACAGTGGTTGGCAAAGTCATTACAATTGTTAAGCAAAGTCATTTTTAGAAGTCGGATAAGTGATTAACAGTGGTTGGCAAAGTGAATACAATTGTTGAGCAAAGTCATTTTTAGAGGTCGGATAAGTTATTAACAGTGGGTGGCAAAGTCATTACATTTGTTAAGCAAAGTCATTTTTAGAGGTCGGATAAGTTATTAACAGTGGTTGGCAAAGTCATTACAATTGTTGGGCAAAGTCATTTTTAGAGGTCGGATAAGTGATTGACAGTGGTTGGCAAAGTCATTACAATTGTTAGGCAAAGTCATATTTAGAGGTCCGATAAGTGATTAACAGTGGTTGGCAAAGTGAATACAATTGTCGTGCAAAGTCATTTTTAGAGGTCGGATAAGTGATTAACAGTGGTTGGCAAAGTCATTACAATTGTTAAGCAAAGTCATTTTTAGAGGTCGGATAATTGATTAACAGTGGGTGGAAAAGTCATTACATTTGTTAAGCAAAGTCATTTTTAGAGGTCGGATAAGTTATTAACAGTGGTTGGCAAAGTCATTACAATTGTTGGGCAAAATCATTTTTAGAGGTTGGATAAGTGATTGACAGTGGTTTGCAAAGTCATTACAATTGTTGGGCAAAGTCATTTTTAGAAGTCGGAAAAGTGATTTACAGTGGTTGGCAAAGTCATTACAATTGTAAAGCAAAGTCATTTTTAGAGGTCGGATAAGTGATTAACAGTGGTTGGAAAAGTCATTACAATTGTTGGGCATAGTCATTACTATTGTTGAGTAAAGTCATTTTTAGAGGTCGGATAAGTGACTAACAGTGGTTGGCAAAGTCATTACAATTGTTAAGCAAAGTCATTTTTAGAGGTCGGATAAGTTATTAACAGTGGTTGGCAAATTCATTACAATTGTTGGGCAAAATGATTTTTAGAGGTCGGATTTGTGATTAACAGTGGTTGGCAAAGTCATTACAATTGTTGGGCATAGTCATTACATTTGTTGAGCAAAGTCATTTTTAGAGGCCGGATAAGTGATTAACAGTGGTTGGCAAAGTCATTACAATTGTTAAGCAAAGTCAATTTTAGAGGTCGGATAAGTTATTAACAGTGGTTGGCAAATTCATTACAATTGTTGGGCAAAGTCATTTTTAGAGGTCGGATAGGTGATTAACAGTGGTTGGCAAAGTCATTACAATTGTTAAGCAAAGTCATTTTTAGAGGTCGGATAAGTGATTGACAGTGGTTTGCAAAGTCATTACAATTGTTGGGCAATGTCATTTTTAGAAGTCGGATAAGTGATTAACAGTGGTTGGCAAAGTCATTACAGTTGTTGGGCAAAGTCATTTTTAGAGGTCGGATAAGTGATAAACAGTGGTTGGCAAAGTCATTACAATTGTTGGGCAAAATCATTTTTAGAGGTCGGATAAGTTATTAACAGTGGTTGGCAAAGTCATTACAATTATTAAGCAAAGTCATTTTTAGAGGTCGGATAAGTGATTGACATTGGTTGCAAAGTCATTACAATTGTTGGGCAAAGTCATTTTTAGAAGTCGGATAAGTGATTAAAAGTGGTTGGCAAAGTCATTACAATTGTTGGGCAAAGTCATTTTAAGAGGTCTGATAAGTAATTAACAGTGGTTGGCATAGTCATTACAATTGTTAAGCAAAGTCATTTTTAGAGGTCGGATAAGTGATTGACATTGGTTTGCAATGTCATAACAATTGTTGGGCAAAGTCATTTATGAAGTCGGATAAGTGATTAACAGTGGTTGGCAAAGTCATTACAATTGTTAAGCAAAGTCATTTTTAGAGGTCGGGTAAGTAGTTAACAGTTGTTGGCAAAGTCATTAGAATTGTTGGGCAAAGTCATTTCTAGAGGTCGGATAAGTGATTGACAGTGGTTTGCAAAGTCATTACAATTGTTGGGCAAAGTCATTTTTAGAGGTCGGATAAGTGATTAACAGTGGTTGACAAAGTCATCACAATTGTTGGGCAAAGTCTTTACAATTGTTGGGTAAAGTCATTTTTAGAAGTCGGATAAGTTTTGACAGTGGTTGGCTAAGTCATTACAATTGTTGGGCAAAGTCATATTTAGAGGTCCGATAAGTGATTAACAGTGGTTGGCAAAGTCATTACAATTGTTGGGCAAAGTCATTTTTAGAGGTCGGATTAATGATTAACAGTGGTTGGCAAAGTGAATACAATTGTCGTGCAAAGTCATTTTTAGAGGTCGGATAAGTGATTAACAGTGGTTGGCAAAGTCATTACAATTGTTAAGCAAAGTCATTTTTAGAGGTCGGATAAGTTATTAACAGTGGTTTGCAAAGTCATTACAATTGTTGGGCAAAGTCATTTTTAGAAGTCGGAAAAGTGATTTACAGTGGTTGGCAAAGTCATTACAATTGTAAAGCAAAGTCATTTTTAGAGGTCGGATAAGTGATTAACAGTGGTTGGCAAAGTCATTACAATTGTTGGGCATAGTCATTACAATTGTTGAGTAAAGTCATTTTTAGAGGTCGGATAAGTGTCTATCAGTGGTTGGCAAAGTCATTACAATTGTTAAGCATAGTCATTTTTAGAGGTCGGATAAGTTATTAACAGTGGTTGGCAAATTCATTACAATTGTTAGGCAAAGTGATTTTTAGAGGTCGGATTAGTGATTAACAGTGGTTGGCAAAGTCATTACAATTGTTGGGCATAGTCATTACATTTGTTGAGCAAAGTCATTTTTAGAGGCCGGATAAGTGATTAACAGTGGTTGGCAAAGTCATTACAATTGTTAAGCAAAGTCAATTTTAGAGGTCGGATAAGTTATTAACAGTGGTTGGCAAATTCATTACAATTGTTGGGCAAAGTCATTTTTAGAGATCGGGTAAGTAGTTAACAGTTGTTGGCAAAGTCATTAGAATTGTTGGGCAAAGTCATTTCTAGAGGTCGGATAAGTGATTGACAGTGGTTTGCAAAGTCATTACAATTGTTGGGCAAAGTCATTTTTAGAGGTCGGATAAGTGATTAACAGTGGTTGACAAAGTCATCACAATTGTTGGGCAAAGTCTTTACAATTGTTGGGTAAAGTCATTTTTAGAAGTCGGATAAGTTTTGACAGTGGTTGGCTAAGTCATTACAATTGTTGGGCAAAGTCATATTTAGAGGTCCGATAAGTGATTAACAGTGGTTGGCAAAGTCATTACAATTGTTGGGCAAAGTCATTTTTAGAGGTCGGATTAATGATTAACAGTGGTTGGCAAAGTGAATACAATTGTCGTGCAAAGTCATTTTTAGAGGTCGGATAAGTGATTAACAGTGGTTGGCAAAGTCATTACAATTGTTAAGCAAAGTCATTTTTAGAGGTCGGATAAGTTATTAACAGTGGTTTGCAAAGTCATTACAATTGTTGGGCAAAGTCATTTTTAGAAGTCGGAAAAGTGATTTACAGTGGTTGGCAAAGTCATTACAATTGTAAAGCAAAGTCATTTTTAGAGGTCGGATAAGTGATTAACAGTGGTTGGCAAAGTCATTACAATTGTTGGGCATAGTCATTACAATTGTTGAGTAAAGTCATTTTTAGAGGTCGGATAAGTGACTATCAGTGGTTGGCAAAGTCATTACAATTGTTAAGCAAAGTCATTTTTAGAGGTCGGATAAGTTATTAACAGTGGTTGGCAAATTCATTACAATTGTTGGGCAAAGTGATTTTTAGAGGTCGGATTAGTGATTAACAGTGGTTGGCAAAGTCATTACAATTGTTGGGCATAGTCATTACATTTGTTGAGCAAAGTCATTTTTAGAGGCCGGATAAGTGATTAACAGTGGTTGGCAAAGTCATTACAATTGTTAAGCAAAGTCAATTTTAGAGGTCGGATAAGTTATTAACAGTGGTTGGCAAATTCATTACAATTGTTGGGCAAAGTCATTTTTAGAGGTCGGATAGGTGATTAACAGTGGTTGGCAAAGTCATTACAATTGTTGGGCAAAGTCATTTTTAGAGGTTGGATAAGTGATTAACAGTGGTTGGCAAAGTCATTACAATTGTTAAGCAAAGTCATTTTTAGAGGTCGGATAAGTGATTGACAGTGGTTTGCAAAGTCATTACAATTGTTGGGCAATGTCATTTTTAGAAGTCGGATAAGTGATTAACAGTGGTTGGCAAAGTCATTACAATTGTTGGGCAAAGTCATTTTTAGAGGTCGGATAAGTGATAAACAGTGGTTGGCAAAGTCATTACAATTGTTAAGCAAAATCATTTTTAGAGGTCCGATAAGTTATTAACAGTGGTTGGCAAAGTCATTACAATTGTTAAGCAAAGTCATTTTTAGAGGTCGGATAAGTGATTGACATTGGTTGCAAAGTCATTACAATTGTTGGGCAAATTCATTTTTAGAAGTCGGATAAGTGATTAAAAGTGGTTGGCAAAGTCATCACAATTGTTGGGCAAAGTCTTTACAATTGTTGGGTAAAGTCATTTTTAGAGGTCTGATAAGTAATTAACAGTGGTTGGCATAGTCATTACAATTGTTAAGCAAAGTCATTTTTAGAGGTCGGATAAGTGATTGACATTGGTTTGCAATGTCATAACAATTGTTGGGCAAAGTCATTTATAGAAGTCGGATAAGTGATTAACAGTGGTTGGCAAAGTCATCACAATTGTTGGGCAAAGTCTTTACAATTGTTGGGTAAAGTCATTTTTAGAAGTCGGATAAGTTTTGACAGTGGTTGGCTAAGTCATTACAATTGTTAGGCAAAGTCATATTTAGAGGTCCGATAAGTGATTAACAGTGGTTGGCAAAGTGAATACAATTGTCGTGCAAAGTCATTTTTAGAGGTCGGATAAGTGATTAACAGTGGTTGGCAAAGTCATTACAATTGTTAAGCAAAGTCATTTTTAGAGGTCGGATAAGTTATTAACAGTGGTTGGCAAAGTCATTACAATTGTTGGGCAGTCATTTTTAGAGGTCGGATAAGTGATTGACAGTGGTTTGCAAATTTCTTACAATTGTTGGGCAAAGTCATTTTTAGAAGTCGGATAAGTGATTAACAGTGGTTGGCAAAGTCATTACAATTGTTGGGCAAAGGTATTTTTAGAGGTCGGATAAGTGATTAACAGTGGTTGGCAAAGTCATTACAATTGTTAAGCAAAGTGATTTTTAGAGGTCGGATAAGTGATTAACAGTGGATGGCAAAGTCATTACAATTGTTGGGCATAGTCATTACAATTGTTGAGTAAAGTCATTTTTAGAGGTCGGACAAGTGACTAACAGTGGTTGGCAAAGTCATTACAATTGTTAAGCAAAGTCATTTTTAGAGGTCGGATAAGTTATTTTCAGTGGTTGGCAAATTCATTACAATTGTTGGGCAAAGTCATTTTTAGAGGTCGGATAAGTGATTAACAGTGGTTGGCAAAGTCATTACAATTGTTGGGCAAAGTCATTTTTAGAGGTTGGATAAGTGATTAACAGTGGTTGGCAAAGTCATTACAATTGTTAAGCAAAGTCATTTTTAGAGGTCGGATAACTTATTGACAGTGGTTTGCAAAGTCATTACAATTGTTGGGCATTGTCATTTTTAGAAGTCGGATAAGTGATTAACAGTGGTTGGCAAAGTCATTACAATTGTTGGGCAAAGTCATTTTTAGAAGTCGGATAAGTGATTAACAGTGGTTGGCAAAGTCATTACAATTGTTGGGCAAAGTCATTTTTAGAGGTCGGATAAGTGATAAACAGTGGTTGGCAAAGTCATTACAATTGTTAAGCAAAGTCATTTTTAGAGGTCGGATAAGTTATTAACAGTGGTTGGCAAAGTCATTACAATTGTTGGGCAAAGTCATTTTTAGAGGTCGGATAAGTGATTTACAGCGGTTTGCAAAGTCATTTCAATTGTTGGGCAAAGTCATTTTTAGAGGTCGGATAAGTGATTAACATTGGTTGGCAAAGTCATTACAATTGTTAGGCAAAGTCATTTTTAGAGGTCGGATAAGTGATTAACAGTGGTTGGTAAAGTCATTACAATTGTTGGGCAAAGTCATTTTTAGAGGTTGGATAAGTGATTAACAGTGGTTGGAAAAGTCATTACAATTGTTAAGCAAAGTCATTTTTAGAGGTCGGATAACTTATTGACAGTGGTTTGCAAAGTCATTACAATTGTTAAGCAAAGTCATTTTTAGAGGTCGGATAAGTGATTGACAGTGGTTTGCAATGTCATTACAATTGTTGGGCAAAGTCATTTTTAGAAAACGGATAAGTGATTAACAGTGGTTGGCAAAGTCATTACAATTGTTAAGCAAAGTCATTTTTAGAGGTCGGGTAAGTAGTTAACAGTGGTTGGCAAAGTCATTACAATTGTTGGGCATAGTCATAACAATTGTTGAGTAAAGTCATTTTTAGAGGTCGGATAAGTGACTAACAGTGGTTGGCAAAGTCATTACAATTGTTAAGCAAAGTCATTTTTAGAGGTCGGATAAGTTATTAACAGTGGTTGGCAAATTCATTACAATTGTTGGGCAAAGTCATTTTTAGAGGTCGGATAAGTGATTAACAGTGGTTGGTAAAGTCATTACAATTGTTGGGCAAAGTCATTTTTAGAGGTTGGATAAGTGATTAACAGTGGTTGGAAAAGTCATTACAATTGTTAAGCAAAGTCATTTTTAGAAGTCGGATAACTTATTGACAGTGGTTTGCAAAGTCATTACAATTGTTGGGCAATGTCATTTTTAGAAGTCGGATAAGTGATTAACAGTGGTAGGCAAAGTCATTACAATTGTTGGGCAAAGTCATTTTTAGAGGTCGGATAAGTGATAAACAGTGGTTGGCAAAGTCATGACAATTGTTAAGCAAAGTCATTTTTAGAGGTCGGATAAGTTATTAACAGTGGTTGGCAAAGTCATTACAATTGTTAAGCAAAGTCATTTTTAGAGGTCGGATAAGTGATTTACAGCGGTTTGCAAAGTCATTTCAATTGTTGGGCAAAGTCATTTTTAGAAGTCGGATAAGTGATTAACAGTGGTTTGCAAAGTCATTACAATTGTTAAGCAAAGTCATTTTTAGAGGTCGGATAAGTGATTGACAGTGGTTTGCAATGTCATTACAATTGTTGGGCATAGTCATTACATTTGTGGAGCAAAGTCATTTTTAGAGGTCGTTTAAGTGATTAACAGTGGTTGGCAAAGTCATTACAATTGTTAAGCAAAGTCATTTTTAGAGGTCGGATAAGTTATTAACATTGGTTGGCAAATTTTTTACAATTGTTGGGCAAAGTCATTTTTAGAGGTCGGATAAGTGATTAACAGTGGTTGGCAAAGTCATTACAATTGTTAAGCAAAGTCATTTTTAGAGGTCGGATAAGTTATTAACAGTGGTTGGCAAAGTCATTACAATTGTTGGGCAAATTCATTTTTAGAAGTCGGATAAGTGATTAACAGTGGTTGGCAAAGTGAATACAATTGTAGGGCAAAGTCATTTTTAGAGGTCGGATAAGTGATTGACAGTGGTTTGCAAAGTCATTACAATTGTTGGGCAATTCATTTTTAGAGGTCGGATAAGTGATTGACAGTGGTTGGCAAAGTCATTACAATTGTTAAGCGAAGTCATTTTTAGAGGTCGGATAAGTGATTAACAAATGTTGGCAAAGTCATTACAATTGTTGGGCAAAGTCATTTTTAGAGGTCGGATAATTGATTGACAGTGGTTTGCAAAGTCATTACAATTGTTAGGCAAAGTCATTTTTAGAGGTCGGATAAGTGATTGACAGTGGTTTGCAAAGTCATTACAATTGTTCGGCAAAGTCATTTTTAGAGGTAGGATAAGTGATTAACCGTGGTTGGCAAAGTCATTACAATTGTTGGGCAAAGTCATTTTTAGAGGTCGTATAAGTGATTGACAGTGGTTTGCAAAGTCATTACAATTGTTAAGCAAAGTCATTTTTAGAGGTCGGGTAAGTAGTTAACAGTGGTTGGCAAAGTCATTACAATTGTTGGGCATAGTCATAACAATTGTTGAGTAAAGTCATTTTTAGAGGTCGGATAAGTGACTAACAGTGGTTGGCAAAGTCTTTACAATTGTTAAGCAAAGTCATTTTTAGAGGTCGGATAAGTTATTAACAGTGGTTGGCAAATTCATTACAATTGTTGGACAAAGTCATTTTTAGAGGTCGGATTAGTGATTAACAGTGGTTGGCAAAGTCATTACAATTGTTGGGCATAGTCATTACATTTGTTGAGCAAAGTCATTTTTAGAGGTCGTTTAAGTGATTAACAGTGGTTGGCAAAATCATTACAATTGTTAAGCAAAGTCATTTTTAGAGGTCGGATAAGTTATTAACAGTGGTTGGCAAATTCATTACAATTGTTGGGCAAAGTCATTTTTAGAGGTCGGATAAGTGATTAACAGTGGTTGGCAAAGTCATTACAATTGTTAAGCAAAGTCATTTTTAGAGGTCGGATAAGTTATTAACAGTGGTTGGCAAAGTCATTACAATTGTTGGGCAAATTCATTTTTAGAAGTCGGATAAGTGATTAACAGTGGTTGGCAAAGTGAATACAATTGTTGGGCAAAGTCATTTTTAGAGGTCGGATAAGTTATTAACAGTGGTTGGCAAATTCATTACAATTGTTGGGCAAAGTCATTTTTAGAGGTCGGATAAGTGATTAACAGTGGTTGGCAAAGTCATTACAATTGTTAAGCAAAGTCATTTTTAGAGGTCGGATAAGTTATTAACAGTGGTTGGCAAAGTCATTACAATTGTTGGGCAAATTCATTTTTAGAAGTCGGATAAGTGATTAACAGTGGTTGGCAAAGTGAATACAATTGTAGGGCAAAGTCATTTTTAGAGGTCGGATAAGTGATTGACAGTGGTTTGCAAAGTCATTACAATTGTTGGGCAAAGTCATTTTTAGAGGTCGGATAAGTGATAAACAGTGGTTGGCAAAGTCATTACAATTGTTAAGCAAAGTCATTTTTAGAGGTCGGATAAGTTATTAACAGTGGTTGGCAAAGTCATTACAATTGTTGGGCAAAGTCATTTTTAGAGGTCGGATAAGTGATTTACAGCGGTTTGCAAAGTCATTACAATTGTTGGGCAAATCCATTTTTAGAGGTCGGATAAGTGATTGACAGTGGTTGGCAAAGTCATTACAATTGTCGGGCAAAGTCATTTTTAGAAGTCGGATAAGTGATTAACAGTGGTTGACAAAGTCATTAGAATTGTTGGGCAAAGTCTTTACAATTGTTGGGCAAAGTCATTTTTAGAGGTCGGATAAGTGATTAACAGTGGTTGGCAAAGTCATTACAATTGTTAAGCAAAGTCATTTTTAGAGGTCGGATAAGTTATTAACAGTGGTTGGCAAAGTCATTAGAATTGTTGGGCAAAGTCATTTTTAGGGGTCGGATAAGTGATTGACAGTGGTTTGCAAAGTCATTACAATTGTCGGGCAAAGTCATTTTTAGAGGTCGGATAAGTGATTTACAGTGGTTGACAAAGTCATTAGAATTGTTGGGCAAAGTCTTTACAATTGTTGGGTAAAGTCATTTTTAGAAGTCGGATAAGGGATTGACAGTGGTTGGCAAAGTGAATACAATTGTTAAGCAAAGTCATTTTTAGAGGTCGGATAAGTTATTAACAGTGGTTGGCAAAGTCATTACAATTGTTGGGCAAATCCATTTTTAGAGGTCGGATAAGTGATTGACAGTGGTTGGCAAAGTCATTACAATTGTCGGGCAAAGTCATTTTTAGAGGTCGGATAAGTGATTAACAGTGGTTGACAAAGTCATTAGAATTGTTGGGCAAAGTCTTTACAATTGTTGGGCAAAGTCATTTTTAGAGGTCGGATAAGTGATTAACAGTGGTTGGCAAAGTCATTACAATTGTTAAGCAAAGTCATTTTTAGAGGTCGGATAAGTTATTAACAGTGGTTGGCAAAGTCATTACAATTGTTGGGCAAATTCATTTTTAGAGGTCGGATAAGTGATTGACAGTGGTTGGCAAAGTCATTACAATTGTTAAGCAAAGTCATTTTTAGAGGTCGGATAAGTGATTAACAGTGTTTGGCAAAGTCATTACAATTGTTGGGCAAAGTCATTTTTAGAGGTCGGATAAGTGATTAACAGTGGTTGGCAAAGTCATTACAATTGTTGGGCAAAGTAATATTTAGAGGTCCGATAAGTGATTAACAGTGGTTGGCAAAGTCATTACAATTGTTGGGCAAAGTCATTACAATTGTTGGGCAAAGTCATTACAATTGTTGGGCAAAGTCATTTTTAGAGGTCGGATTAGTGATTAACAGTGGTTGGCAAAGTGAATACAATTGTCGGGCAAAGTCATTTTTAGAGGTAGGATAAGTGATTAACATTGGTTGGCAAAGTCATTACAATTGTTTAGCAAAGTCATTTTTAGAGGTCGGATAAGTTATTAACAGTGGTTGACAAAGTCATTTCAATTGTTGGGCAAAGTCATTTTTAGAGGTCGGATAAGTGATTAACAGTGGTTGGCAAAGTCATTACAATTGTTGGGCAAAGTAATATTTAGAGGTCCGATAAGTGATTAACAGTGGTTGGCAAAGTCATTACAATTGTTGGGCAAAGTCATTACAATTGTTGGGCAAAGTCATTACAATTGTTGGGCAAAGTCATTTTTAGAGGTCGGATTAGTGATTAACAGTGGTTGGCAAAGTGAATACAATTGTCGGGCAAAGTCATTTTTAGAGGTAGGATAAGTGATTAACATTGGTTGGCAAAGTCATTACAATTGTTTAGCAAAGTCATTTTTAAAGGTCGGATAAGTTATTAACAGTGGTTGACAAAGTCATTTCAATTGTTGGGCAAAGTCATTTTTAGAGGTCGGATAAGTGATTAACAGTGGTTGACAAAGTCATTACAATTGTTGGGCAAAGTCATTTTTAGAGGTCGGATAAGTGATTGACAGTGGTTGGCTAAGTCATTACAATTGTTGGGCAAAGTCATTTTTAGAGGTCGGATAAGTGATTAACGGTGGTTGGCAAAGTCATTACAATTGTTGGGCAAAGTCATATTTAGAGGTCCGATAAGTGATTAACAGTGATTGGCAAAGTCATTACAATTGTTGGGCAAAGTCTTTACAATTGTTTGGTAAAGTCATTTTTAGAAGTCGGATAAGTGATTGACAGTGGTTGGCTAAGTCATTACAATTGTTGGGCAAAGTCATTTTTAGAGGTCGGATAAGTGATTAACAGTGGTTGGCAAAGTCATTACAATTGTTGGGCAAAGTAATATTTAGAGGTCCGATAAGTGATTAACAGTGGTTGGCAAAGTCATTACAATTGTTGGGCAAAGTCATTACAATTGTTGGGCAAAGTCATTACAATTGTTGGGCAAAGTCATTGTTAGAGGTCGGATTAGTGATTAACAGTGGTTGGCAAAGTGAATACAATTGTCGGGCAAAGTCATTTTTAGAGGTAGGATAAGTGATTAACATTGGTTGGCAAAGTCATTACAATTGTTTAGCAAAGTCATTTTTAGAGGTCGGATAAGTTATTAACAGTGGTTGACAAAGTCATTTCAATTGTTGGGCAAAGTCATTTTTAGAGGTCGGATAAGTGATTAACAGTGGTTGACAAAGTCATTACAATTGTTGGGCAAAGTCATTTTTAGAGGTCGGATAAGTGATTGACAGTGGTTGGCTAAGTCATTACAATTGTTGGGCAAAGTCATTTTTAGAGGTCGGATAAGTGATTAACGGTGGTTGGCAAAGTCATTACAATTGTTGGGCAAAGTCATATTTAGAGGTCCGATAAGTGATTAACAGTGGTTGGCAAAGTCATTACAATTGTTGGCGGAGTCATTTTTAGAGGTCGGATTAGTGATTGACAGTGGTTTGCAAAGTCATTACAATTTTTGGGCAAAGACATTTTTAGAGGTCGGATAAGTGATTAACAGTGGTTGACAAAGTCATTACAATTGTTGGGCAAAGTCTTTACAATTGTTTGGTAAAGTCATTTTTAGAAGTCGGATAAGTGATTAACAGTGGTTGGCAATGTCATTACAATTGTTGGGCAAAGTCATTTTTAGAGGTCCGATAAGTGATTAACAGTGGTTGGCAAAGTCATTACAATTGTTGGGCAAAAACATTACAATTGTTGGGCAAAGTCATTTTTAGAGGTCGGATTAGTGATTAACAGTGGTTGGCAAATTGAATACAATTGTCGGGCAAAGTCATTTTTAGAGGTCGGATAAGTGATTAACAGTGGTTGGCAAAGTCATTACAATTGTTAAGCAAAGTCATTTTTAGAGGTCGGATAAGTTATTAACAGTGGTTGGCAAAGTCATTACAATTGTTGGGCAAAGTCATTTTTAGAGGTCGGATAAGTGATTAACAGTGGTTGACAAAGTCATTACAATTGTTAGGCAAAGTCTTTACAATTGTTGGGTAGAGTCATTTTTAGAAGTCGGATAAGTTATTAACAGTGGTTGGCAAAGTCATTACAATTGTTGGGCAAAGTCATTTTTAGAGGTCGGATAAGTGATTAACAGTGGTTGGCTAAGTCATTACAATTGTTGGGCAAAGTCATTTTTAGAGGTCGGATAAGTGATTAACGTTGGTTGGCAAAGTCATTACAATTGTTGGGCAAATTCATTTTTAGAAGTCGGATAAGTGATTAACAGTGGTTGGCAAAGTGAATACAATGGTAGGGCAAAGTCATTTTTAGAGGTCGGATTAGTGATTAACAGTGGTTGGCAAAGTGAATACAATTGTCGGGCAAAGTCATTTTTGGAGGTCGGATAAGTGATTAACAGTGGTTGGCAAAGTCATTACAATTGTTAAGCAAAGTCATTTTTAGAGGTCGGATAAGTGATTTACAGTGGTTGGCAAAGTCATTACAATTGTTGGGCAAAGTCATATTTAGAGGTCCGATAAGTGATTAACAGTGGTTGGCAAAGTCATTACAATTGTCGGCGGAGTCATTTTTAGAGGTCGGATTAGTGATTTACAGTGGTTGGCAAAGTGAATACAATTGTTAAGCAAAGTCATTTTTAGAGGTCGGATAAGTGATTAACAGTGGTTGGCAAAGTCATTACAATTGTTAAGCAAAGTCATTTTTAGAGGTCGGATAAGTTATTAACAGTGGTTGGCAAAGTCATTACAATTGTTGGGCAAATTCATTTTTAGAGGTCGGATAAGTGATTGACAGTGGTTTGCAAATTTCTTACAATTGTTGGGCAAAGTCATTTTTAGAAGTCGGATAAGTGATTAACAGTGGTTGGCAAAGTCATTACAATTGTTGGGCAAAGTCATTTTTAGAGGTCGGATAAGTGATTGACAGTGGTTTGCAAAGTCATTACAATTGTTGGGCAAAGACATTTTTAGAGGTCGGATAAGTGATTAACAGTGGTTGACAAAGTCATTACAATTGTTGGGCAAAGTCTTTACAATTGTTTGGTAAAGTCATTTTTAGAAGTCGGATAAGTGATTAACAGTGGTTGGCTATGTCATTACAATTGTTGGGCAAAGTCATTTTTAGAGGTCGGATAAGTGATTGACAGTGGTTGGCTAAGTCATTACAATTGTTGGGCAAAGTCATTTTTAGAGGTCGGATAAGTGATTAACAGTGGTTGGCAAAGTCATTACAATTGTTGGGCAAAGTAATATTTAGAGGTCCGATAAGTGATTAACAGTGGTTGGCAAAGTCATTACAATTGTTGGGCAAATTCATTTTTAGAAGTCGGATAAGTGATTAACAGTGGTTGGCAAAGTCATTACAATTGTTGGGAAAAGTCATTACAATTGTTGGGCAAAGTCATTTTTAGAGGTCGGATAAGTGATTAACAGTGGTTGGCAAAGTCATTACAATTGTTGGGCAAAGTCATTTTTAGAGGTCGGATTAGTGATTAACAGTGGTTGGCAAAGTCATTACAATTGATGGGCAAAGTCATTACAATTGTTGGGCATAGTCATTTTTAGAGGTCGGATTAGTGATTAACAGTGGTTGGCAAAGTGAATACAAATGTTAAGCAAAGTCATTTTTAGAAGTCGGATAAGTTATTAACAGTGGTTGGCAAAGTCATTACAATTGATGGGCAAAGTCATTTTTAGAGGTCGGATAAGTGATTAACAGTGGTTGGCTAGGTCATTACAATTGTTGGGCAAAGTCAGTTTTAGAGGTCGGATAAGTTATTAACAGTGGTTGGCTAAGTCATTACAATTGTTGGGCAAAGTGATATTTAGAGGTCCGATAAGTGATTAACAGTGGTTGGCAAAGTCATTACAATTGTTGGCGGAGTCATTTTTAGAGGTCGGATTAGTGATTAACAGTGGTTGGCAAAGTGAATACAATTGTCGGGCAAAGTCATTTTTAGAGGTCGGATAAGTGATTAACAGTGGTTGGCAAAGTCATTACAATTGTTAAGCAAAGTCATTTTTAGAGGTTGGATAAGTGATTAACAGTGGTTGGCAAAGTCATTAAAATTGTTGGGCAAAGTCATTTTTAGATGTCGGATGAGTGATTAACAGTGGTTGGCAAAGTCATTACAATTGTTGGGAAAAGTCGTTACAATTGTTGGGCAAAGTCATTTTTAGAGGTCGGATAAGTGATTAACAGTGGTTGGCAAAGTCATTACAATTGTTGGGCAAAGTCATTTTTAGAGGTCTGATTAGTGATTAACAGTGGTTGGCAAAGTCATTACAATTAGTGGGTAAGGTCATTTTTAGAGTTCGGATAAGTGATTAACAGTGGTTGACAAAGTCATTACAATTGTTGGGCAAAGTCATTTTTAGAGGTCGGATGAGTGATTAACAGTGGTTGGCAAAGTCATTACAATTGTTGGGAAAAGTCATTACAATTGTTGGGCAAAGTCATTTTTAGAGGTCGGAAAAGTTGTTAACAGTGGTTGGCAAAGTCATTACAATTGTTGGGCAAAGTCATTTTTAGAGGTCGGATTAGTGATTAACAGTGGTTGGCAAAGTCATTACAATTGATGGGCAAAGTCATTTTTTTAGGTCGGATTAGTGATTAACAGTGTTTGGCAAAGTCATTAGAATTGTTGGGCAAAGTCATTTTTAGAGGTCGGATATGTGATTAACAGTGGTTGGCAAAGTCATTACAATTGTTGGGCATAGTCATTACAATTGTTGAGTAAAGTCATTTTAAGATGTCGGATGAGTGATTAACAGTGGTTGGCAAAGTCATTACAATTGTTGGGAAAAGTCGTTACAATTGTTGGGCAAAGTCATTTTTAGAGGTCTGATTAGTGATTAACAGTGGTTGGCAAAGTCATTACAATTAGTGGGTAAGGTCATTTTTAGAGGTCGGATAAGTGATTAACAGTGGTTGGCAAAGTCATTACAATTGTTGGGCAAAGTCATTTTTAGATGTCGGATGAGTGATTAACAGTGGTTGGCAAAGTCATTACAATTGTTGGGAAAAGTCGTTACAATTGTTGGGCAAAGTCATTTTTAGAGGTCGGATAAGTGATTAACAGTGGTTGGCAAAGTCATTACAATTGTTGGGCAAAGTCATTTTTAGAGGTCTGATTAGTGATTAACAGTGGTTGGCAAAGTCATTACAATTAGTGGGTAAGGTCATTTTTAGAGTTCGGATAAGTGATTAACAGTGGTTGACAAAGTCATTACAATTGTTGGGCAAAGTCATTTTTAGAGGTCGGATGAGTGATTAACAGTGGTTGGCAAAGTCATTACAATTGTTGGGAAAAGTCATTACAATTGTTGGGCAAAGTCATTTTTAGAGGTCGGATAAGTGATTAACAGTGGTTGGCAAAGTCATTACTATTGTTGGGCAAAGTCATTTTTAGAGGTCGGATTTGTGAATAACAGTGGTTGGCAAAGTCATTACAATTGATGGGCAAAGTCATTTTTTTAGGTCGGATTAGTGATTAACAGTGTTTGGCAAAGTCATTACAATTATTGGGCAAAGTCATTTTTATAGGTCGGGTAAGTAGTTAACAGGAGTTGGCAAAGTCATTAGAATTGTTGGGCAAAGTCATTTTTAGAGGTCGGATATGTGATAAACAGTGGTTGGCAAAGTCATTACAATTGTTGGGCATAGTCATTACAATTGTTGAGTAAAGTCATTTTAAGAGGTCGGATAAGTGATAAACAGTGGTTGGCAAAGTCATTACAATTGTTGGGCATAGTCATTACAATTGTTGAGTAAAGTTATTTTTAGAGGTCGGATAAGTTATTAACAGTGGTTGGCAAAGTAATTACAATTGTTGGGCAAAGACATTTTTAGAGGTCGGATTAGGAAAAGTAATTACAATTGTTGGGCAAAGTCATTTTTTGAGGTCGGATTAGGAAAAGTCATTACAATTGTTGGGCAAAGTCATTTTTAGAGATCGGGTAAGTAGTTAACAGTAGTTGGCAAAGTCATTAGAATTGTTGGGCATAGTCATTACAATTGTTGAGTAAAGTCATTTTTAGAGGTCGGATAAGTGATAAACAGTGGTTGGCAAAGTCATTACAATTGTTGGGCATAGTCATTACAATTGTTGAGTAAAGTTATTTTTAGAGGTCGGATAAGTTATTAAAAGGGGTTCGCAAATTCATTACAATAGTTGGGCAAAGTCATTTTTAGAGGTCGGATTAGTGATTAACAGTGGCTGGCAAAGTAATTACAATTGTTGGGCAAAGTCATTTTTAGAGGTCGGATTAGGAAAAGTCATTACTTTTGTTGGGCAAAGTCATTTTTGAGGTCGGATAAGTGATTAACAGTGGTTTGCAAAGTCATTACAATTGATGGGCAAAGTAATTTTTTTAGGTCGGATTAGTGTTTAACAGTGGTTTGCAAATTTCTTACAATTGTTGGGCAAAGTCATTTTTAGAAGTCGGATAAGTGATTAACAGTGGTTGGCAAAGTCATTACAATTGTTGGGCAAAGTCATTTTTAGAGGTCGGATAAGTGATTAACAGTGGCTGGCAAAGTGAATACAATTGTAGGGCAAAGTCATTTTTAGAGGTCTGAAAAGTGATTGACAGTGGTTTGCAAAGTCATTACAATTGTTGAGCAAAGTCATTTTTAGAAGTCGGATAAGTGATTAACAGTTGTTGGCAAAGTCATTACAATTGTTTATCAAAGTCATTTTTAGAGGTCGGATAAGTGATTAACAGTGGTTGGTAAAGTCATTACAATTGTTGGGCAAAGACATTTTTAGAGGTCGGATAAGTGATTGACAGTGGTTTGCAAAGTCATTACAATTGTTGGGCAAAGACATTTTTAGAGGTCGGATAAGTGATTAACAGTGGTTGACAAAGTCATCACAATTGTTGGGCAAAGTCTTTACAATTGTTTGGTAAAGTCATTTTTAGAAGTCGGATAAGTGATTAACAGTGGTTGGCAATGTCATTACAATTGTTGGGCAAAGTCATTTTTAGAGGTCGGATAAGTGATTGACAGTGGTTGGCTAAGTCATTACAATTGTTGGGCAAAGTCATTTTTAGAGGTCGGTTAAGTGATTAACAGTGGTTGGCAAAGTCATTACAATTGTTGGGCAAAGTGATATTTAGAGGTCCGATAAGTGATTAACAGTGGTTGGCAAAGTCATTACAATTGTTGGGCAAAGTCATTACAATTGTTGGGCAAAGTAATTTTTAGAAGTCGGATAAGTGATTAACAGTGGTTGGCAAAGTCATTACAATTGTTGGGCAAAGTCATTTTTAGAGGTCGGATTAGTGATTAACAGTGGCTGGCAAAGTAATTACAATTGTTGGGCAAAGTCATTTTTAGAGGTCGGATTAGGAAAAGTCATTACTATTGTTGGGCAAAGTCATTTTTAGAGGTCGGATAAGTGATTAACAGTGGTTGGCAAAGTCATTACAATTGTTGGGCAAAGACATTTTTAGAGGTCGGATAAGTGATTGACAGTGGTTTGCAAAGTCATTACAATTGTTGGGCAAAGACATTTTTAGAGGTCGGATAAGTGATTAACAGTGGTTGACAAAGTCATCACAATTGTTGGGCAAAGTCATTTTTAGAGGTCGGATAAGTGATTAACAGTGGTTGGCAAAGTGAATACAATTGTAGGTTAAAGTCATTTTTAGAGGTCTGAAAAGTGATTGACAGTGGTTTACAATTGTTGAGCAAAGTCATTTTTAGAAGTCGGATAAGTGATTAACAGTTGTTGGCAAAGTAATTACAATTGTTGGGCAAAGTGATTTTTAGAGGTCGGATTAGGAAAAGTAATTACAATTGTTGGGCAAAGTCATTTTTTGAGGTCGGATTAGGAAAAGTCATTACAATTGATGGGCAAAGTCATTTTTTTAGTTCGGATTAGTGATTAACAGTGTTTGGCAAAGTCATTACAATTATTGGGCAAAGTCATTTTTATAGGTCGGGTAAGTAGTTAACAGTAGTTGGCAAAGTCATTAGAATTGTTGGGCAAAGTCATTTTTAGAGGTCGGATATGTGATAAACAGTGGTTGGCAAAGTCATTACAATTGATGGGCATAGTCATTACAATTGTTGAGTAAAGTCATTTTAAGAGGTCGGATAAGTGATAAACAGTGGTTGGCAAAGTCATTACAATTGTTGGGCATAGTCATTACAATTGTTGAGTAAAGTTATTTTTAGAGGTCGGATAAGTTATTAACAGTGGTTGGCAAAGTAATTACAATTGTTGGGCAAAGTCATTTTTAGAGGTCGGATTAGGAAAAGTAATTACAATTGTTGGGCAAAGTCATTTTTTGAGGTCGGATTAGGAAAAGTCATTACAATTGTTGGGCAAAGTCATTTTTAGAGATCGGGTAAGTAGTTAACAGTAGTTGGCAAAGTCATTAGAATTGTTGGGCATAGTCATTACAATTGTTGAGTAAAGTCATTTTTAGAGGTCGGATAAGTGATAAACAGTGGTTGGCAAAGTCATTACAATTGTTGGGCATAGTCATTACAATTGTTGAGTAAAGTTATTTTTAGAGGTCGGATAAGTTATTAAAAGGGGTTCGCAAATTCATTACAATAGTTGGGCAAAGTCATTTTTAGAGGTCGGATTAGTGATTAACAGTGGCTGGCAAAGTAATTACAATTGTTGGGCAAAGTCATTTTTAGAGGTCGGATTAGGAAAAGTCTTTACTATTGTTGGGCAAAGTCATTTTTAGAGGTCGGATAAGTGATTAACAGTGGTTTGCAAAGTCATTACAATTGATGGGCAAAGTAATTTTTTTAGGTCGGATTAGTGTTTAACAGTGGTTTGCAAATTTCTTACAATTGTTGGGCAAAGTCATTTTTAGAAGTCGGATAAGTGATTAACAGTGGTTGGCAAGGTCATTACAATTGTTGGGCAAAGTCATTTTTAGAGGTCGGATAAGTGATTAACAGTGGTTGGCAAAGTGAATACAATTGTTGGTTAAAGTCATTTTTAGAGGTCTGAAAAGTGATTGACAGTGGTTTGCAAAGTCATTACAATTGTTGAGCAAAGTCATTTTTAGAAGTGGGATAAGTGATTAACAGTTGTTTGCAAAGTCATTACAATTGATAAGCAAAGTCATTTTTAGAGGTCGGATAAGTGATTAACAGTGGTTGGCAAAGTCATTACAATTGTTGGGCAAAGACATTTTTAGAGGTCGGATAAGTGATTGACAGTGGTTTGCAAAGTCATTACAATTGTTGGGCAAAGACATTTTTAGAGGTCGGATAAGTGATTAACAGTGGTTGACAAAGTCATCACAATTGTTGGGCAAAGTCTTTACAATTGTTTGGTAAAGTCATTTTTAGAAGTCGGATAAGTGAATAACAGTGGTTGGCAATGTCATTACAATTGATGGCCAAAGTAATTTTTTTAGGTCGGATTAGTGTTTAACAGTGGTTTGCAAATTTCTTACAATTGTTGGGCAAAGTCATTTTTAGAGGTCGGATAAGTGATTAACAGTGGTTGGCAAAGTGAATACAATTGTTTGGCAAAGTGATTTTTAGAGGTCGGATAAGTTATTAACAGTGGTTGGCAAAGTCATTACAATTGTTGGGCAAAGTCATTTTTAGAGGTCGGATTAGGAAAAGTCTTTACTATTGTTGGGCAAAGTCATTTTTAGAGGTCGGATAAGTGATTAACAGTGGTTTGCAAAGTCATTACAATTGATGGGCAAAGTAATTTTTTTAGGTCGGATTAGTGTTTAACAGTGGTTTGCAAATTTCTTACAATTGTTGGGCAAAGTCATTTTTAGAAGTCGGATAAGTGATTAACAGTGGTTGGCAAAGTCATTACAATTGTTGGGCAAAGTCATTTTTAGAGGTCGGATAAGTGATTAACAGTGGTTGGCAAAGTGAATACAATTGTAGGTTAAAGTCATTTTTAGAGGTTTGAAAAGTGATTGACAGTGGTTTGCAAAGTCATTACAATTGTTGAGCAAAGTCATTTTTAGAAGTCGGATAAGTGATTAACAGTTGTTGGCAAAGTCATTACAATTGATAAGCAAAGTCATTTTTAGAGGTCGGATAAGTGATTAACAGTGGTTGGCAAAGTCATTACAATTGTTGGGCAAAGACATTTTTAGAGGTCGGATAAGTGATTGACAGTGGTTTGCAAAGTCATTACAATTGTTGGGCAAAGACATTTTTAGAGGTCGGATAAGTGATTAACAGTGGTTGGCAAAGTGAATACAATTGTAGGTTAAAGTCATTTTTAGAGGTCTGAAAAGTGATTGACAGTGGTTTGCAAAGTCATTACAATTGTTGAGCAAAGTCATTTTTAGAAGTCGGATAAGTGATTAACAGTTGTTGGCAAAGTCATTACAATTGATAAGCAAAGTCATTTTTAGAGGTCGGATAAGTGATTAACAGTGGTTGGCAAAGTCATTACAATTGTTGGGCAAAGACATTTTTAGAGGTCGGATAAGTGATTGACAGTGGTTTGCAAAGTCATTACAATTGTTGGGCAAAGTCATTTTTAGAGGTCGGATAAGTGATTAACAGTGGTTGACAAAGTCATCACAATTGTTGGGCAAAGTCATTTTTAGAGGTCGGATAAGTGATTAACAGTGGTTGGCAAAGTCATTACAATTGTTGGGCAAAGTCATTTTTAGAGGTCCGATAAGTGATTAACAGTGGTTGGCAAAGTCATTACAATTGTTGGGCAAAGTCATTACAATTGTTGGGCAAAGTAATTTTTAGAAGTCGGATAAGTGATTAACAGTGGTTGGCAAAGTCATTACAATTGTTGGGCAAAGTCATTTTTAGAGGTCGGATTAGTGATTAACAGTGGCTGGCAAAGTAATTACAATTGTTGGGCAAAGTCATTTTTAGAGGTCGGATTAGGAAAAGTCATTACTATTGTTGGGCAAAGTCATTTTTAGAGGTCGGATTAGTGATTAACAGTGGTTGGCAAAGTCATTACAATTGTTGGGCAAAGACATTTTTAGAGGTCGGATAAGTGATTGACAGTGGTTTGCAAAGTCATTACAATTGTTGGGCAAAGACATTTTTAGAGGTCGGATAAGTGCTTAACAGTGGTTGACAAAGTCATCACAATTGTTGGGCAAAGTCTTTACAATTGTTTGGTAAAGTCATTTTTAGAAGTCGGA
Organism: Brachionus asplanchnoidis; assembly: GCA_025491095.1. Lineage (NCBI taxonomy): Eukaryota > Metazoa > Rotifera > Eurotatoria > Ploima > Brachionidae > Brachionus > Brachionus asplanchnoidis. The sequence continues at coordinate 178,839 of JAILYF010000095.1, read as the reverse complement.
TAAGTGATTAACAGTGGTTGGCAATGTCATTACAATTGTTGGGCAAAGTCATTTTTAGAGGTCGGATAAGTGATTGACAGTGGTTGGCTAAGTCATTACAATTGTTGGGCAAAGTCATTTTTAGAGGTCCGATAAGTGATTAACAGTGGTTGGCAAAGTCATTACAATTGTTGGGCAAAGTCATTACAATTGTTGGGCAAAGTCATTTTTAGAAGTCGGATAAGTGATTAACAGTGGTTGGCAAAGTCATTACAATTGTTGGGCAAAGTCATTTTTAGAGGTCGGATAAGTGATTGACAGTGTTTGGCTAAGTCATTACAATTGTTGGGCAAAGTCATTTTTAGAGGTCGGATAAGTGATTAACAGTGGTTGGCAAAGTCATTACAATTGTTGGGCAAAGTGATATTTAGAGGTCCGATAAGTGATTAACAGTGGTTGGCTAAGTCATTACAATTGTTGGGCAAAGTCATTACAATTGTTGGGCAAAGTCATTTTTAGAAGTCGGATAAGTGATTAACAGTGGTTGGCAAAGTCATTACAATTGTTGGGCAAAGTCATTTTTAGAGGTCGGATAAGTGATTGACAGTGTTTGGCTAAGTCATTACAATTGTTGGGCAAAGTCATTTTTAGAGGTCGGATAAGTGATTAACGGTGGTTGGCAAAGTCATTACAATTGTTGGGCAAAGTCATATTTGGAGGTCTGATAAGTGATTAACAGTGGTTGACAAAGTCATTACAATTGTTGGGCAAAGTCTTTACAATTGTTGGGTAAAGTTATTTTTAGAAGTCGGATAAGTGATTAACAGTGGTTGGCAAAGTCATTACAATTGTTGGGCAAAGTCATTTTTAGAGGTCGGATTAGTGATTAACAGTGGCTTGCAAAGTAATTACAATTGTTGGGCAAAGTCATTTTTAGAGGTCGGATTAGGAAAAGTCATTACTATTGTTGGGCAAAGTCATTTTAAGAGGTCGGATAAGTGATTAACAGTGGTTTGCAAAGTCATTACAATTGATGGGCAAAGTCATTTTTTTAGGTCGGATTAGTGTTTAACAGTAGTTTGCAAATTTCTTACAATTGTTGGGCAAAGTCATTTTTAGAAGTCGGATAAGTGATTAACAGTGGTTGGCAAAGTCATTACAATTGTTGGGCAAAGTAATTTTTAGAGGTCGGATAAGTGATTAACAGTGGTTGGCAAAGTGAATACAATTGTAGGTTAAAGTCATTTTTAGAGGTCTGAAAAGTGATTGACAGTGGTTTGCAAAGTCATTACAATTGTTGAGCAAAGTCATTTTTAGAAGTCGGATAAGTGATAAACAGTTGTTGGCAAAGTCATTACAATTGATAAGCAAAGTCATTTTTAGAGGTCGGATAAGTGATTAACAGTGGTTGGCAAAGTCATTACAATTGTTGGGCAAAGACATTTTTAGAGGTCGGATAAGTGATTGACAGTGGTTTGCAAAGTCATTACAATTGTTGGGCAAAGACATTTTTAGAGGTCGGATAAGTGATTAACAGTGGTTGACAAAGTCATCACAATTGTTGGGCAAAGTCTTTACAATTGTTTGGTAAAGTCATTTTTAGAAGTCGGATAAGTGAATAACAGTGGTTGGCAATGTCATTACAATTGTTGGGCAAAGTCATTTTTAGAGGTCGGATAAGTGATTGACAGTGGTTGGCTAAGTCATTTCAATTGTTGGGCAAAGTCATTTTTAGAGGTCGGATAAGTGATTAACAGTGGTTGGCAAAGTCATTACAATTGTTGGGCAAAGTCATTTTTAGAGGTCCGATTAGTGATTTACAGTGGTTGGCAAAGTCATTACAATTGTTGGGCAAAGTCATTACAATTGTTGGGCAAAGTCATTTTTAGAGGTCGGATTAGTGATTAACAGTGGTTGGCAAAGTGGATACAATTGTCGGGCAAAGTCATTTTTAGAGGTCGGATAAGTGATGAACAGTGGTTGGCAAAGTCATTACAATCGTTAAGCAAAGTCATTTTTAGAGGTCGGATAAGTTATTAACAGTGGTTGGCAAAGTCATTACAATTGTTGGGCAAAGTCATTTTTAGAGGTCGGATAAGTGATTAACAGTGGTTGACAAAGTCATTACAATTGTTGGGCAAAGTCTTTACAATTGTTGGGTAAAGTCATTTTTAGAAGTCGGATAAGTGATTAACAGTGGTTGGCAAAGTCATTCCAATTGTTGGGCAAAGTCATTTTTAGAGGTCGGATAAGTGATTGACAGTGTTTGGCTAAGTCATTACAATTGTTGGGCAAAGTCATTTTTAGAGGTCGGATAAGTGATTAACAGTGGTTGGCAAAGTCATTACAATTGTTGGTCTTAGTCATTTTTAGAGGTCGGATAAGTGATTAACAGTGGTTGGCAAAGTCATTACAATTGTTCGGCAAAGTCATTTTTAGAGGTCGGATAAGTGATTAACAGTGGTTGGCGAAGTCATTACATTTGTTGGGCAAAGTCATTTTCAGAGGTCGGATAAGTGATTAACAGTGGTTGGCAAAGTCATTACAATTAGTGGGTAAAGTCATTTTTAGAGTTCGGAAAAGTTATTAACAGTGGTTGACAAAGTCATTACAATTGTTGGGCAAAGTCATTTTAGATGTCGGATGAGTGATTAACAGTGGTTGGCAAAGTCATTACAATTGTTGGGAAAAGTCATTACAATTGTTGGGCAAAGTCATTTTTAGAGGTCGGATAAGTGATTTACAGTGGTTGGCAAAGTCATTACAATTGTTGGGCAAAGTCATTTTTAGAGGTCGGATTAGTGATTAAAAGTGGTTGGCAAAGTCATTACAATTAGTGGGTAAAGTCATTTTTAGAGTTCGGATAAGTGATTAACAGTGGTTGACAAAGTCATTACAATTGTTGTACAAAGTCATTTTTAGAGGTCGGATAAGTGATTAACAGTGGTTGGCAAAGTGAATTCAATTGTTTGGCAAAGTGATTTTTAGAGGTCGGATAAGTGATTAACAGTGGTTGGCAAAGTGAATACAATTGTAGGTTAAAGTCATTTTTAGAGGTCTGAAAAGTGATTGACAGTGGTTTGCAAAGTCATTACAATTGTTGAGCAAAGTCATTTTTAGAAGTCGGATAAGTGATAAACAGTTGTTGGCAAAGTCATTACAATTGATAAGCAAAGTCATTTTTAGAGGTCGGATAAGTGATTAACAGTGGTTGGCAAAGTCATTACAATTGTTGGGCAAAGACATTTTTAGAGGTCGGATAAGTGATTGACAGTGGTTTGCAAAGTCATTACAATTGTTGGGCAAAGACATTTTTAGAGGTCGGATAAGTGATTAACAGTGGTTGACAAAGTCATCACAATTGTTGGGCAAAGTCTTTACAATTGTTTGGTAAAGTCATTTTTAGAAGTCGGATAAGTGAATAACAGTGGTTGGCAATGTCATTACAATTGTTGGGCAAAGTCATTTTTAGAGGTCGGATAAGTGATTGACAGTGGTTGGCTAAGTCATTACAATTGTTGGGCAAAGTCATTTTTAGAGGTCGGATAAGTGATTAACAGTGGTTGGCAAAGTCATTACAATTGTTGGGCAAAGTCATTTTTAGAGGTCCGATTAGTGATTTACAGTGGTTGGCAAAGTCATTACAATTGTTGGGCAAAGTCATTACAATTGTTGGGCAAAGTCATTTTTAGAGGTCGGATTAGTGATTAACAGTGGTTGGCAAAGTGGATACAATTGTCGGGCAAAGTCATTTTTAGAGGTCGGATAAGTGATGAACAGTGGTTGGCAAAGTCATTACAATCGTTAAGCAAAGTCATTTTTAGAGGTCGGATAAGTTATTAACAGTGGTTGGCAAAGTCATTACAATTGTTGGGCAAAGTCATTTTTAGAGGTCGGATAAGTGATTAACAGTGGTTGACAAAGTCATTACAATTGTTGGGCAAAGTCTTTACAATTGTTGGGTAAAGTCATTTTTAGAAGTCGGATAAGTGATTAACAGTGGTTGGCAAAGTCATTCCAATTGTTGGGCAAAGTCATTTTTAGAGGTCGGATAAGTGATTGACAGTGTTTGGCTAAGTCATTACAATTGTTGGGCAAAGTCATTTTTAGAGGTCGGATAAGTGATTAACAGTGGTTGGCAAAGTCATTACAATTGTTGAGCAAAGTCATTTTTAGAGGTCGGATAAGTGATTAACGGTGGTTGGCAAAGTCCTTACAATTGTTGGGCAAAGTCATATTTAGAGGTCCGATAAGTGATTAACAGTGGTTGGCAAAGTCATTACAATTGTTAAGCAAAGTCATTTTTAGAGGTCGGATAAGTGATTAACAGTGGTTGGCAAAGTCATTACAATTGTTGGTCTTAGTCATTTTTAGAGGTCGGATAAGTGATTAACAGTGGTTGGCAAAGTCATTACAATTGTTCGGCAAAGTCATTTTTAGAGGTCGGATAAGTGATTAACAGTGGTTGGCAAAGTCATTACAATTGTTGGTCTTAGTCATTTTTAGAGGTCGGATAAGTGATTAACAGTGGTTGGCAAAGTCATTACAATTGTTCGGCAAAGTCATTTTTAGAGGTCGGATAAGTGATTAACAGTGGTTGGCGAAGTCATTACATTTGTTGGGCAAAGTCATTTTCAGAGGTCGGATAAGTGATTAACAGTGGTTGGCAAAGTCATTACAATTATTGGGCAAAGTCATTTTTAGAGGTCGGATTAGTGATTAACAGTGGTTGGCAAAGTCATTACAATTAGTGGGTAAAGTCATTTTTAGAGTTCGGAAAAGTTATTAACAGTGGTTGACAAAGTCATTACAATTGTTGGGCAAAGTCATTTTTAGATGTCGGATGAGTGATTAACAGTGGTTGGCAAAGTCATTACAATTGTTGGGAAAAGTCATTACAATTGTTGGGCAAAGTCATTTTTAGAGGTCGGATAAGTGATTTACAGTGGTTGGCAAAGTCATTACAATTGTTGGGCAAAGTCATTTTTAGAGGTCGGATTAGTGATTAAAAGTGGTTGGCAAAGTCATTACAATTAGTGGGTAAAGTCATTTTTAGAGTTCGGATAAGTGATTAACAGTGGTTGACAAAGTCATTACAATTGTTGTACAAAGTCATTTTTAGAGGTCGGATAAGTGATTAACAGTGGTTGGCAAAGTGAATTCAATTGTTTGGCAAAGTGATTTTTAGAGGTCGGATAAGTTATTAACAGTGGTTGGCAAAGTCATTACAATTGTTGGGCAAAGTCATTTTTAGAGGTCGGATAAGTGATTAATAGTGGTTGGCAAAGTCATTACAATTATTGGGCAAAGTCATTTTAAGAGGTCGGATAAGTGATTAACAGTGGTTGACAAAGTCATTATAATTGTTGGGCAAAGTCATTTTTAGAGGTCGGATAAGTTATTAACAGTGGTTGGCAAAGTCATTACAATTGTTGGGCAAAGTCATTTTAGAGGTCGGATAAGTGATTAACAGTGGTTGACAAAGTCATTACAATTGTTGGGCAAAGTCTTTACAATTGTTGGGTAAAGTCATTTTTAGAAGTCGGATAAGTGATTAACAGTGGTTGGCAAAGTCATTACAATTGTTGGGCAAAGTCATTTTTAGAGGTCGTATAAGTGATTGACAGTGCTTTGCTAAGTCATTACAATTGTTGAGCAAAGTAATTTTTAGAGGTCGGATAAGTGATTAACGGTGGTTGGCAAAGTCATTACAATTGTTTGGCAAAGTCATATTTAGAGGTCCGATAAGTGATTAACAGTGGTTGGCAAAGTCATTACAATTGTTGGGCAAAGTCATTTTTAGAAGTCGGATAAGTGATTAACAGTGGTTGGCAAAGTCATTACAATTGTTAAGCAAAGTCATTTTTAGAGGTCGGATAAGTGATTAACAGTGGTTGGCAAAGTCATTACATTTGTTGGTCTTAGTCATTTTTAGAGGTCGGATAAGTGATTAACAGTGGTTGGCGAAGTCATTACAATTGTTGGGCAAAGTCATTTTCAGAGGTCGGATAAGTGATTGACAGTGGTTTGCAAAGTCATTACAATTGTTGGGCAAAGTCATTTTTAGAGGTCGGATAAGTGATTAACAGTGGTTGGCAAAGTCATTACAATTATTGGGTAAAGTCATTTTTAGAGTTCGGATAAGTTATTAACAGTGGTTGACAAAGTCATTACAATTGTTGGGCAAAGTCATTTTTAGATGTCGGATGAGTGATTAACAGTGGTTGGCAAAGTCATTACAATTGTTGGGAAAAGTCATTTTTAGATGTCGGATGAGTGATTAACAGTGGTTGGCAAAGTCATTACAATTGTTGGGAAAAGTCATTACAATTGTTGGGCAAAGTCATTTTTAGAGGTCGGATAAGTGATTAACAGTGGTTGGCAAAGTCATTACAATTGTTGGGCAAAGTCATTTTTAGAGGTCGGATTAGTGATTAAAAGTGGTTGGCAAAGTCATTACAATTAGTGGGTAAAGTCATTTTTAGAGTTCGGATAAGTGATTAACAGTGGTTGACAAAGTCATTACAATTGTTGGGCAAAGTCATTTTTAGAGGTCGGATAAGTGATTAACAGTGGTTGGCAAAGTCATTACAATTGTTGGGCAAAGTCATTTTTAGAGGTCGGATTAGTGATTAAAAGTGGTTGGCAAAGTCATTACAATTAGTGGGTAAAGTCATTTTTAGAGGTCGGATAAGTGATTAACAGTGGTTGGCAAAGTGAATTCAATTGTTTGGCAGAGTCATTTTTAGAGGTCGGATAAGTTATTAACAGTGGTTGGCAAAGTCATTACAATTGTTGGGCAAAGTCATTTTTAGAGGTCGGATAAGTGATTAATAGTGGTTGGCAAAGTCATTACAATTATTGGGCAAAGTCATTTTAAGAGGTCGGATAAGTGATTAACAGTGGTTGACAAAGTCATTGCAATTGTTGGGCAAAGTCATTTTTTGAGGTCGGATAAGTGATTTACAGTGGTTGGATAAGTCATTACAATTGTTCGGCAAAGTCATTACAATTGTTGGGCTAAGTCATTTTAAGATGTCGGATGTGTGATTTACAGTGGTTGACAAAGTCATTATAATTGTTGGGCAAAGTCATTTTTAGAGGTCGGATAAGTGATTAACAGTGGTTGGCAAAGTCATTACAATTGTTGGGAAAAGTCATTACAATTGTTGGGCAAAGTCATTTTCAGAGGTCGGATAAGTTATTAACAGTGGTTGGCAAAGTCATTACAATTGTTGGGCAAAGTCATTTTTAGAGGTCGGATAAGTGATTAACAGTGGTTGGCAAAGTCATTACAATTATTGGGTAAAGTCATTTTTAGAGGTCGGATAAGTGATTAACAGTGGTTGGCAAAGTCATTACAATTATTGGGTAAAGTCATTTTTAGAGTTCGGATAAGTTATTAACAGTGGTTGACAAAGTCATTACAATTGTTGGGAAAGTCATTTTTAGATGTCGGATGAGTGATTAACAGTGGTTGGCAAAGTCATTACAATTGTTGGGAAAAGTCATTACAATTGTTGGGCAAAGTCATTTTCAGAGGTCGGATAAGTTATTAACAGTGGTTGGCAAAGTCATTACAATTGTTGGGCAAAGTCATTTTTAGAGGTCGGATAAGTGATTAACAGTGGTTGGCAAAGTCATTACAATTATTGGGTAAAGTCATTTTTAGAGTTCGGATAAGTTATTAACAGTGGTTGACAAAGTCATTACAATTGTTGGGCAAAGTCATTTTTAGATGTCGGATGAGTGATTAACAGTGGTTGGCAAAGTCATTACAATTGTTGGGAAAAGTCATTACAATTGTTGGGCAAAGTCATTTTTAGAGGTCGGATAAGTGATTAACAGTGGTTGGCAAAGTCATTACAATTATTGGGTAAAGTCATTTTTAGAGTTCGGATAAGTTATTAACAGTGGTTGACAAAGTCATTACAATTGTTGGGCAAAGTCATTTTTAGATGTCGGATGAGTGATTAACAGTGGTTGGCAAAGTCATTACAATTGTTGGGAAAAGTCATTACAATTGTTGGGCAAAGTCATTTTTAGAGGTCGGATAAGTGATTAACAGTGGTTGGCAAAGTCATTACAATTGTTGGGCAAAGTCATTTTTAGAGGTCGGATTAGTGATTAAAAGTGGTTGGCAAAGTCATTACAATTAGTGGGTAAAGTCATTTTTAGAGTTCGGATAAGTGATTAACAGTGGTTGACAAAGTCATTACAATTGTTGGGCAAAGTCATTTTTAGAGGTCGGATAAGTGATTAACAGTGGTTGGCAAAGTCATTACAATTATTGGGTAAAGTCATTTTTAGAGTTCGGATAAGTTGTTAACAGTGGTTGACAAAGTCATTACAATTGTTGGGCAAAGTCATTTTTAGATGTCGGATGAGTGATTAACAGTGGTTGGCAAAGTCATTACAATTGTTGGGAAAAGTCATTTTTAGAGGTCGGATAAGTGATTAACAGTGGTTGGCAAAGTCATTACAATTGTTGGGCAAAGTCATTTTTAGAGGTCGGATTAGTGATTAAAAGTGGTTGGCAAAGTCATTACAATTAGTGGGTAAAGTCATTTTTAGAGTTCGGATAAGTGATTAACAGTGGTTGACAAAGTCATTACAATTGTTGGGCAAAGTCATTTTTAGAGGTCGGATAAGTGATTAACAGTGGTTGGCAAAGTGAATTCAATTGTTTGGCAAAGTCATTTTTAGAGGTCGGATAAGTTATTAACAGTGGTTGGCAAAGTCATTACAATTGTTGGGCAAAGTCATTTTTAGAGGTCGGATAAGTGATTAATAGTGGTTGGCAAAGTCATTACAATTATTGGGCAAAGTCATTTTAAGAGGTCGGATAAGTGATTAACAGTGGTTGACAAAGTCATTGCAATTGTTGGGCAAAGTCATTTTTTGAGGTCGGATAAGTGATTTACAGTGGTTGGATAAGTCATTACAATTGTTCGGCAAAGTCATTACAATTGTTGGGCTAAGTCATTTTAAGATGTCGGATGTGTGATTTACAGTGGTTGACAAAGTCATTATAATTGTTGGGCAAAGTGATATTTAGAGGTCCGATAAGTGATTAACAGTGGTTGGCAAAGTCATTACAATTGTTGGGCAAAGTCATTACAATTGTTGGGCAAAGTCATTTTTAGAAGTCGGATAAGTGATTAACAGTGGTTGGCAAAGTCATTACAATTGTTGGGCAAAGTCATTTTTAGAGGTCGGATAAGTGATTGACAGTGTTTGGCTAAGTCATTACAATTGTTGGGCAAAGTCATTTTTAGAGGTCGGATAAGTGATTAACGGTGGTTGGCAAAGTCATTACAATTGTTGGGCAAAGTCATATTTAGAGGTCTGATAAGTGATTAACAGTGGTTGACAAAGTCATTACAATTGTTGGGCAAAGTCTTTACAATTGTTGGGTAAAGTCATTTTTAGATGTCGGATAAGTGATTAACAGTGGTTGGCAAAGTCATTACAATTGTTGGGCAAAGTCATTTTTAGAGGTCGTATTAGTGATTAACAGTGGCTTGCAAAGTAATTACAATTGTTGGGCAAAGTCATTTTTAGAGGTCGGATTAGGAAAAGTCATTACAATTAGTGGGTAAAGTCATTTTTAGAGTTCGGATAAGTGATTAACAGTGGTTGACAAAGTCATTACAATTGTTTGGCAAAGTCATTTTTAGAGGTCGGATAAGTGATTAACAGTGGTTGGCAAAGTCATTACAATTATTGGGTAAAGTCATTTTTAGAGTTCGGATAAGTTATTAACAGTGGTTGACAAAGTCATTACAATTGTTGGGCAAAGTCATTTTTAGATGTCGGATGAGTGATTAACAGTGGTTGGCAAAGTCATTACAATTGTTGGGAAAAGTCATTACAATTGTTGGGCAAAGTCATTTTTAGAGGTCGGATAAGTGATTAACAGTGGTTGGCAAAGTCATTACAATTATTGGGTAAAGTCATTTTTAGAGTTCGGATAAGTTATTAACAGTGGTTGACAAAGTCATTACAATTGTTGGGCAAAGTCATTTTTAGATGTCGGATGAGTGATTAACAGTGGTTGGCAAAGTCATTACAATTGTTGGGAAAAGTCATTACAATTGTTGGGCAAAGTCATTTTTAGAGGTCGGATAAGTGATTAACAGTGGTTGGCAAAGTCATTACAATTGTTGGGCAAAGTCATTTTTAGAGGTCGGATTAGTGATTAAAAGTGGTTGGCAAAGTCATTACAATTAGTGGGTAAAGTCATTTTTAGAGTTCGGATAAGTTATTAACAGTGGTTGACAAAGTCATTACAATTGTTGGGCAAAGTCATTTTTAGAGGTCGGATAAGTGATTAACAGTGGTTGGCAAAGTCATTACAATTATTGGGTAAAGTCATTTTTAGAGTTCGGATAAGTTGTTAACAGTGGTTGACAAAGTCATTACAATTGTTGGGCAAAGTCATTTTTAGATGTCGGATGAGTGATTAACAGTGGTTGGCAAAGTCATTACAATTGTTGGGAAAAGTCATTACAATTGTTGGGCAAAGTCATTTTTAGAGGTCGGATAAGTGATTAACAGTGGTTGGCAAAGTCATTACAATTGTTGGGCAAAGTCATTTTTAGAGGTCGGATTAGTGATTAAAAGTGGTTGGCAAAGTCATTACAATTAGTGGGTAAAGTCATTTTTAGAGTTCGGATAAGTGATTAACAGTGGTTGACAAAGTCATTACAATTGTTGGGCAAAGTCATTTTTAGAGGTCGGATAAGTGATTAACAGTGGTTGGCAAAGTGAATTCAATTGTTTGGCAAAGTCATTTTTAGAGGTCGGATAAGTTATTAACAGTGGTTGGCAAAGTCATTACAATAGTTGGGCAAAGTAATTTTTAGAGGTCGGATAAGTGATTAATAGTGGTTGGCAAAGTCATTACAATTATTGGGCAAAGTCATTTTAAGAGGTCGGATAAGTGATTAACAGTGGTTGACAAAGTCATTGCAATTGTTGGGCAAAGTCATTTTTTGAGGTCGGATAAGTGATTTACAGTGGTTGGATAAGTCATTACAATTGTTCGGCAAAGTCATTACAATTGTTGGGCTAAGTCATTTTAAGATGTCGGATGTGTGATTTACAGTGGTTGACAAAGTCATTATAATTGTTGGGCAAAGTCATTTTTAGAGGTCGGATAAGTGATTAACAGTGGTTGGCAAAGTCATTACAATTGTTGGGCAAAGTGATATTTAGAGGTCCGATAAGTGATTAACAGTGGTTGGCAAAGACATTACAATTGTTGGGCAAAGTCATTACAATTGTTGGGCAAAGTCATTTTTAGAAGTCGGATAAGTGATTAACAGTGTTTGGCAAAGTCATTACAATTGTTGGGCAAAGTCATTTTTAGAGGTCGGATAAGTGATTGACAGTGTTTGGCTAAGTCATTACAATTGTTGGGCAAAGTCATTTTTAGAGGTCGGATAAGTGATTAACGGTGGTTGGCAAAGTCATTACAATTGTTGGGCAAAGTCATATTTAGAGGTCTGATAAGTGATTAACAGTGGTTGACAAAGTCATTACAATTGTTGGGCAAAGTCATTACAATTGTTGGGCAAAGTCATTTTTAGAGGTCGGATTAGTGATTAACAGTGGCTTGCAAAGTAATTACAATTGTTGGGCAAAGTCATTTTTAGAGGTCGGATTAGGAAAAGTCATTACTATTGTTGGGCAAAGTCATTTTAAGAGGTCGGATAAGTGATTAACAGTGGTTTGCAAAGTCATTACAATTGATGGGCAAAGTCATTTTTTTAGGTCGGATTAGTGTTTAACAGTAGTTTGCAAATTTCTTACAATTGTTGGGCAAAGTCATTTTTAGAAGTCGGATAAGTGATTAACAGTGGTTGGCAAAGTCATTACAATTGTTGGGCAAAGTCATTTTTAGAGGTCGGATAAGTGATTAACAGTGGTTGGCAAAGTGAATACAATTGTAGGTTAAAGTCATTTTTAGAGGTCTGAAAAGTGATTGACAGTGGTTTGCAAAGTCATTACAATTGTTGAGCAAAGTCATTTTTAGAAGTCGGATAAGTGATTAACAGTTGTTGGCAAAGTCATTACAATTGATAAGCAAAGTCATTTTTAGAGGTCGGATAAGTGATTAACAGTGGTTGGCAAAGTCATTACAATTGTTGGGCAAAGACATTTTTAGAGGTCGCATAAGTGATTGACAGTGGTTTGCAAAGTCATTACAATTGTTGGGCAAAGACATTTTTAGAGGTCGGATAAGTGATTAACAGTGGTTGACAAAGTCATCACAATTGTTGGGCAAAGTCTTTAGAATTGTTTGGTAAAGTCATTTTTAGAAGTCGGATAAGTGAATAACAGTGGTTGGCAATGTCATTACAATTGTTGGGCAAAGTCATTTTTAGAGGTCGGATAAGTGATTGACAGTGGTTGGCTAAGTCATTACAATTGATGGGCAAAGTCATTTTTAGAGGTCGGATAAGTGATTAACAGTGGTTGGCAAAGTCATTACAATTGTTGGGCAAAGTCATTTTTAGAGGTCCGATAAGTGATTAACAGTGGTTGGCAAAGTCATTACAATTGTTGGGCAAAGTAATTACAATTGTTGGGCAAAGTCATTTTTAGAGGTCGGATTAGTGATTAACAGTGGTTGGCAAAGTGGATACAATTGTTGGGCAAAGTCATTTTTAGAGGTCGGATAAGTGATTAACAGTGGTTGACAAAGTCATTACAATTGTTGGGCAAAGTCTTTACAATTGTTGGGTAAAGTCATTTTTAGAAGTCGGATAAGTGATTAACAGTGGTTGGCAAAGTCATTCCAATTGTTGGGCAAAGTCATTTTTAGAGGTCGGATAAGTGATTGACAGTGTTTGGCTAAGTCATTACAATTGTTGGGCAAAGTCATTTTTAGAGGTCGGATTAGTGATTAACGGTGGTTGGCAAAGTCATTACAATTGTTGAGCAAAGTCATTTTTAGAGGTCGGATAAGTGATTAACGGTGGTTGGCAAAGTCCTTACAATTGTTGGGCAAAGTCATTTTTAGAGGTCGGATAAGTGATTAACAGTGGTTGGCAAAGTCATTACAATTGTTCGGCAAAGTCATTTTTAGAGGTCGGATAAGTGATTAACAGTGGTTGGCGAAGTCATTACAATTGTCGGGCAAAGTCATTTTCAGAGGTCGGATAAGTGATTAACAGTGGTTGGCAAAGTCATTACAATTATTGGGCAAAGTCATTTTTAGAGGTCGGATTAGTGATTAACAGTGGTTGGCAAAGTCATTACAATTAGTGGGTAAAGTCATTTTTAGAGTTCGGAAAAGTTATTAACAGTGGTTGACAAAGTCATTACAATTGTTGGGCAAAGTCATTTTTAGATGTCGGATGAGTGATTAACAGTGGTTGGCAAAGTCATTACAATTGTTGGGAAAAGTCATTACAATTGTTGGGCAAAGTCATTTTTAGAGGTCGGATAAGTGATTTACAGTGGTTGGCAAAGTCATTACAATTGTTGGGCAAAGTCATTTTTAGAGGTCGGATTAGTGATTAAAAGTGGTTGGCAAAGTCATTACAATTAGTGGGTAAAGTCATTTTTAGAGTTCGGATAAGTGATTAACAGTGGTTGACAAAGTCATTACAATTGTTGTACAAAGTCATTTTTAGAGGTCGGATAAGTGATTAACAGTGGTTGGCAAAGTGAATTCAATTGTTTGGCAAAGTCATTTTTAGAGGTCGGATAAGTTATTAACAGTGGTTGGCAAAGTCATTACAATTGTTGGGCAAAGTCATTTTTAGAGGTCGGATAAGTGATTAATAGTGGTTGGCAAAGTCATTACAATTATTGGGCAAAGTCATTTTAAGAGGTCGGATAAGTGATTTACAGTGGTTGGATAAGTCATTACAATTGTTCGGCAAAGTCATTACAATAGTTGGGCTAAGTCATTTTAAGATGTCGGATAAGTGATTAACAGTGGTTGACAAAGTCATTATAATTGTTGGGCAAAGTCATTTTTAGAAGTCGGATAAGTGATTAATAGTGGTTGGCAAAGTCATTACAATTGTTGGGCAAAGTCATTTTTAGAGGTCGGATAAGTGATTAACAGTGGTTGGCAAAGTGAATACAATTGTAGGTTAAAGTCATTTTTAGAGGTCTGAAAAGTGATTGACAGTGGTTTGCAAAGTCATTACAATTGTTGAGCAAAGTCATTTTTAGAAGTCGGATAAGTGATTAACAGTTGTTGGCAAAGTCATTACAATTGATAAGCAAAGTCATTTTTAGAGGTCGGATAAGTGATTAACAGTGGTTGGCAAAGTCATTACAATTGTTGGGCAAAGACATTTTTAGAGGTCGGATAAGTGATTGACAGTGGTTTGCAAAGTCATTACAATTGTTGGGCAAAGACATTTTTAGAGGTCGGATAAGTGATTAACACTGGTTGACAAAGTCATCACAATTGTTGGGCAAAGTCTTTAGAATTGTTTGGTAAAGTCATTTTTAGAAGTCGGATAAGTGAATAACAGTGGTTGGCAATGTCATTACAATTGTTGGGCAAAGTCATTTTTAGAGGTCGGATAAGTGATTGACAGTGGTTGGCTAAGTCATTACAATTGTTGGGCAAAGTCATTTTTAGAGGTCGGATAAGTGATTAACAGTGGTTGGCAAAGTCATTACAATTGTTGGGCAAAGTCATTTTTAGAGGTCCGATAAGTGATTAACAGTGGTTGGCAAAGTCATTACAATTGTTGGGCAAAGTCATTACAATTGTTGGGCAAAGTCATTTTTAGAGGTCGGATTAGTGATTAACAGTGGTTGGCAAAGTGGATACAATTGTCGGGCAAAGTCATTTTTAGAGGTCGGATAAGTGATTAACAGTGGTTGGCAAAGTCATTACAATCGTTAAGCAAAGTCATTTTTAGAGGTCGGATAAGTTATTAACAGTGGTTGGCAAAGTCATTTCAATTGTTGGGCAAAGTCATTTTTAGAGGTCGGATAAGTGATTAACAGTGGTTGACAAAGTCATTACAATTGTTGGGCAAAGTCTTTACAATTGTTGGGTAAAGTCATTTTTAGAAGTCAGATAAGTGATTAACAGTGGTTGGCAAAGTCATTCCAATTGTTGGGCAAAGTCATTACAATTGTTGGGCTAAGTCATTTTAAGATGTCGGATAAGTGATTAACAGTGGTTGACAAAGTCATTATAATTGTTAGGCAAAGTCATTTTTAGAAGTCGGATAAGTGATTAATAGTGGTTGGCAAAGTCATTACAATTGTTGGGCAAAGTCATTTTTAGAGGTCGGATAAGTGATTAACAGTGGTTGGCAAAGTGAATACAATTGTAGGTTAAAGTCATTTTTAGAGGTCGGATAAGTGATTGACAGTGTTTGGCTAAGTCATTACAATTGTTGGGCAAAGTCATTTTAAGAGGTCGGATAAGTGATTTACAGTGGTTGGATAAGTCATTACAATTGTTCGGCAAAGTCATTACAATTGTTGGGCTAAGTCATTTTAAGATGTCGGATAAGTGATTAACAGTGGTTGACAAAGTCATTATAATTGTTAGGCAAAGTCATTTTTAGAAGTCGGATAAGTGATTAATAGTGGTTGGCAAAGTCATTACAATTGTTGGGCAAAGTCATTTTTAGAGGTCGGATAAGTGATTAACAGTGGTTGGCAAAGTGAATACAATTGTAGGTTAAAGTCATTTTTAGAGGTCTGAAAAGTGATTGACAGTGGTTTGCAAAGTCATTACAATTGTTGAGCAAAGTCATTTTTAGAAGTCGGATAAGTGATTAACAGTTGTTGGCAAAGTCATTACAATTGATAAGCAAAGTCATTTTTAGAGGTCGGATAAGTGATTAACAGTGGTTGGCAAAGTCATTACAATTAGTGGGTAAAGTCATTTTTAGATTTCGGATAAGTGATTAACAGTGGTTGACAAAGTCATTACAATTGTTGTACAAAGTCATTTTTAGAGGTCGGATAAGTGATTAACAGTGGTTGGCAAAGTGAATTCAATTGTTTGGCAAAGTCATTTTTAGAGGTCGGATAAGTTATTAACAGTGGTTGGCAAAGTCATTACAATTGTTGGGCAAAGTCATTTTAAGAGGTCGGATAAGTGATTTACAGTGGTTGGATAAGTCATTACAATTGTTCGGCAAAGTCATTACAATTGTTGGGCTAAGTCATTTTAAGATGTCGGATAAGTGATTAATAGTGGTTGGCAAAGTCATTACAATTAGTGGGTAAAGTCATTTTTAGAGTTCGGATAAGTGATTAACAGTGGTTGGCAAAGTCATTACAATTGTTGGTCTTAGTCATTTTTAGAGGTCGGATAAGTGATTAACAGTGGTTGGCAAAGTCATTACAATTGTTGGGCAAAGACATTTTTAGAGGTCGGAAAAGTGATTGACAGTGGTTTGCAAAGTCATTACAATTGTTGGGCAAAGACATTTTTAGAGGTCGGATAAGTGATTAACAGTGGTTGACAAAGTCATCACAATTGTTGGGCAAAGTCTTTAGAATTGTTTGGTAAAGTCATTTTTAGAAGTCGGATAAGTGAATAACAGTGGTTGGCAATGTCATTACAATTGTTGGGCAAAGTCATTTTTAGAGGTCGGATAAGTGATTGACAGTGGTTGGCTAAGTCATTACAATTGTTGGGCAAAGTCATTTTTAGAGGTCGGATAAGTGATTAACAGTGGTTGGCAAAGTCATTACAATTGTTGGGCAAAGTCATTTTTAGAGGTCCGATAAGTGATTAACAGTGGTTGGCAAAGTCATTACAA
Source organism: Brachionus asplanchnoidis (assembly GCA_025491095.1). Classification (NCBI taxonomy): domain Eukaryota; kingdom Metazoa; phylum Rotifera; class Eurotatoria; order Ploima; family Brachionidae; genus Brachionus; species Brachionus asplanchnoidis. Next base: position 162,091 of record JAILYF010000095.1, on the reverse strand, counting down.
TTGTTGGGCAAAGTCATTACAATTGTTGGGCAAAGTCATTTTTAGAGGTCGGATTAGTGATTAACAGTGGTTGGCAAAGTGGATACAATTGTCGGGCAAAGTCATTTTTAGAGGTCGGATAAGTGATTAACAGTGGTTGGCAAAGTCATTACAATCGTTAAGCAAAGTCATTTTTAGAGGTCGGATAAGTTATTAACAGTGGTTGGCAAAGTCATTTCAATTGTTGGGCAAAGTCATTTTTAGAGGTCGGATAAGTGATTAACAGTGGTTGACAAAGTCATTACAATTGTTGGGCAAAGTCTTTACAATTGTTGGGTAAAGTCATTTTTAGAAGTCAGATAAGTGATTAACAGTGGTTGGCAAAGTCATTCCAATTGTTGGGCAAAGTCATTTTTAGAGGTCGGATAAGTGATTGACAGTGTTTGGCTAAGTCATTACAATTGTTGGGCAAAGTCATTTTTAGAGGTCGGATTAGTGATTAACAGTGGTTGGCAAAGTCATTACAATTGTTAAGCAAAGTCATTTTTAGAGGTCGGATAAGTGATTAACAGTGGTTGGCAAAGTCATTACAATTGTTGGTCTTAGTCATTTTTAGAGGTCGGATAAGTGATTAACAGTGGTTGGCAAAGTCATTACAATTGTTGGGCAAAGTCATTTTTAGAGGTCGGATAAGTGATTAACAGTGGTTGGCAAAGTGAATACAATTGTAGGTTAAAGTCATTTTTAGAGGTCTGAAAAGTGATTGACAGTGGTTTGCAAAGTCATTACAATTGTTGAGCAAAGTCATTTTTAGAAGTCGGATAAGTGATTAACAGTTGTTGGCAAAGTCATTACAATTGATAAGCAAAGTCATTTTTAGAGGTCGGATAAGTGATTAACAGTGGTTGGCAAAGTCATTACAATTGTTGGGCAAAGACATTTTTAGAGGTCGGAAAAGTGATTGACAGTGGTTTGCAAAGTCATTACAATTGTTGGGCAAAGACATTTTTAGAGGTCGGATAAGTGATTAACAGTGGTTGACAAAGTCATCACAATTGTTGGGCAAAGTCTTTAGAATTGTTTGGTAAAGTCATTTTTAGAAGTCGGATAAGTGAATAACAGTGGTTGGCAATGTCATTACAATTGTTGGGCAAAGTCATTTTTAGAGGTCGGATAAGTGATTGACAGTGGTTGGCTAAGTCATTACAATTGTTGGGCAAAGTCATTTTTAGAGGTCGGATAAGTGATTAACAGTGGTTGGCAAAGTCATTACAATTGTTGGGCAAAGTCATTTTTAGAGGTCCGATAAGTGATTAACAGTGGTTGGCAAAGTCATTACAATTGTTGGGCAAAGTCATTACAATTGTTGGGCAAAGTCATTTTTAGAGGTCGGATTAGTGATTAACAGTGGTTGGCAAAGTGGATACAATTGTCGGGCAAAGTCATTTTTAGAGGTCGGATAAGTGATTAACAGTGGTTGGCAAAGTCATTTCAATTGTTGGGCAAAGTCATTTTTAGAGGTCGGATAAGTGATTAACAGTGGTTGACAAAGTCATTACAATTGTTGGGCAAAGTCTTTACAATTGTTGGGTAAAGTCATTTTTAGAAGTCAGATAAGTGATTAACAGTGGTTGGCAAAGTCATTCCAATTGTTGGGCAAAGTCATTTTTAGAGGTCGGATAAGTGATTGACAGTGTTTGGCTAAGTCATTACAATTGTTGGGCAAAGTCATTTTTAGAGGTCGGATTAGTGATTAACAGTGGTTGGCAAAGTCATTACAATTGTTAAGCAAAGTCATTTTTAGAGGTCGGATAAGTGATTAACAGTGGTTGGCAAAGTCATTACAATTGTTGGTCTTAGTCATTTTTAGAGGTCGGATAAGTGATTAACAGTGGTTGGCAAAGTCATTACAATTGTTCGGCAAAGTCATTTTTAGAGGTCGGATAAGTGATTAACAGGGGTTGGCGAAGTCATTACAATTGTTGGGCAAAGTCATTTTCAGAGGTCGGATAAGTGATTAACAGTGGTTGGCAAAGTCATTACAATTATTGGGCAAAGTCATTTTTAGAGGTCGGATTAGTGATTAACAGTGGTTGGCAAAGTCATTACAATTAGTGGGTAAAGTCATTTTTAGAGTTCGGAAAAGTTATTAACAGTGGTTGACAAAGTCATTACAATTGTTGGGCAAAGTCATTTTTAGATGTCGGATGAGTGATTAACAGTGGTTGGCAAAGTCATTACAATTGTTGGGAAAAAGTCATTACAATTGTTGGGCAAAGTCATTTTTAGAGGTCGGATAAGTGATTTACAGTGGTTGGCAAAGTCATTACAATTTTTGGGCAAAGTCATTTTTAGAGGTCGGATTAGTGATTAAAAGTGGTTGGCAAAGTCATTACAATTAGTGGGTAAAGTCATTTTTAGAGTTCGGATAAGTGATTAACAGTGGTTGACAAAGTCATTACAATTGTTGTACAAAGTCATTTTTAGAGGTCGGATAAGTGATTAACAGTGGTTGGCAAAGTGAATTCAATTGTTTGGCAAAGTCATTTTTAGAGGTCGGATAAGTTATTAACAGTGGTTGGCAAAGTCATTACAATTGTTGGGCAAAGTCATTTTTAGAGGTCGGATAAGTGATTAATAGTGGTTGGCAAAGTCATTACAATTATTGGGCAAAGTCATTTTAAGAGGTCGGATAAGTGATTTACAGTGGTTGGATAAGTCATTACAATTGTTCGGCAAAGTCATTACAATTGTTGGGCTAAGTCATTTTAAGATGTCGGATAAGTGATTAACAGTGGTTGACAAAGTCATTATAATTGTTGGGCAAAGTCATTTTTAGAGGTCGGATAAGTTATTAACAGTGGTTGGCAAAGTCATTACAATTGTTGGGCAAAGTCATTTTTAGAGGTCGGATAAGTGATTAACAGTGGTTGACAAAGTCATTACAATTGTTGGGCAAAGTCTTTACAATTGTTGGGTAAAGTCATTTTTAGAAGTCGGATAAGTGATTAACAGTGGTTGGCAAAGTCATTACAATTGTTGGGCAAAGTCATTTTTAGAGGTCGTTTAAGTGATTGACAGTGCTTGGCTAAGTCATTACAATTGTTGAGCAAAGTAATTTTTAGAGGTCGGATAAGTGATTAACGGTGGTTGGCAAAGTCATTACAATTGTTGGGCAAAGTCATATTTAGAGGTCCGATAAGTGATTAACAGTGGTTGGCAAAGTCATTACAATTGTTGGGCAAAGTCATTTTTAGAAGTCGGATAAGTGATTAACAGTGGTTGGCAAAGTCATTACAATTGTTAAGCAAAGTCATTTTTAGAGGTCGGATAAGTGATTAACAGTGGTTGGCAAAGTCATTACAATTGTTGGTCTTAGTCATTTTTAGAGGTCGGATAAGTGATTAACAGTGGTTGGCGAAGTCATTACAATTGTTGGGCAAAGTCATTTTCAGAGGTCGGATAAGTGATTGACAGTGGTTTGCAAAGTCATTACAATTGTTGGGCAAAGTCATTTTTAGAGGTCGGATAAGTGATTAACAGTGGTTGGCAAAGTCATTACAATTATTGGGTAAAGTCATTTTTAGAGTTCGGATAAGTTATTAACAGTGGTTGACAAAGTCATTACAATTGTTGGGCAAAGTCATTTTTAGATGTCGGATGAGTGATTAACAGTGGTTGGCAAAGTCATTACAATTGTTGGGAAAAGTCATTACAATTGTTGGGCAAAGTCATTTTTAGAGGTCGGATAAGTGATTAACAGTGGTTGGCAAAGTCATTACAATTGTTGGGCAAAGTCATTTTTAGAGGTCGGATTAGTGATTAAAAGTGGTTGGCAAAGTCATTACAATTAGTGGGTAAAGTCATTTTTAGAGATCGGATAAGTGATTAACAGTGGTTGACAAAGTCATTACAATTGTTGGGCAAAGTCATTTTTAGAGGTCGGATAAGTGATTAAGAGTGGTTGGCAAAGTGAATTCAATTGTTTGGCAAAGTCATTTTTAGAGGTCGGATAAGTTATTAACAGTGGTTGGCAAAGTCATTACAATTGTTGGGCAAAGTCATTTTTAGAGGTCGGATAAGTGATTAATAGTGGTTGGCAAAGTCATTACAATTATTGGGCAAAGTCATTTTAAGAGGTCGGAAAAGTGATTAACAGTGGTTGACAAAGTCATTACAATTGTTGGGCAAAGTCATTTTTGGAGGTCGGATAAGTGATTAACAGTGGTTGGCAAAGTCATTACAATTGTTGGGAAAAGTCATTACAATTGTTGGGCAAAGTCATTTTTAGAGGTCGGATTAGTGATTAAAAGTGGTTGGCAAAGTCATTACAATTAGTGGGTAAAGTCATTTTTAGAGATCGGATAAGTGATTAACAGTGGTTGACAAAGTGAATTCAATTGTTTGGCAAAGTCATTTTTAGAGGTCGGATAAGTTATTAACAGTGGTTGGCAAAGTCATTACAATTGTTGGGCAAAGTCATTTTTAGAGGTCGGATAAGTGATTAATAGTGGTTGGCAAAGTCATTACAATTATTGGGCAAAGTCATTTTAAGAGGTCGGAAAAGTGATTAACAGTGGTTGACAAAGTCATTACAATTGTTGGGCTAAGTCATTTTTAGAGGTCGGATAAGTTATTAACAGTGGTTGGCAAAGTCATTACAATTGTTGGGCAAAGTCATTTTTAGAGGTCGGATAAGTGATTAATAGTGGTTGGCAAAGTCATTACAATTATTGGGCAAAGTCATTTTAAGAGGTCGGAAAAGTGATTAACAGTGGTTGACAAAGTCATTACAATTGTTGGGCTAAGTCATTTTAAGATGTCGGATGTGTGATTTACAGTGGTTGACAAAGTCATTATAATTGTTGGGCAAAGTCATTTTTAGAGGTCGGATAAGTGATTAACAGTGGTTGGCAAAGTCATTACAATTATTGGGCAAAGTCATTTTTAGAGGTCGGATTAGTGATTTACAGTGGTTGGCAAAGTGAATACAATTGTTTGGCAAAGTCATTACAATTGTTGGGCAAAGTCATATTTAGAGGTCGGATAGGTGATTAACAGTGGTTGGCAAAGTCATTACAATTGTTCGGCAATGTCATTTTTGGAGGTCGGATAAGTGATTTACAGTGGTTGGAAAAGTCATTACAATTGTTGGGCAAAGTCATTTTTAGAGGTCGGATAAGTGATTAACAGTGGTTGGCGAAGTCATTACAATTGTTGGGCAAAGTCATTTTTAGATGTCGGATGAGTGATTAACAGTGGTTGGCAAAGTCATTACAATTGTTAAGCAAAGTCATTTTTAGAGGTCGGATAAGTGATTAACAGTGGTTGGCAAAGTCATTACAATTGTTGGGCAAAGTCATTTTTAGAGGTCGGATAAGTGATTAACAGTGGTTGGCAAAGTCATTACAATTATTGGGTAAAGTCATTTTTAGAGTTCGGATAAGTTATTAACAGTGGTTGACAAAGTCATTACAATTGTTGGGCAAAGTCATTTTTAGATGTCGGATGAGTGATTAACAGTGGTTGGCAAAGTCATTACAATTGTTGGGAAAAGTCATTACAATTGTTGGGCAAAGTCATTTTTAGAGGTCGGATAAGTGATTAACAGTGGTTGGCAAAGTCATTACAATTGTTGGGCAAAGTCATTTTTTGAGGTCGGATTAGTGATTAAAAGTGGTTGGCAAAGTCATTACAATTAGTGGGTAAAGGCATTTTTAGAGTTCGGATAAGTGATTAATAGTGGTTGACAAAGTCATTACAATTGTTGGGCAAAGTCATTTTTAGAGGTCGGATAAGTGATTAACAGTGGTTGGCAAAGTGAATTCAATTGTTTGGCAAAGTCATTTTTAGAGGTCGGATAAGTTATTAACAGTGGTTGGCAAAGTCATTACAATTGTTGGGCAAAGTCATTTTTAGAGGTCGGATAAGTGATTAATAGTGGTTGGCAAAGTCATTACAATTATTGGGCAAAGTCATTTTAAGAGGTCGGATAAGTGATTAACAGTGGTTGACAAAGTCATTACAATTGTTGGGAAAAGTCATTTTTGGAGGTCGGATAAGTGATTTACAGTGGTTGGATAAGTCATTACAATTGTTCGGCAAAGTCATTACAATTGTTGGGCTAAGTCATTTTAAGATGTCGGATGTGTGATTTACAGTGGTTGACAAAGTCATTATAATTGTTGGGCAAAGTCATTTTTAGAGGTCGGATAAGTGATTAACAGTGGTTGGCAAAGTCATTACAATTATTGGGCAAAGTCATTTTTAGAGGTCGGATTAGTGATTTACAGTGGTTGGCAAAGTGAATACAATTGTTTGGCAAAGTCATTACAATTGTTGGGCAAAGTCATATTTAGAGGTCGGATAAGTGATTAACAGTGGTTGGAAAAGTCATTACAATTGTTGGGCAAAGTCATTACAATTGTTGGGCTAAGTCATTTTTGGAGGTCGGATAAGTGATTTACAGTGGTTGGAAAAGTCATTACAATTGTTGGGCAAAGTCATTTTTAGAGGTCGGATAAGTGATTAACAGTGGTTGGCGAAGTCATTACAATTGTTGGGCAAAGTCATTTTCAGAGGTCGGATAAGTGATTGACAGTGGTTGGCAAAGTCATTACAATTAGTGGGTAAAGTCATTTTAAGAGTTCGGATAAGTTATTAACAGTGGTTGACAAAGTTATTACAATTGTTGGGGAAAGTCATTTTTAGATGTCGGATGAGTGATTAACAGTGGTTGGCAAAGTCATTACACTTGTTGGGAAAAGTCATTACAATTGTTGGGCAAAGTCATTTTTAGAGATCGGATAAGTGATTAACAGTGGTTGGCAAAGTCATTACAATTGTTGGGCAAAGTCATTTTTAGAGGTCGGATTAGTGATTAAAAGTGGTTGGCAAAGTCATTACAATTAGTGGGGAAGGTCATTTTTAGAGTTCGGATAAGTGATTAACAGTGGTTGACAAAGTCATTACAATTGTTGGGCAAAGTCATTTTTAGAGGTCGGATAAGTGATTAACAGTGGTTGACAAAGTCATCACAATTGTTGGGCAAAGTCTTTACAATTGTTTGGTAAAGTCATTTTTAGAAGTCGGATAAGTGAATAACAGTGGTTGGCAATGTCATTACAATTGTTGGGCAAAGTCATTTTTAGAGGTCGGATAAGTGATTGACAGTGGTTGGCTAAGTCATTACAATTGTTGGGCAAAGTCATATTTAGAGGTCGGATAAGTGATTAACAGTGGTTGGCAAAGTCATTACAATTGTTCGGCAAAGTCATTACAATTGTTGGGCTAAGTCATTTTTGGAGGTCGGATAAGTGATTTACAGTGGTTGGAAAAGTCATTACAATTGTTGGGCAAAGTCATTTTTAGAGGTCGGATAAGTGATTAACAGTGGTTGGCGAAGTCATTACAATTGTTGGGCAAAGTCATTTTCAGAGGTCGGATAAGTGATTGACAGTGGTTGGCAAAGTCATTACAATTAGTGGGTAAAGTCATTTTTAGAGTTCGGATAAGTTATTAACAGTGGTTGACAAAGTCATTACAATTGTTGGGGAAAGTCATTTTTAGATGTCGGATGAGTGATTAACAGTGGTTGGCAAAGTCATTACACTTATTGGGCAAAGTCATTTTTAGAGGTCGGATTAGTGATTTACAGTGGTTGGCAAAGTGAATACAATTGTTTGGCAAAGTCATTACAATTGTTGGGCAAAGTCATATTTAGAGGTCGGATAAGTGATTAACAGTGGTTGGCAAAGTCATTACAATTGTTCGGCAAAGTCATTACAATTGTTGGGCTAAGTCATTTTTGGAGGTCGGATAAGTGATTTACAGTGGTTGGAAAAGTCATTACAATTGTTGGGCAAAGTCATTTTTAGAGGTCGGATAAGTGATTAACAGTGGTTGTCGAAGTCATTACAATTGTTGGGCAAAGTCATTTTCAGAGGTCGGATAAGTGATTGACAGTGGTTGGCAAAGTCATTACAATTAGTGGGTAAAGTCATTACAATTGTTGGGCAAAGTCATTTTTAGAGGTCGGATAAGTGATTAACAGTGGTTGGCGAAGTCATTACAATTGTTGGGCAAAGTCATTTTCAGAGGTCGGATAAGTGACTGACAGTGGTTTGCAAAGTCATTACAATTAGTGGGTAAAGTCATTTTTAGAGTTCGGATAAGTTATTAACAGTGGTTGACAAAGTCATTACAATTGTTGGGGAAAGTCATTTTTAGATGTCGGATGAGTGATTAACAGTGGTTGGCAAAGTCATTACGCTTGTTGGGAAAAGTCATTACAATTGTTGGGCAAAGTCATTTTTAGAGGTCGGATAAGTGATTAACAGTGGTTGGCAAAGTCATTACAATTGTTGGGCAAAGTCATTTTTAGAGGTCGGATTAGTGATTAAAAGTGGTTGGCAAAGTCATTACAATTAGTGGGGAAGGTCATTTTTAGAGTTCGGATAAGTGATTAACAGTGGTTGACAAAGTCATTACAATTGTTGGGCAAAGTCATTTTTAGAGGTCGGATAAGTGATTAACAGTGGTTGACAAAGTCATCACAATTGTTGGGCAAAGTCTTTACAATTGTTTGGTAAAGTCATTTTTAGAAGTCGGATAAGTGAATAACAGTGGTTGGCAATGTCATTACAATTGTTGGGCAAAGTCATTTTTAGAGGTCGGATAAGTGATTGACAGTGGTTGGCTAAGTCATTACAATTGTTGGGCAAAGTCATATTTAGAGGTCGGATAAGTGATTAACAGTGGTTGGCAAAGTCATTACAATTGTTCGGCAAAGTCATTACAATTGTTGGGCTAAGTCATTTTTGGAGGTCGGATAAGTGATTTACAGTGGTTGGAAAAGTCATTACAATTGTTGGGCAAAGTCATTTTTAGAGGTCGGATAAGTGATTAACAGTGGTTGGCGAAGTCATTACAATTGTTGGGCAAAGTCATTTTCAGAGGTCGGATAAGTGATTGACAGTGGTTGGCAAAGTCATTACAATTAGTGGGCAAAGTCATTTTTAGAGGTCGGATAAGTGATTAACAGTGGTTGGCAAAGTCATTACAATTGTTAAGCAAAGTCATTTTTAGATGTCGGATGAGTGATTAACAGTGGTTGGCAAAGTCATTACACTTGTTGGAAAAAGTCATTACAATTGTTGGTCTAAGTCATTTTTAGAGGTCGGATAAGTGATTAACAGTGGTTGGCGAAGTCGTTACAATTGTTGGGCAAAGTCATTTTTAGAGGTCGGATAAGTGATTAACAGTGGTTGGCAAAGTCATTACAATTATTGGGCAAAGTCATTTTTAGAGGTCGGATTAGTGATTAACAGTGGTTGACAAAGTCATCACAATTGTTGGGCAAAGTCTTTACAATTGTTTGGTAAAGTCATTTTTAGAAGTCGGATAAGTGAATAACAGTGGTTGGCAATGTCATTACAATTGTTGGGCAAAGTCATTTTTAGAGGTCGGATAAGTGATTGACAGTGGTTGGCTAAGTCATTACAATTGTTGGGCAAAGTCATTTTTAGAGGTCGGATAAGTGATTAACAGTGGTTGGCAAAGTCATTACAATTGTTGGGCAAAGTCATTTTTAGAGGTCCGATAAGTGATTAACAGTGGTTGGCAAAGTCATTACAATTGTTGGGCAAAGTCATTACAATTGTTGGGCAAAGTCATTTTTAGAGGTCGGATTAGTGATTAACAGTGGTTGGCAAAGTGGATACAATTGTCGGGCAAAGTCATTTTTAGAGGTCGGATAAGTGATTAACAGTGGTTGGCAAAGTCATTACAATTGTTGGGCAAAGTCATTACAATTGTTGGGCAAAGTCATTTTTAGAGGTCGGATTAGTGATTAACAGTGGTTGGCAAAGTCTTTACAATTGTCGGGCAAAGTCATTTTTAGAGGTCGGATAAGTGATTAACAGTGGTTGGCAATGTCATTACAATTGTTGGGCAAAGTCATTTTTAGAGGTCGGATAAGTGATTGACAGTGGTTGGCTAAGTCATTACAATTGTTGGGCAAAGTCATTTTTAGAGGTCGGATAAGTGATTAACAGTGGTTGGCAAAGTCATTACAATTGTTGGGCAAAGTCATTTTTAGAGGTCCGATAAGTGATTAACAGTGGTTGGCAAAGTCATTACAATTGTTGGGCAAAGTCATTACAATTGTTGGGCAAAGTCATTTTTAGAGGTCGGATTAGTGATTAACAGTGGTTGGCAAAGTGGATACAATTGTCGGGCAAAGTCATTTTTAGAGGTCGGATAAGTGATTAACAGTGGTTGGCAAAGTCATTACAATCGTTAAGCAAAGTCATTTTTAGAGGTCGGATAAGTTATTAACAGTGGTTGGCAAAGTCATTACAATTGTTGGGCAAAGTCATTTTTAGAGGTCGGATAAGTGATTAACAGTGGTTGACAAAGTCATTACAATTGTTGGGCAAAGTCTTTACAATTGTTGGGTAAAGTCATTTTTAGAAGTCGGATAAGTGATTAACGGTGGTTGGCAAATTCATTACAATTGTTGGGCAAAGTCATATTTAGAGGTCCGATAAGTGATTAACAGTGGTTGGCAAAGTCATTACAATTGTTGGGCAAAGTCATTTTTAGAAGTCGGATAAGTGATTAACAGTGGTTGGCAAAGTCATTACAATTGTTAAGCAAAGTCATTTTTAGAGGTCGGATAAGTGATTAACAGTGGTTGGCAAAGTCATTACAATTGTTGGTCTAAGTCGTTTTTAGAGGTCGGATAAGTGATTAACAGTGGTTGGCGAAGTCGTTACAATTGTTGGGCAAAGTCATTTTTAGAGGTCGGATAAGTGATTAACAGTGGTTGGCAAAGTCATTACAATTGTTGGGCAAAGTCTTTACAATTGTTGGGTAAAGTCATTTTTAGAAGTCGGATAAGTGATTAACGGTGGTTGGCAAATTCATTACAATTGTTGGGCAAAGTCATATTTAGAGGTCCGATAAGTGATTAACAGTGGTTGGCAAAGTCATTACAATTGTTGGGCAAAGTCATTTTTAGAAGTCGGATAAGTGATTAACAGTGGTTGGCAAAGTCATTACAATTGTTAAGCAAAGTCATTTTTAGAGGTCGGATAAGTGATTAACAGTGGTTGGCAAAGTCATTACAATTGTTGGTCTAAGTCGTTTTTAGAGGTCGGATAAGTGATTAACAGTGGTTGGCGAAGTCGTTACAATTGTTGGGCAAAGTCATTTTTAGAGGTCGGATAAGTGATTAACAGTGGTTGGCAAAGTCATTACAATTGTTAAGCAAAGTCATTTTTAGAGGTCGGATAAGTGATTAACAGTGGTTGGCAAAGTCATTACAATTGTTGGTCTAAGTCATTTTTAGAGGTCGGATAAGTGATTAACAGTGGTTGACAAAGTCATTACAATTGTTGGGCAAAGTCATTTTTAGATGTCGGATGAGTGATTAACAGTGGTTGGCAAAGTCATTACAATTGTTGGGAAAAGTCATTACAATTGTTGGGCAAAGTCATTTTTAGAGGTCGGATAAGTGATTTACAGTGGTTGACAAAGTCATTACAATTGTTGGGCAAAGTCATTTTTAGAGGTCGGATTAGTGATTAAAAGTGGTTGGCAAAGTCATTACAATTAGTGGGTAAAGTCATTTTTAGAGTTCGGATAAGTGATTAACAGTGGTTGACAAAGTCATTACAATTGTTGTACAAAGTCATTTTTAGAGGTCGGATAAGTGATTAACAGTGGTTGGCAAAGTGAATTCAATTGTTTGGCAAAGTCATTTTTAGAGGTCGGATAAGTTATTAACAGTGGTTGGCAAAGTCATTACAATTGTTGGGCAAAGTCATTTTTAGAGGTCGGATAAGTGATTAATAGTGGTTGGCAAAGTCATTACAATTATTGGGCAAAGTCATTTTAAGAGGTCGGATAAGTGATTAACAGTGGTTGACAAAGTCATTACAATTGTTGGGCAAAGTCATTTTTGGAGGTCGGATAAGTGATTTACAGTGGTTGGATAAGTCATTACAATTGTTCGGCAAAGTCATTACAATTGTTGGGCTAAGTCATTTTAAGATGTCGGATAAGTGATTAACAGTGGTTGACAAAGTCATTATAATTGTTGGGCAAAGTCATTTTTAGAGGTCGGATAAGTTATTAACAGTGGTTGGCAAAGTCATTACAATTGTTGGGCAAAGTCATTTTTAGAGGTCGGATAAGTGATTAACAGTGGTTGACAAAGTCATTACAATTGTTGGGCAAAGTCTTTACAATTGTTGGGTAAAGTCATTTTTAGAAGTCGGATAAGTGATTAACAGTGGTTGGCAAAGTCATTACAATTGTTGGGCAAAGTCATTTTTAGAGGTCGTATAAGTGATTGACAGTGCTTGGCTAAGTCATTACAATTGTTGAGCAAAGTCATATTTAGAGGTCCGATAAGTGATTAACAGTGGTTGGCAAAGTCATTACAATTGTTGGGCAAAGTCATTTTTAGAAGTCGGATAAGTGATTAACAGTGGTTGGCAAAGTCATTACAATTGTTAAGCAAAGTCATTTTTAGAGGTCGGATAAGTGATTAACAGTGGTTGGCAAAGTCATTACAATTGTTGGGCAAAGTCATTTTTAGAGGTCGGATAAGTGATTAACAGTGGTTGGCAAAGTCATTACAATTATTGGGTAAAGTCATTTTTAGAGTTCGGATAAGTTATTAACAGTGGTTGACAAAGTCATTACAATTGTTGGGCAAAGTCATTTTCAGAGGTCGGATAAGTGATTGACAGTGGCTTGCAAAGTCATTACAATTGTTGGGCAAAGTCATTTTTAGAGGTCGGATAAGTGATTAACAGTGGTTGGCAAAGTCATTACAATTATTGGGTAAAGTCATTTTTAGAGTTCGGATAAGTTATTAACAGTGGTTGACAAAGTCATTCCAATTGTTGGGCAAAGTCATTTTTAGATGTCGGATGAGTGATTAACAGTGGTTGGCAAAGTCATTACAATTGTTGGGAAAAGTCATTACAATTGTTGGGCAAAGTCATTTTTAGAGGTCGGATAAGTTATTAACAGTGGTTGGCAAAGTCATTACAATTGTTGGGCAAAGTCATTTTTAGAGGTCGGATTAGTGATTAAAAGTGGTTGGCAAAGTCATTACAATTAGTGGGTAAAGTCATTTTTAGAGTTCGGATAAGTGATTAACAGTGGTTGACAAAGTCATTACAATTGTTGGGCAAAGTCATTTTTAGAGGTCGGATAAGTGATTAACAGTGGTTGGCAAAGTGAATTCAATTGTTTGGCAAAGTCATTTTTAGAGGTCGGATAAGTTATTAACAGTGGTTGGCAAAGTCATTACAATTGTTGGGCAAAGTCATTTTTAGAGGTCGGATAAGTGATTAATAGTGGTTGGCAAAGTCATTACAATTATTGGGCAAAGTCATTTTAAGAGGTCGGATAAGTGATTAACAGTGGTTGACAAAGTCATTACAATTGTTGGGCAAAGTCATTTTTGGAGGTCGGATAAGTGATTTACAGTGGTTGGATAAGTCATTACAATTGTTCGGCAAAGTCATTACAATTGTTGGGCTAAGTCATTTTAAGATGTCGGATGTGTGATTAACAGTGGTTGACAAAGTCATTATAATTGTTGGGCAAAGTCATTTTTAGAGGTCGGATAAGTGATTAACAGTGGTTGGCAAAGTCATTACAATTATTGGGCAAAGTCATTTTTAGAGGTCGGATTAGTGATTTACAGTGGTTGGCAAAGTGAATACAATTGTTTGGCAAAGTCATTACAATTGTTGGGCAAAGTCATATTTAGAGGTCGGATAAGTGATTAACAGTGGTTGGCAAAGTCATTACAATTGTTGGGCAAAGTCATTACAATTGTTGGGCTAAGTCATTTCTGGAGGTCGGATAAGTGATTTACAGTGGTTGGAAAAGTCATTACAATTGTTGGGCAAAGTCATTTTTAGAGGTCGGATAAGTGATTAACAGTGGTTGGCGAAGTCATTACAATTGTTGGGCAAAGTCATTTTCAGAGGTCGGATAAGTGATTGACAGTGGTTGGCAAAGTCATTACAATTAGTGGGTAAAGTCATTTTTAGAGTTCGGATAAGTTATTAACAGTGGTTGACAAAGTCATTACAATTGTTGGGGAAAGTCATTTTTAGATGTCGGATGAGTGATTAACAGTGGTTGGCAAAGTCATTACACTTGTTGGGAAAAGTCATTACAATTGTTGGGCAAAGTCATTTTTAGAGGTCGGATAAGTGATTAACAGTGGTTGGCAAAGTCATTACAATTAGTGGGTAAAGTCATTTTTAGAGTTCGGATAAGTGATTAACAGTGGTTGACAAAGTCATTACAATTGTTGGGCAAAGTCATTTTTAGAGGTCGGATAAGTGATTAACAGTGGTTGGCAAAGTGAATTCAATTGTTTGGCAAAGTCATTTTTAGAGGTCGGATAAGTGATTAACAGTGGTTGGCAAAGTCATTACAATTGTTGGGCAAAGTCATTTTAGAGGTCGGATAAGTGATTAATAGTGGTTGGCAAAGTCATTACAATTATTGGGCAAAGTCATTTTAAGAGGTCGGATAAGTGATTAACAGTGGTTGGCAAAGTCATTACAATTGTTGGGCAAAGTCATTTTTAGAGGTCGGATTAGCGATTTACAGTGGTTGGCAAAGTGAGTTCAATTGTTTGGCAAAGTCATTTTTAGAGGTCGGATAAGTTATTAACAGTGGTTGGCAAAGTCATTACAATTATTGGGCAAAGTCATTTTTAGAGGTCGGATTAGTGATTTACAGTGGTTGGCAAAGTGAATACAATTGTTTGGCAAAGTCATTACAATTGTTGGGCAAAGTCATATTTAGAGGTCGGATAAGTGATTAACAGTGGTTGGCAAAGTCATTACAATTGTTGGGCAAAGTCATTTTTAGAGGTCGGATAAGTGATTAACAGTGGTTGGCAAAGTGAATTCAATTGTTTGGCAAAGTCATTTTTAGAGGTCGGATAAGTGATTAACAGTGGTTGGCAAAGTCATTACAATTGTTGGGCAAAGTCATTTTTAGAGGTCGGATAAGTGATTAATAGTGGTTGGCAAAGTCATTACAATTATTGGGCAAAGTCATTTTAAGAGGTCGGATAAGTGATTAACAGTGGTTGGCAAAGTCATTACAATTGTTGGGCAAAGTCATTTTTAGAGGTCGGATTAGCGATTTACAGTGGTTGGCAAAGTGAGTTCAATTGTTTGGCAAAGTCATTTTTAGAGGTCGGATAAGTTATTAACAGTGGTTGGCAAAGTCATTACAATTGTTGGGCAAAGTCATTTTTAGAGGTCGGATAAGTGATTAATAGTGGTTGGCAAAGTCATTACAATTGTTCGGCAAAATCATTTTAAGAGGTCGGATAAGTGATTAACAGTGGTTGACAAAGTCATTACAATTGTTGGGCAAAGTCATTTTTGGAGGTCGGATAAGTGATTAATAGTGGTTGGCAAAGTCATTACAATTATTGGGCAAAGTCATTTTAAGAGGTCGGATAAGTGATTAACAGTGGTTGGCAAAGTCATTACAATTGTTGGGCAAAGTCATATTTAGAGGTCGGATAAGTGATTAACAGTGGTTGGCAAAGTCATTACAATTGTTCGGCAAAGTCATTACAATTGTTGGGCAAAGTCATTTTTAGAGGTCGGATAAGTGATTAACAGTGGTTGGCAAAGTCATTACAATTGTTGGGCAAAGTCATTTTTAGAGGTCGGATTAGTGATTTACAGTGGTTGGCAAAGTGAATACAATTGTTTGGCAAAGTCATTTTTAGAGGTCGGATAAGTTATTAACAATGGTTGGCAAAGTCATTACAATTGTTGGGCAAAGTCATTTTTAGAGGTCGGATTAGTGAATTACAGTGGTTGGCAAAGTGAATTCAATTGTTTGGCAAAGTCATTTTTAGAGGTCGGATAAGTGATTGACAGTGGTTGGCAAAGTCATTACAATTAGTGGGCAAAGTCATTTTTAGAGGTCGGATAAGTGATGAATAGTGGTTGGCAAAGTCATTACAATTATTGGGCAAAATCATTTTAAGAGGCCGGATAAGTGATAAACAGTGGTTGACAAAGTCATTACAATTGTTGGGCAAAGTCATTTTTGGAGGTCGGATAAGTGATTTAAAGTGGTTGGATAAGTCATTACAATTGTTGGGCAAAGTCATATTTAGAGGTCGGATAAGTGATTAACAGTGGTTCGCAAAGTCATTACAATTGTTCGGCAAAGTCATTACAATTGTTGGGCTAAGTCATTTTAAGATGTCGGATAAGTGATTAACAGTGGTTGACAAAGTCATTACAATTGTTGGGCAAAGTCATTTTTAGAGGTCGGATAAGTGATTAACAGTGGTTGGCAAAGTCATTACAATTGTTGGGCAAAGTCATTTTTAGAGGTCGGATTAGTGATTTACTGTGGTTGGCAAAGTGAATACAATTGTTTGGCAAAGTCATTTTTAGAGGTCGGATAAGTTATTAACAATGGTTGGCAAAGTCATTACAATTGTTGGGCAAAGTCATTTTTAGAGGTCGGATTAGTGAATTACAGTGGTTGGCAAAGTGAATTCAATTGTTTGGCAAAGTCATTTTTAGAGGTCGGATAAGTGATTGACAGTGGTTGGCAAAGTCATTACAATTAGTGGGCAAAGTCATTTTTAGAGGTCGGATAAGTGATGAATAGTGGTTGGCAAAGTCATTACAATTATTGGGCAAAATCATTTTTGGAGGTCGGAAAAGTGATTTACAGTGGTTGGATAAGTCATTACAATTGTTGGGCAAAGTCATATTTAGAGGTCGGATAAGTGATTAACAGTGGTTGGCAAAGTCATTACAATTGTTCGGCAAAGTCATTACAATTTTTGGGCTAAGTCATTTTAAGATGTCGGATAAGTGATTAACAGTGGTTGACAAAGTCATTACAATTGTTGGGCAAAGTCATTTTTAGAGGTCGGGTAAGTGATTAACAGTGGTTGGCAAAGTCATTACAATTGTTGGGCAAAGTCATTTTTAGAGGTCGGATTAGTTATTTACAGTGGTTGGCAAAGTAAATACAATTGTTTGGCAAAGTCATTTTTAGAGGTCGGATAAGTTATTAACAATGGTTGGCAAAGTCATTACAATTGTTGGGCAAAGTCATTTTTAGAGGCCGGATTAGTGAATTACAGTGGTTGGCAAAGTGAATTCAATTGTTTGGCAAAGTCATTTTTAGAGGTCGGATAAGTGATTGACAGTGGTTGGCAAAGTCATTACAATTAGTGGGCAAAGTCATTTTTAGAGGTCGGATAAGTGATGAATAGTGGTTGGCAAAGTCATTACAATTATTGGGCAAAATCATTTTAAGAGGCCGGATAAGTGATAAAAAGTGGTTGACAAAGTCATTACAATTGTTGGGCAAAGTCATTTTTGGAGGTCGGATAAGTGATTTAAAGTGGTTGGATAAGTCATTACAATTGTTGGGCAAAGTCATATTTAGAGGTCGGATAAGTGATTAACAGTGGTTCGCAAAGTCATTACAATTGTTCGGCAAAGTCATTACAATTGTTGGGCTAAGTCATTTTAAGATGTCGGATAAGTGATTAACAGTGGTTGACAAAGTCATTACAATTGTTGGGCAAAGTCATTTTTAGAGGTCGGATAAGTGATTAACAGTGGTTGGCAAAGTCATTACAATTGTTGGGCAAAGTCATTTTTAGAGGTCGGATTAGTGATTTACAGTGGTTGGCAAAGTGAATACAATTGTTTGGCAAAGTCATTTTTAGAGGTCGGATAAGTTATTAACAATGGTTGGCAAAGTCATTTCAATTGTTGGGCAAAGTCATTTTAGAGGTTGGATAAGTGATTAATAGTGGTTGGCAAAGTCATTACCATTATTGGGCAAAGTCATTTTAAGAGGTCGGATAAGTGATTAACAGTGGTTGGCAAAGTCATTACAATTGTTGGGCAAAGTCATTTTTAGAGGTCGGATTAGTGATTTACAGTGGTTGGCAAAGTGAATTCAATTGTTTGGCAAAGTCATTTTTAGAGGTCGGATAAGTGATTGACAGTGGTTGGCAAAGTCATTACAATTAGTGGGCAAAGTCATTTTAAGAGGTCGGATAAGTGATTAACAGTGGTTGGCAAAGTCATTACAATTGTTGGGCAAAGTCATTTTTAGAGGTCGGATTAGTGATTTACAGTGGTTGGCAAAGTGAATTCAATTGTTTGGCAAAGTCATTACAATTGTTTGGCAAAGTCATTTTTAGAGGTCGGATAAGTTATTAACAGTGGTTGGCAAAGTCATTACAATTGATGGGCAAAGTCATTTTTAGAGGTCGGATAAGTGATTAATAGTGGTTGGCAAAGTCATTACAGTTATTGGGCAAAGTCATTTTAAGAGGTCGGATAAGTGATTAACAGTGGTTGACAAAGTCATTACAATTGTTGGGCAAAGTCATTTTTGGAGGTCGGATAAGTGATTTACAGTGGTTGGATAAGTCATTACAATTGTTCGGCAAAGTCATTACAATTGTTGGGCTAAGTCATTTTAAGATGTCGGATAAGTGATTAACAGTGGTTGACAAAGTCATTATAATTGTTTGGCAAAGTCATTTTTAGAGGTCGGATAAGTGATTAACAGTGGTTGGCAAAGTCATTACAATTATTGGGCAAAGTCATTTTTAGAGGTCGGATTAGTGATTTACAGTGGTTGGCAAAGTGAATACAATTGTTTGGCAAAGTCATTACAATTGTTGGGCAAAGTCATATTTAGAGGTCGGATAAGTGATTAACAGTGGTTGGCAAAGTCATTACAATTGTTCGGCAAAGTCATTACAATTGTTGGGCTAAGTCATTTTTGGAGGTCGGATTAGTGATTTATAGTGGTTGGAAAAGTCATTACAATTGTTGGGCAAAGTCATTTTTAGAGGTCGGATAAGTGATTAACAGTGGTTGTCGAAGTCATTACAATTGTTGGGCAAAGTCATTTTCAGAGGTCGGATAAGTGATTGACAGTGGTTGGCAAAGTCATTACAATTAGTGGGTAAAGTCATTTTTAGAGTTCGGATAAGTTATTAACAGTGGTTGACAAAGTCATTACAATTGTTGGGGAAAGTCATTTTTAGATGTCGGATGAGTGATTAACAGTGGTTGGCAAAGTCATTACACTTGTTGGGAAAAGTCATTACAATTGTTGGGCAAAGTCATTTTTAGAGGTCGGATAAGTGATTAACAGTGGTTGGCAAAGTCATTACAATTGTTGGGCAAAGTCATTTTTAGAGGTCGGATTAGTGATTAAAAGTGGTTGGCAAAGTCATTACAATTAGTGGGTAAAGTCATTTTTAGAGTTCGGATAAGTGATTAACAGTGGTTGACAAAGTCATTACAACTGTTGGGCAAAGTCATTTTTAGAGGTCGGATAAGTGATAAACAGTGGTTGGCAAAGTGAATTCAATTGTTTGGCAAAGTCATTTTTAGAGGTCGGATGAGTTATTAACAGTGGTTGGCAAAGTCATTACAATTGTTGGGCAAAGTCATTTTTAGAGGTCGGATAAGTGATTAATAGTGGTTGGCAAAGTCATTACAATTATTGGGCAAAGTCATTTTAAGAGGTCGGATAAGTGATTAACAGTGGTTGACAAAGTCATTATAATTGTTGGGCAAAGTCATTTTAAGAGGTCGGATAAGTGATTAACAGTGGTTGGCAAAGACATTACAATTGTTGGGCAGTGTCATTTTTAGAGGTCGGATTAGCGATTTACAGTGGTTGGCAAATTGAGTTCAATTGTTTGGCAAAGTCATTTTTAGAGGTCGGATAAGTTATTAACAGTGGTTGGCAAAGTCATTACAATTGTTGGGCAAAGTCATTTTTAGAGGTCGGATAAGTGATTAATAGTGGTTGGCAAAGTCATTACAATTGTTCGGCAAAATCATTTTAAGAGGTCGGATAAGTGATTAACAGTGGTTGACAAAGTCATTACAATTGTTGGGCAAAGTCATTTTTGGAGGTCGGATAAGTGATTAATAGTGGTTGGCAAAGTCATTACAATTGTTGGGCAGAGTCATTTTTAGAGGTCGGATTAGCGATTTACAGTGGTTGGCAAAGTCATTACAATTGTTGGGCAAAGTCATTTTTAGAGGTCGGATAAGTGATGAATAGTGGTTGGCAAAGTCATTACAATTATTGGGCAAAATCATTTTAAGAGGCCAAATAAGCGATAAACAGTGGTTGACAAAGTCATTACAATTGTTGGGCAAAGTCATTTTTGGAGGTCGGATAAGTGATTTACAGTGGTTGGATAAGTCATTACAATTGCTGGGCAAAGTCATATTTAGAGGTCGGATAAGTGATCAACAGTGGTTGGCAAAGTCATTACAATTGTTCGGCAAAGTCATTACAATTGTTGGGCTAAGTCATTTTAAGATGTCGGATAAGTGATTAACAGTGGTTGACAAAGTCATTACAATTGTTGGGCAAAGTCATTTTTAGAGGTCGGATAAGTGATTAACAGTGGTTGGCAAAGTCATTACAATTGTTGGGCAAAGTCATTTTTAGAGGTCGGATTAGTGATTTACAGTGGTTGGCAAAGTGAATACAATTGTTTGGCAAAGTCATTTTTAGAGGTCGGATAAGTTATTAACAATGGTTGGCAAAGTCATTTCAATTGTTGGGCAAAGTCATTTTTAGAGGTTGGATAAGTGATTAATAGTGGTTGGCAAAGTCAGTACAATTATTGGGCAAAGTCATTTTAAGAGGTCGGATAAGTGATTAACAGTGGTTGGCAAAGTCATTACAATTGTTGGGCAAAGTCATTTTTAGAGGTCGGATAAGTGATTGACAGTGGTTGGCAAAGTCATTACAATTAGTGGGCAAAGTCATTTTTAGAGGTCGGATAAGTGATTAACAGTGGTTGGCAAAGTCATTACAATTGTTGGGCAAAGTCATTTTTAGAGGTCGGATTAGTGATTTACAGTGGTTGGCAAAGTCATTACAATTGTTGGGCAAAGTCATTTTTAGAAGTCGGATAAGTGATTAACAGTGGTTGGCAAAGTCATTACAATTGTTAAGCAAAGTCATTTTTAGAGGTCGGATAAGTGATTAACAGTGGTTGGCAAAGTCATTACAATTGTTGGTCTAAGTCATTTTTAGAGGTCGGATAAGTGATTAACAATGGTTGGCAAAGTCATTACAATTGTTCGGCAAAGTCATTTTTAGAGGTCGGATAAGTGATTAACAGTGGTTGGCGAAGTCATTACAATTGTTGGGCAAAGTCATTTTCAGAGGTCGGATAAGTGATTGACAGTGGTTTGCAAAGTCATTACAATTGTTGGGCAAAGTCATTTTTAGATGTCGGATTAGCGATTTACAGTGGTTTGCAAAGTCATTACAATTGTTGGGAAAAGTCATTACAATTGTTGGGCAAAGTCATTTTTAGAGGTCGGATAAGTGATTAACAGTGGTTGGCAAAGTCATTACAATTGTTGGGCAAAGTCATTTTCAGAGGTCGGATAAGTGATTGACAGTGGTTTGCAAAGTCATTACAATTGTTGGGCAAAGTCATTTTTAGAGGTCGGATAAGTGATTAACAGTGGTTGGCAAAGTCATTTCAATTAGTGGGTAAAGTCATTTTTAGAGTTCGGATAAGTTATTAACAGTGGTTGACAAAGTCATTACAATTGTTGGGCAAAGTCATTTTTAGAGGTCGGATAAGTGATTAACAATGGTTGGCAAAGTCATTACAATTGTTCGGCAAAGTCATTTTTAGAGGTCGGATTAGTGATTTACAGTGGTTGGCAAAGTGAATACAATTGTTTGGCAAAGTCATTTTTAGAGGTCGGATAAGTGATTAACAGTGGTTGGCAAAGTGAATACAATTGTTGGGCAAAGTCATTTTTAGAGGTCGGATAAGTTATTAACAATGTTTGGCAAAGTCATTTCAATTGTTGGGCAAAGTCATTTTTAGAGGTTGGATAAGTGATTAATAGTGGTTGGCAAAGTCATTACAATTATTGGGCAAAGTCATTTTAAGAGGTCGGATAAGTGATTAACAGTGGTTGGCAAAGTCATTACAATTGTTGGGCAAAGTCATTTTTAGAGGTCGGATAAGTGATTGACAGTGGTTGGCAAAGTCATTACAATTAGTGGGCAAAGTCATTTTTAGAGGTCGGATAAGTGATTAACAGTGGTTGACAAAGTCATTATAATTGTTGAGCAAAGTTATTTTTAGAGGTCGGATAAGTGATTAACAGTGGTTGGCAAAGTCATTACAATTGTTGGGCAAAGTCATTTTTAGAAGTCGGATAAGTGATTAACAGTGGTTGGCAAAGTCATTACAATTGTTAAGCAAAGTCATTTTTAGAGGTCGGATAAGTGATTAACAGTGGTTGGCAAAGTCATTACAATTGTTGGTCTAAGTCATTTTTAGAGGTCGGATAAGTGATTAACAATGGTTGGCAAAGTCATTACAATTGTTCGGCAAAGTCATTTTTAGAGGTCGGATAAGTGATTAACAGTGGTTGGCGAAGTCATTACAATTGTTGGGCAAAGTCATTTTCAGAGGTCGGATAAGTGATTGACAGTGGTTTGCAAGGTCATTACAATTGTTGGGCAAAGTCATTTTTAGATGTCGGATGAGTGATTAACAGTGGTTTGCAAAGTCATTACAATTGTTGGGAAAAGTCATTACAATTGTTGGGCAAAGTCATTTTAGAGGTCGGATAAGTGATTAACAGTGGTTGGCAAAGTCATTACAATTGTTGGGCAAAGTCATTTTCAGAGGTCGGATAAGTGATTGACAGTGGTTTGCAAAGTCATTACAATTGTTGGGCAAAGTCATTTTTAGAGGTCGGATAAGTGATTAACAGTGGTTGGCAAAGTCATTTCAATTAGTGGGTAAAGTCATTTTTAGAGTTCGGATAAGTTATTAACAGTGGTTGACAAAGTCATTACAATTGTTGGGCAAAGTCATTTTTAGAGGTCGGATAAGTGATTAACAATGGTTGGCAAAGTCATTACAATTGTTGGGCAAAGTCATTTTTAGAGGTTGGATAAGTGATTAATAGTGGTTGGCAAAGTCATTACAATTATTGGGCAAAGTCATTTTAAGAGGTCGGATAAGTGATTAACAGTGGTTGGCAAAGTCATTACAATTGTTAAGCAAAGTCATTTTTAGAGGTCGGATAAGTGATTAACAGTGGTTGGCAAAGTCATTACAATTGTTGGTCTAAGTCATTTTTAGAGGTCGGATAAGTGATTAACAGTGGTTGGCAAAGTCATTACAATTGTTCGGCAAAGTCATTTTTAGAGGTCGGATAAGTGATTAACAGTGGTTGGCGAAGTCATTACAATTGTTGGGCAAAGTCATTTTCAGAGGTCGGATAAGTGATTAACAGTGGTTGGCAAAGTCATTACAATTATTGGGCAAAGTCATTTTTAGAGGTCGGATAAGTGATTAACAGTGGTTGGCAAAGTCATTACAATTAGTGTGTAAAGTCATTTTTAGAGTTCGGATAAGTTATTAACAGTGGTTGACAAAGTCATTACAATTGTTGGGCAAAGTCATTTTTAGATGTCGGATGAGTGATTAACAGTGGTTTGCAAAGTCATTACAATTGTTGGGAAAAGTCATTTTCAGAGGTCGGATAAGTGATTGACAGTGGTTTGCAAAGTCATTACAATTGTTGGGCAAAGTCATTTTTAGAGGTCGGATAAGTGATTAACAGTGGTTGGCAAAGTCATTTCAATTAGTGGGTAAAGTCATTTTTAGAGTTCGGATAAGTTATTAACAGTGGTTGACAAAGTCATTACAATTGTTGGGCAAAGTCATTTTTAGAGGTCGGATAAGTGATTAACAATGGTTGGCAAAGTCATTACAATTGTTGGGCAAAGTCATTTTTAGAGGTCGGATTAGTGATTTACAGTGGTTGGCAAAGTGAATTCAATTGTTTGGCAAAGTCATTACAATTGTTGGGAAAAGTCATTTTTAGAGGTCGGATAAGTGATTAACGGTGGTTGGCAAAGTCATTACAATTATTGGGCAAAGTCATTTTAAGAGGTCGGATAAGTGATTAACAGTGGTTGACAAAGTCATTACAATTGTTGGGAAAAGTCATTTTTAGAGGTCGGATAAGTTATTAACAGTGGTTGGCAAAGTCATTACAATTGTTGGGAAAAGTCATTTTTAGAGGTCGGATAAGTGATTAATAGTGGTTGGCAAAGTCGTTACAATTATTGGGCAAAGTCATTTTAAGAGGTCGGATAAGTGATTAACAGTGGTTGACAAAGTCATTACAATTGTTGGGCAAAGTCATTTTTGGAGGTCGGATAAGTGATTTACAGTGGTTGGATAAGTCATTACAATTGTTCGGCAAAGTCATTACAATTGTTGGGCTAGGTCATTTAAGATGTCGGATAAGTGATTAACAGTGGTTGACAAAGTCATTACAATTGTTAGGAAAAGTCATTTTTAGAGGTCGGATAAGTGATTAATAGTGGTTGGCAAAGTCATTACAATTATTGGGCAAAGTCATTTTAAGAGGTCGGATAAGTGATTAACAGTGGTTGGCAAAGTGAATTCAATTGTTTGGCAAAGTCATTTTTAGAGGTCGGATAAGTTATTAACAGTGGTTGGCAAAGTCATTACAATTGTTGGGAAAAGTCATTTTTAGAGGTCGGATAAGTGATTAATAGTGGTTGGCAAAGTCATTACAATTATTGGGCAAAGTCATTTTAAGAGGTCGGATAAGTGATTAACAGTGGTTGACAAAGTCATTACAATTGTTGGGAAAAGTCATTTTTAGAGGTCGGATAAGTTATTAACAGTGGTTGGCAAAGTCATTACAATTGTTGGGAAAAGTCATTTTTAGAGGTCGGATAAGTGATTAACAGTGGTTGGCAAAGTCATTACAATTGTTCGGCAAAGTCATTACAATTGTTGGGCAAAGTCATTTTTAGCGGTCGGATAAGTGATTAACAGTGGTTGGCAAAGTCATTACAATTGTTCGGCAAAGTCATTACAATTGTTGGGCTAGGTCATTTTAAGATGTCGGATAAGTGATTAACAGTGGTTGACAAAGTCATTACAATTGTTGGGCAAAGTCATTTTTAGAGGTCGGATAAGTGATTAACAGTGGTTGGCAAAGTCATTACAATTGTTGGGCAAAGTCATTTTTAGAGGTCGGATTAGTGATTTACAGTGGTTGGCAAAGTGAATTCAATTGTTTGGCAAAGTCATTACAATTGTTTGGCAAAGTAATTTTTAGAGGTCGGATTAGTGATTAACAGTGGTTGGCAAAGTCATTACAATTATTGGGCAAAGTCATTTTAAGAGGTCGGATAAGTGATTAACAGTGGTTGACAAAGTCATTACAATTGTTGGGCAAAGTCATTTTTGGAGGTCGGATAAGTGATTTACAGTGGTTGGATAAGTCATTACAATTGTTCGGCAAAGTCATTACAATTGTTGGGCTAGGTCATTTTAAGATGTCGGATAAGTGATTAACAGTGGTTGACAAAGTCATTACAATTGTTAGGAAAAGTCATTTTTAGAGGTCGGATAAGTGATTAATAGTGGTTGGCAAAGTCATTACAATTATTGGGCAAAGTCATTTTAAGAGGTCGGATAAGTGATTAACAGTGGTTGGCAAAGTGAATTCAATTGTTTGGCAAAGTCATTTTTAGAGGTCGGATAAGTTATTAACAGTGGTTGGCAAAGTCATTACAATTGTTGGGAAAAGTCATTTTTAGAGGTCGGATAAGTGATTAATAGTGGTTGGCAAAGTCATTACAATTATTGGGCAAAGTCATTTTAAGAGGTCGGATAAGTGATTAACAGTGGTTGACAGAGTCATTACAATTGTTGGGAAAAGTCATTTTTAGAGGTCGGATAAGTTATTAACAGTGGTTGGCAAAGTCATTACAATTGTTGGGAAAAGTCATTTTTAGAGGTCGGATAAGTGATTAACAGTGGTTGGCAAAGTCATTACAATTGTTCGGCAAAGTCATTACAATTGTTGGGCAAAGTCATTTTTAGAGGTCGGATAAGTGATTAACAGTGGTTGGCAAAGTCATTACAATTGTTCGGCAAAGTCATTACAATTGTTGGGCTAGGTCATTTTAAGATGTCGGATAAGTGATTAACAGTGGTTGACAAAGTCATTACAATTGTTGGTCAAAGTCATTTTTAGAGGTCGGATAAGTGATTAACAGTGGTTGGCAAAGTCATTAAAATTATTGGGCAAAGTCATTTATAGAGTTCGGATTAGTGATTAACAGTGGTTGGCAAAGTGAATTCAATTGTTTGGCAAAGTCATTACAATTGTTTGGCAAAGTAATTTTTAGAGGTCGGATTAGTGATTAACAGTGGTTGGCAAACTCATTACAATTGTTGGGCAAAGTCATTTTTAGAGGTCGGATTAGTGATTTACAGTGGTTGGCAAAGTGAATTCAATTGTTTGGCAAAGTCATTACAATTGTTTGGCAAAGTCATTTTTAGAGGTCGGATAAGTTATTAACAGTGGTTGGCAAAGTCATTACAATTGTTGGGCAAAGTCATTTTTAGAGGTCGGATAAGTGATTAATAGTGGTTGGCAAAGTCATTACAATTATTGGGCAAAGTCATTTTAAGAGGTCATATAAGTGATTAACAGTGGTTGACAAAGTCATTACAATTGTTGGGCAAAGTCATTTTTGGAGGTCGGATAAGTGATTTACAGTGGTTGGATAAGTCATTACAATTGTTCGGCAAAGTCATTACAATTGTTGGGCTAAGTCATTTTAAGATGTCGGATAAGTGATTAACAGTGGTTGACAAAGTCATTATAATTGTTAGGCAAAGTCATTTTTAGAGGTCGGATAAGTGATTAACAGTGGTTGGCAAAGTCATTACAATTATTGGGCAAAGTCATTTTTAGAGGTCGGAATAGTGATTTACAATGGTTGGCAAAGTGAATACAATTTTTTGGCAAAGTCATTACAATTGTTGGGAAAATTCATATTTAGAGGTCGGATAAGTGATTAACAGTGGTTGGCAAAGTCATTACAATTGTTCGGCAAAGTCATTACAATTGTTGGGAAAAGTCATTTTTAGAGGTCGGATAAGTGATTAATAGTGGTTGGCAAAGTCATTACAATTATTGGGCAAAGTCATTTTAAGAGGTCGGATAAGTGATTAACAGTGGTTGACAAAGTCATTACAATTGTTGGGAAAAGTCATTTTTAGAGGTCGGATAAGTTATTAACAGTGGTTGGCAAAGTCATTACAATTGTTGGGCTAAGTCATTTTTGGAGGTCGGATAAGTGATTTACAGTGGTTGGAAAAGTCATTACAATTGTTGGGCAAAGTCATTTTTAGAGGTCGGATAAGTGTTTAACAGTGGTTGGCGAAGTCATTACAATTGTTGGGCAAAGTCATTTTCAGAGGTCGGATAAGTGATTGACAGTAGTTGGCAAAGTCATTACAATTAGTGGGTAAAGTCATTTTTAGAGTTCGGATAAGTTATTAACAGTGGTTGACAAAGTCATTACAATTGTTGGGGAAAGTCATTTTTAGATGTCGGATGAGTGATTAACAGTGGTTGGCAAAGTCATTTCACTTGTTGAGAAAAGTCATTACAATTGTTGGGCAAAGTCATTTTTAGAGGTCGGATTAGTGATTAAAAGTGGTTGGCAAAGTCATTACAATTAGTGAATTAAGTCATTTTTAGAGTTCGGATAAGTGATTAACAGTGGTTGACAAAGTCATTACAATTGTTGGGCAAAGTCATTTTTAGAGGTCGGATTAGCGATTTACAGTGGTTGGCAAAGTGAGTTCAATTGTTTGGCAAAGTCATTTTTAGAGGTCGAATAAGTTATTAACAGTGGTTGGCAAAGTCATTACAATTGTTGGGCAAAGTCATTTTTAGAGGTCGGATAAGTGATTAATAGTGGTTGGCAAAGTCATTACAATTGTTCGGCAAAATCATTTTAAGAGGTCGGATAAGTGATTAACAGTGGTTGACAAAGTCATTACAATTGTTGGGCAAAGTCATTTTTGGAGGTCGGATAAGTGATTAATTGTGGTTGGCAAAGTCATTACAATTATTGGGCAAAGTCATTTTAAGAGGTCGGATAAGTGATTAACAGTGGTTGACAAAGTTATTACAATTGTTGGGCAAAGTCATTTTTGGAGGTCGGATAAGTGATTTACAGTGGTTGGATAAGTCATTACAATTGTTCGGCAAAGTCATTACAATTGTTGGGCTAAGTCATTTTAAGATGTCGGATAAGTGATTAACAGTGGTTGACAAAGTCATTATAATTGTTGGGCAAAGTCATTTTTAGAGGTCGGATAAGTGATTAACAGTGGTTGGCAAAGTCATTACAATTATTGGGCAAAGTCATTTTTAGAGGTCGGAATAGTGATTTACAGTGGTTGGCAAAGTGAATACAATTGTTTGGCAAAGTCATTACAATTGTTGGGCAAAGTCATTTTTGGAGGTCGGATAAGTGATTGACAGTGGTTGGCAAAGTCATTACAATTAGTGGGTAAAGTCATTTTTAGAGTTCGGATAAGTTATTAACAGTGGTTGACAAAGTCATTACAATTGTTGGGGAAAGTCATTTTTAGATGTCGGATGAGTGATTAACAGTGGTTGGCAAAGTCATTACACTTGTTGGGAAAAGTCATTACAATTGTTGGGCAAAGTCATTTTTAGAGGTCGGATAAGTGATTAACAGTGGTTGGCAAAGTCATTACAATTGTTGGGCAAAGTCATTTTTAGAGGTCGGATTAGTGATTAAAAGTGGTTGGCAAAGTCATTACAATTAGTGGGTAAAGTCATTTTTAGAGTTCGGATAAGTGATTAACAGTGGTTGGCAAAGTCATTCCAATTATTGGGCAAAGTCATTTTAAGAGGTCGGATAAGTGATTAACAGTGGTTGACAAAAACATTACAATTGCTGGGCAAAGTCATTTTTGGAGGTCGGATAAGTGATTTACAGTGGTTGGATAAGTCATTACAATTGTTCGGCAAAATCATTTTAAGAGGCCGTATAAGCGATAAACAGTGGTTGACAAAGTCATTACAATTGTTGGGCAAAGTCATTTTTGGAGGTCGGATAAGTGATTTACAGTGGTTGGATAAGTCATTACAATTGTTGGGCAAAGTCATATTTAGAGGTCGGATAAGTGATTAACAGTGGTTGGCATAGTCATTACAATTGTTCGGCAAAGTCATTACAATTGTTGGGCTAAGTCATTTTAAGATGTCGGATAAGTGATTAACAGTGGTTGACAAAGTCATTACAATTGTTGGGAAAAGTCATTTTTAGAGGTCGGATAAGTGATTAACAGTGGTTGGCAAAGTCATTACAATTACTGGGCAAAGTCATTTTTAGATGTCGGATGAGTGATTAACAGTGGTTTGCAAAGTCATTACAATTATTGGGAAAAGTCATTTCAATTGTTGGGCAAAGTCATTTTTAGAGGTCGGATAAGTGATTAACAATGGTTGGCAAAGTCATTACAATTGTTGGGCAAAGTCATTTTTAGAGGTTGGATAAGTGATTAATAGTGGTTGGCAAAGTCATTACAATTATTGGGCAAAGTCATTTTTAGAGGTCGGATAAGTGATTAACAGTGGTTGGCAAAGTCATTACAATTGTTGGGCAAAGTCATTTTTAGAGGTCGGATTAGTGATTTACAGTGGTTGGCAAAGTGAATTCAATTGTTTGGCAAAGTCATTACAATTGTTGGGCATAGTCATTTTTAGAGGTCGGATAAGTGATTAACGGTGGTTGGCAAAGTCATTACAATTGTTGGGCAAAGTCATATTTAGAGGTCCGATAAGTGATTAACAGTGGTTGGCAAAGTCATTACAATTGTTGGGCAAAGTCATTTTTAGAAGTCGGATAAGTGATTAACAGTGGTTGGCAAAGTCATTACAATTGTTAAGCAAAGTCATTTTTAGAGGTCGGATAAGTGATTAACAGTGGTTGGCAAAGTCATTACAATTGTTGGTCTAAGTCATTTTTAGAGGTCGGATAAGTGATTAACAGTGGTTGGCAAAGTCATTACAATTGTTCGGCAAAGTCATTTTTAGAGGTCGGATAAGTGATTAACAGTGGTTGGCAAAGTCATTACAATTAGTGGGTAAAGTCATTTTTAGAGTTCGGATAAGTTATTAACAGTGGTTGACAAAGTCATTACAATTGTTGGGCAAAGTCATTTTTAGATGTCGGATGAGTGATTAACAGTGGTTGGCAAAGTCATTACAATTGTTGGGCAAAGTCATTTTTAGAGGTCGATTAAGTGATTAAAAGTGGTTGGCAAAGTCATTACAATTAGTGGGTAAAGTCATTTTTAGAGTTCGGATAAGTGATTAACAGTGGTTGACAAAGTCATTACAATTGTTGGGCAAAGTCATTTTTAGAGGCCGGATAAGTGATTAACAGTGGTTGGCAAAGTGAATTCAATTGTTTGGCAAAGTCATTTTTAGAGGTCGGATAAGTTATTAACAGTGGTTGGCAAAGTCATTACAATTGTTGGGCAAAGTCATTTTTAGAGGTCGGATAAGTGATTAATAGTGGTTGGCAAAGTCATTACGATTGTTGGGCAAAGTCATTTATGGAGGTCGGATAAGTGATTTACAGTGGTTGGATAAGTCATTACAATTGTTCGGCAAAGTCATTACAATTGTTGGGCTAAGTCATTTTAAGATGTCGGATAAGTGATTAACAGTGGTTGACAAAGTCATTATAATTGTTGAGCAAAGTCATTTTTAGAGGTCGGATAAGTAATTAACAGTGGTTGGCAAAGTCATTACAATTATTGGGCAAAGTCATTTTCAGAGGTCGGATTAGTGATTTACAGTGGTTGGCAGAGTGAATACAATTGTTTGGCAAAGTCATTTTTAGAGGTCGGATAAGTTATTAACAGTGGTTGGCAAAGTCATTACAATTGTTGGGCAAAGTCATTTTTAGAGGTCGGATAAGTGATTAACAGTGGTTGGCAAAGTCATTACAATTGTTCGGCAAAGTCATTACAATTGTTGGGCTAAGTCATTTTAAGATGTCGGATAAGTGATTAACAGTGGTTGACAAAGTCATTACAATTGTGGGGCAAAGTCATTTTTAGAGGTCGGATAAGTGATTAACAGTGGTTGGCAAAGTCATTACAATTGTTGGGCAAAGTCATTTTTAGAGGTCGGATTAGTGATTTACAGTGGTTGGCAAAGTGAATACAATTGTTTGGCAAAGTCATTTTTAGAGGTCGGATAAGTTATTAACAATGGTTGGCAAAGTCATTTCAATTGTTGGGCAAAGTCATTTTTAGAGGCTGGATAAGTGATTAATAGTGGTTGGCAAAGTCATTACAATTATTGGGCAAAGTCATTTTAAGAGGTCGGATAAGTGATTAACAGTGGTTGGCAAAGTCATTACAATTGTTGGGCAAAGTCATTTTTAGAGGTCGGATTAGTGATTTACAGTGGTTGGCAAAGTGAATTCAATTGTTTGGCAAAGTCATTTTTAGAGGTCGGATAAGTGATTGACAGTGGTTGGCAAAGTCATTACAATTAGTGGGCAAAGTCATTTTTAGAGGTCGGATAAGTGATTAACAGTGGTTGGCAAAGTCATTACAATTGTTGGTCTAAGTCATTTTTAGAGGTCGGATAAGTGATTGACAGTGGTTGGCAAAGTCATTACAATTGTTGGGCAAAGTCATTTTTGGAGGTCGGATAAGTGATTTACAGTGGTTGGATAAGTCATTGCAATTGTTCGGCAAAGTCATTACAATTGTTGGGCTAAGTCATTTTAAGATGTCGGATAAGTGATTAACAGTGGTTGACAAAGTCATTATAATTGTTGGGCAAAGTCATTTTTAGAGGTCGGATAAGTGATTAACAGTGGTTGGCAAAGTCATTACAATTATTGGGCAAAGTCATTTTTAGAGGTCGGATTAGTGATTTACAGTGGTTGGCAGAGTGAATACAATTGTTTGGCAAAGTCATTTTTAGAGGTCGGATAAGTTATTAACAGTGGTTGGCAAAGTCATTACAATTGTTGGGCAAAGTCATTTTTAGAGGTCGGATAAGTGATTAACAGTGGTTGGCAAAGTCATTACAATTGTTCGGCAAAGTCATTACAATTGTTGGGCTAAGTCATTTTAAGATGTCGGATAAGTGATTAACAGTGGTTGACAAAGTCATTACAATTGTTGGGCAAAGTCTTTTTTAGAGGTCGGATAAGTGATTAACAGTGGTTGGCAAAGTCATTACAATTGTTGGGCAAAGTCATTTTTAGAGGTCGGATTAGTGATTTACAGTGGTTGGCAAAGTGAATACAATTGTTTGGCAAAGTCATTTTTAGAGGTCGGATAAGTTATTTACAATGGTTGGCAAAGTCATTTCAATTGTTGGGCAAAGTCATTTTTAGAGGTTGGATAAGTGATTAATAGTGGTTGGCAAAGTCATTACAATTATTGGGCAAAGTCATTTTAAGAGGTCGGATAAGTAATTAACAGTGGTTGGCAAAGTCATTACAATTGTTGGGCAAAGTCATTTTTAGAGGTCGGATTAGTGATTTACAGTGGTTGGCAAAGTGAATTCAATTGTTTGGCAAAGTCATTTTTAGAGGTCGGGTAAGTGATTGACAGTGGTTGGCAAAGTCATTACAATTAGTGGGCAAAGTCATTTTTAGAGGTCGGATAAGTGATTAACAGTGGTTGGCAAAGTCATTACAATTGTTGGGCAAAGTCATTTTTAGAGGTCGGATTAGTGATTTACAGTGGTTGGCAAAGTGAATTCAATTTTTTGGCAAAGTCATTACAATTGTTGGGCAAAGTCATTTTTAGAGGTCCGATAAGTGATTAACAGTGGTTGGCAAAGTCATTACAATTGTTGGGCAAAGTCATATTTAGAGGTCCGATAAGTGATTAACAGTGGTTGGCAAAGTCATTACAATTGTTGGGCAAAGTCATTTTTAGAAGTCGGATAAGTGATTAACAGTGGTTGGCAAAGTCATTACAATTGTTAAGCAAAGTCATTTTTAGAGGTCGGATAAGTGATTAACAGTGGTTGGCAAAGTCATTACAATTGTTGGGCAAAGTCATTTTTAGAGGTCGGATTAGTGATTTACAGTGGTTGGCAAAGTGAATTCAATTGTTTGGCAAAGTCATTACAATTGTTGGGCAAAGTCATTTTTAGAGGTCGGATAAGTGATTAACGGTGGTTGGCAAAGTCATTACAATTGTTGGGCAAAGTCATATTTAGAGGTCCGATAAGTGATTAATAGTGGTTGGCAAAGTCATTACAATTATTGGGCAAAGTCATTTTAAGAGGTCGGATAAGTGATTAACAGTGGTTAGCAAAGTCATTACAATTGTTGGGCAAAGTCATTTTTAGAGGTCGGATTAGTGATTTACAGTGGTTGGCAAAGTGAATTCAATTGTTTGGCAAAGTCATTACAATTGTTGGGCAAAGTCATTTTTAGAGGTCGGATAAGTGATTAACGGTGGTTGGCAAAGTCATTACAATTGTTGGGCAAAGTCATATTTAGAGGTCCGATAAGTGATTAACAGTGGTTGGCAAAGTCATTGCAATTGTTGGGCAAAGTCATTTTTAGAAGTCGGATAAGTGATTAACAGTGGTTGGCAAAGTCATTACAATTAGTGGGTAAAGTCATTTTTAGAGTTCGGATAAGTGATTAACAGTGGTTGACAAAGTCATTACAATTGTTGGGCAAAGTCATTTTAAGAGGTCGGATAAGTGATTAACAGTGGTTAGCAAAGTCATTACAATTGTTGGGCAAAGTCATTTTTAGAGGTCGGATTAGTGATTTACAGTGGTTGGCAAAGTGAATTCAATTGTTTGGCAGAGTCATTACAATTGTTGGGCAAAGTCATTTTTAGAGGTCGGATAAGTGATTAACGGTGGTTGGCAAAGTCATTACAATTGTTGGGCAAAGTCATATTTAGAGGTCCGATAAGTGATTAACAGTGGTTGGCAAAGTCATTGCAATTGTTGGGCAAAGTCATTTTTAGAAGTCGGATAAGTGATTAACAGTGGTTGGCAAAGTCATTACAATTAGTGGGTAAAGTCATTTTTAGAAGTCGGATAAGTGATTAACAGTGGTTGGCAAAGTCATTACAATTGTTAAGCAAAGTCATTTTTAGAGGTCGGATAAGTGATTAACAGTGGTTTGCAAAGTCATTACAATTGTTGGGCAAAGTCATTTTTAGAGGTCGGATAAGTGATTTACAATGGTTGGCAAAGTCATTACAATTGTTGGGCAAAGTCATTTTTAGAGGTTGGATAAGTGATTAATAGTGGTTGGCAAAGTCATTACAATTATTGGGCAAAGTCATTTTAAGAGGTCGGATAAGTGATTAACAGTGGTTAGCAAAGTCATTACAATTGTTGGGCAAAGTCATTTTTAGAGGTCGGATTAGTGATTTACAGTGGTTGGCAAAGTGAATTCAATTGTTTGGCAGAGTCATTACAATTGTTGGGCAAAGTCATTTTTAGAGGTCGGATTAGTGATTTACAGTGGTTGGCAAAGTGAATTCAATTGTTTGGCAAAGTCATTACAATTGTTGGGCAAAGTCATTTTTAGAGGTCGGATAAGTGATTAACGGTGGTTGGCAAAGTCATTACAATTGTTGTGCAAAGTCATATTTAGAGGTCCGATAAGTGATTAATAGTGGTTGGCAAAGTCATTACAATTATTGGGCAAAGTCATTTTAAGAGGTCGGATAAGTGATTAACAGTGGTTAGCAAAGTCATTACAATTGTTGGGCAAAGTCATTTTTAGAGGTCGGATTAGTGATTTACAGTGGTTGGCAAAGTGAATTCAATTGTTTGGCAAAGTCATTACAATTGTTGGGCAAAGTCATTTTTAGAGGTCGGATAAGTGATTAACGGTGGTTGGCAAAGTCATTACAATTGTTGGGCAAAGTCATATTTAGAGGTCCGATAAGTGATTAACAGTGGTTGGCAAAGTCATTGCAATTGTTGGGCAAAGTCATTTTTAGAAGTCGGATAAGTGATTAACAGTGGTTGGCAAAGTCATTACAATTAGTGGGTAAAGTCATTTTTAGAAGTCGGATAAGTGATTAACAGTGGTTGGCAAAGTCATTACAATTGTTAAGCAAAGTCATTTTTAGAGGTCGGATAAGTGATTAACAGTGGTTTGCAAAGTCATTACAATTGTTGGGCAAAGTCATTTTTAGAGGTCGGATAAGTGATTTACAATGGTTGGCAAAGTCATTACAATTGTTGGGCAAAGTCATTTTTAGAGGTTGGATAAGTGATTAATAGTGGTTGGCAAAGTCATTACAATTATTGGGCAAAGTCATTTTAAGAGGTCGGATAAGTGATTTACAGTGGTTAGCAAAGTCATTACAATTGTTGGGCAAAGTCATTTTTAGAGGTCGGATTAGTGATTTACAGTGGTTGGCAAAGTGAATTCAATTGTTTGGCAGAGTCATTACAATTGTTGGGCAAAGTCATTTTTAGAGGTCGGATAAGTGATTAACGGTGGTTGGCAAAGTCATTACAATTGTTGGGCAAAGTCATATTTAGAGGTCCGATAAGTGATTAACAGTGGTTGGCAATGTCATTACAATTGTTGGGCAAAGTCATTTTTAGAAGTCGGATAAGTGATTAACAGTGGTTGGCAAAGTCATTACAATTGTTAAGCAAAGTCATTTTTAGAGGTCGGATAAGTGATTAACAGTGGTTGGCAAAGTCATTACAATTGTTCGGCAAAGTCATTTTTAGAGGTCGGATAAGTGATTAACAGTGGTTGGCGAAGTCATTACAATTGTTGGGCAAAGTCATTTTCAGAGGTCGGATAAGTGATTGACAGTGGTTTGCAAAGTCATTACAATTGTTGGGCAAAGTCATTTTTAGAGGTCGGATAAGTGATTAACAGTGGTTGGCAATGTCATTACAATTGTTGGGAAAAGTCATTACAATTGTTGGGCAAAGTCATTTTTAGAGGTCGGATAAGTGATTAACAGTGGTTGGCAAAGTCATTACAATTGTTGGGCAAAGTCATTTTTAGATGTCGGATGAGTGATTAACAGTGGTTTGCAAAGTCATTACAACTGTTGGGAAAAGTCATTACAATTGTTGGGCAAAGTCATTTTTAGAGGTCGGATAAGTGAATAACAGTGGTTGGCAAAGTCATTTCAATTGTTGGGCAAAGTCATTTTTAGAGGTCGGATTAGTGATTAAAAGTGGTTGGCAAAGTCATTACAATTAGTGGGTAAAGTCATTTTTAGAGGTCGGATAAGTGATTAACAGTGGTTGGCAAAGTCATTACAATTGTTGGGCAAAGTCATTTTTAGAGGTCGGATAAGTGATTAACAATGGTTGGCAAAGTCATTACAATTGTTGGGCAAAGTCATTTTTAGAGGTTGGATAAGTGATTAATAGTGGTTGGCAAAGTCATTACAATTATTGGGCAAAGTCATTTTAAGAGGTCGGATAAGTGATTAACAGTGGTTAGCAAAGTCATTACAATTGTTGGGCAAAGTCATTTTTAGAGGTCGGATTAGTGATTTACAGTGGTTGGCAAAGTGAATTCAATTGTTTGGCAAAGTCATTACAATTGTTGGGCAAAGTCATTTTTAGAGGTCGGATAAGTGATTAACGGTGGTTGGCAAAGTCATTACAATTGTTGGGCAAAGTCATATTTAGAGGTCCGATAAGTGATTAACAGTGGTTGGCAATGTCATTACAATTGTTGGGCAAAGTCATTTTTAGAAGTCGGATAAGTGATTAACAGTGTTTGGCAAAGTCATTACAATTGTTAAGCAAAGTCATTTTTAGAGGTCGGATAAGTGATTAACAGTGGTTGGCAAAGTCATTACAATTGTTCGGCAAAGTCATTTTTAGAGGTCGGATAAGTGATTAACAGTGGTTGGCGAAGTCATTACAATTGTTGGGCAAAGTCATTTTCAGAGGTCGGATAAGTGATTGACAGTGGTTTGCAAAGTCATTACAATTGTTGGGCAAAGTCATTTTTAGAGGTCGGATAAGTGATTAACAGTGGTTGGCAATGTCATTACAATTGTTGGGAAAAGTCATTACAATTGTTGGGCAAAGTCATTTTTAGAGGTCGGATAAGTGATTAACAGTGGTTGGCAAAGTCATTACAATTGTTGGGCAAAGTCATTTTTAGATGTCGGATGAGTGATTAACAGTGGTTTGCAAAGTCATTACAACTGTTGGGAAAAGTCATTACAATTGTTGGGCAAAGTCATTTTTAGAGGTCGGATAAGTGATTAACAGTGGTTGGCAAAGTCATTACAATTGTTGGGCAAAGTCATTTTTAGAGGTCGGATTAGTGATTAAAAGTGGTTGGCAAAGTCATTACAATTAGTGGGTAAAGTCATTTTTAGAGTTCGGATAGGTGATTAACAGTGGTTGACAAAGTCATTACAATTGTTGGGCAAAGTCATTTTTAGAAGTCGGATAAGTGATTAACAGTGGTTGGCAAAGTCATTACAATTGTTAAGCAAAGTCATTTTTAGAGGTCGGATAAGTGATTAACAGTGGTTGGCAAAGTCATTACAATTGTTGGTCTAAGTCATTTTTAGAGGTCGGATAAGTGATTAACAGTGGTTTGCAAAGTCATTACAATTGTTGGGCAAAGTCATTTTCAGAGGTCGGATAAGTGATTGACAGTGGTTTGCAAAGTCATTACAATTGTTGGGCAAAGTCATTTTTAGAGGTCGGATAAGTGATTAACAGTGGTTGGCAAAGTCATTACAATTAGTGGGTAAAGTCATTTTTAGAGTTCGGATAAGTTATTAACAGTGGTTGACAAAGTCATTACAATTGTTGGGCAAGGTCATTTTTAGATGTCGGATGAGTGATTAACAGTGGTTTGCAAAGTCATTACAATTGTTGGGAAAAGTCATTACAATTGTTGGGCAAAGTCATTTTTAGAGGTCGGATAAGTGATTAACAGTGGTTGGCAAAGTCATTACAATTGTTGGGCAAAGTCATTTTTAGAGGTCGGATTAGTGATTAAAAGTGGTTGGCAAAGTCATTACAATTAGTGGGTAAAGTCATTTTTAGAGTTCGGATAAGTGATTAACAGTGGTTGACAAAGTCATTACAATTGTTGGGCAAAGTCATTTTTAGAGGTCGGATAAGTGATTAACAGTGGTTGGCAAAGTCATTACAATTGTTGGGCAAAGTCATTTTTAGAGTTCGGATAAGTGATTAACAGTGGTTGACAAAGTCATTACAATTGTTGGGCAAAGTCATCTTTAGAAGTCGGATAAGTGATTAACAGTGGTTGGCAAAGTCATTACAATTGTTAAGCAAAGTCATTTTTAAAGGTCGGATAAGTGATTAACAGTGGTTGGCAAAGTCATTACAATTAGTGGGTAAAGTCATTTTTAGAGTTCGGATAAGTTATTAACAGTGGTTGACAAAGTCATTACAATTGTTGGGCAAAGTCATTTTTAGAAGTCGGATAAGTGATTAACAGTGGTTGGCAAAGTCATTACAATTGTTAAGCAAAGTCATTTTTAGAGGTCGGATAAGTGATTAACAGTGGTTGGCAAAGTCATTACAATTGTTGGTCTAAGTCATTTTTAGAGGTCGGATAAGTGATTAACAGTGGTTTGCAAAGTCATTACAATTGTTGGGCAAAGTCATTTTCAGAGGTCGGATAAGTGATTGACAGTGGTTTGCAAAGTCATTACAATTGTTGGGCAAAGTCATTTTTAGAGGTCGGATAAGTGATTAACAGTGGTTGGCAAAGTCATTACAATTAGTGGGTAAAGTCATTTTTAGAGTTCGGATAAGTTATTAACAGTGGTTGACAAAGTCATTACAATTGTTGGGCAAGGTCATTTTTAGATGTCGGATGAGTGATTAACAGTGGTTTGCAAAGTCATTACAATTGTTGGGAAAAGTCATTACAATTGTTGGGCAAAGTCATTTTTAGAGGTCGGATAAGTGATTAACAGTGGTTGGCAAAGTCATTACAATTGTTGGGCAAAGTCATTTTTAGAGGTCGGATTAGTGATTAAAAGTGGTTGGCAAAGTCATTACAATTAGTGGGTAAAGTCATTTTTAGAGTTCGGATAAGTGATTAACAGTGGTTGACAAAGTCATTACAATTGTTGGGCAAAGTCATTTTTAGAGGTCGGATAAGTGATTAACAGTGGTTGGCAAAGTCATTACAATTGTTGGGCAAAGTCATTTTTAGAGTTCGGATAAGTGATTAACAGTGGTTGACAAAGTCATTACAATTGTTGGGCAAAGTCATCTTTAGAAGTCGGATAAGTGATTAACAGTGGTTGGCAAAGTCATTACAATTGTTAAGCAAAGTCATTTTTAAAGGTCGGATAAGTGATTAACAGTGGTTGGCAAAGTCATTACAATTAGTGGGTAAAGTCATTTTTAGAGTTCGGATAAGTTATTAACAGTGGTTGACAAAGTCATTACAATTGTTGGGCAAAGTCATTTTTAGATGTCGGATGAGTGATTAACAGTGGTTTGCAAAGTCATTACAATTGTTGGGAAAAGTCATTACAATTGTTGGGCAAAGTCATTTTTAGAGGTCGGATAAGTGATTAACAGTGGTTGGCAAAGTCATTACAATTGTTGGGCAAAGTCATTTTTAGAGGTCGGATTAGTGATTAAAAGTGGTTGGCAAAGTCATTACAATTAGTGGGTAAAGTCATTTTTAGAGTTCGGATAAGTGATTAACAGTGGTTGACAAAGTCATTACAATTGTTGGGCAAAGTCATTTTTAGAAGTCGGATAAGTGATTAACAGTGGTTGGCAAAGTCATTACAATTGTTAAGCAAAGTCATTTTTAGAGGTCGGATAAGTGATTAACAGTGGTTGGCAAAGTCATTACAATTGTTGGTCTAAGTCATTTTTAGAGGTCGGATAAGTGATTAACAGTGGTTGGCAAAGTCATTACAATTGTTGGGCAAAGTCATTTTCAGAGGTCGGATAAGTGATTGACAGTGGTTTGCAAAGTCATTACAATTGTTGGGCAAAGTCATTTTTAGAGGTCGGATAAGTGATTAACAGTGGTTGGCAAAGTCATTACAATTAGTGGGTAAAGTCATTTTTAGAGTTCGGATAAGTTATTAACAGTGGTTGACAAAGTCATTACAATTGTTGGGAAAGTCATTTTTAGATGTCGGATGAGTGATTAACAGTGGTTTGCAAAGTCATTACAATTGTTGGGAAAAGTCATTACAATTGTTGGGCAAAGTCATTTTTAGAGGTCGGATAAGTGATTAACAGTGGTTGGCAAAGTCATTACAATTGTTGGGCAAAGTCATTTTTAGAGGTCGGATTAGTGATTAAAAGTGGTTGGCAAAGTCATTACAATTGTTGGGCAAAGTCATTTTTAGAGGTCGGATAAGTGATTAATAGTGGTTGGCAAAGTCATTACAATTGTTCGGCAAAATCATTTTAAGAGGTCGGATAAGTGATTAACAGTGGTTGACAAAGTCATTACAATTATTGGGCAAAGTCATTTTAAGAGGTCGGATAAGTGATTAACAGTGGTTGACAAAGTCATTACAATTGTTGGGCAAAGTCATTTTTAGAGTTCGGATTAGTGATTAAAAGTGGTTGGCAAAGTCATTACAATTAGTGGGTAAAGTCATTTTTAGAGTTCGGATAAGTGATTAACAGTGGTTGACAAAGTCATTACAATTGTTGGGCAAAGTCA
Organism: Brachionus asplanchnoidis; assembly: GCA_025491095.1. NCBI lineage: Eukaryota > Metazoa > Rotifera > Eurotatoria > Ploima > Brachionidae > Brachionus > Brachionus asplanchnoidis. The sequence continues at coordinate 121,423 of JAILYF010000095.1, read as the reverse complement.
TTTTTAGAAGTCGGATAAGTGATTAACAGTGGTTGGCAAAGTCATTACAATTGTTAAGCAAAGTCATTTTTAGAGGTCGGATAAGTGATTAACAGTGGTTGGCAAAGTCATTACAATTGTTGGTCTAAGTCATTTTTAGAGGTCGGATAAGTGATTGACAGTGGTTGGCAAAGTCATTACAATTAGTGGGTAAAGTCATTTTTAGAGTTCGGATAAGTTATTAACAGTGGTTGACAAAGTCATTACAATTGTTGGGGAAAGTCATTTTTAGATGTCGGATGAGTGATTAACAGTGGTTGGCAAAGTCATTACACTTGTTGGGAAAAGTCATTACAATTGTTGGGCAAAGTCATTTTTAGAGGTCGGATAAGTGATTAACAGTGGTTGGCAAAGTCATTACAATTAGTGGGTAAAGTCATTTTTAGAGTTCGGATAAGTGATTAACAGTGGTTGACAAAGTCATTACAATTGTTGGGCAAAGTCATTTTTAGAGGTCGGATTAGCGATTTACAGTGGTTGGCAAAGTGAGTTCAATTGTTTGGCAAAGTCATTTTTAGAGGTCGGATAAGTTATTAACAGTGGTTCGCAAAGTCATTACAATTGTTGGGCAAAGTCATTTTTAGAGGTCGGATAAGTGATTAATAGTGGTTGGCAAAGTCATTACAATTGTTCGGCAAAATCATTTTAAGAGGTCGGATAAGTGATTAACAGTGGTTGACAAAGTCATTACAATTATTGGGCAAAGTCATTTTAAGAGGTCGGATAAGTGATTAACAGTGGTTGGCAAAGTCATTACAATTGTTGGGCAAAGTCATTTTTAGAGGTCGGATTAGTGATTAAAGGTGGTTGGCAAAGTCATTACAATTAGTGGGTAAAGTCATTTTTAGAGTTCGGATAAGTGATTAACAGTGGTTGACAAAGTGATTACAATTGAGGGGCAAAGTCATTTTTAGAAGTCGGATAAGTGATTAACAGTGGTTGGCAAAGTCATTACAATTGTTAAGCAAAGTCATTTTAAGAGGTCGGATAAGTGATTAACAGTGGTTGGCAAAGTCATTACAATTGTTGGGCAAAGTCATTTTTAGAGGTCGGATTAGTGATTAAAAGTGGTTGGCAAAGTCATTACAATTAGTGGGTAAAGTCATTTTTAGAGTTCGGATAAGTGATTAACAGTGGTTGACAAAGTCATTACAATTGAGGGGCAAAGTCATTTTTAGAAGTCGGATAAGTGATTAACAGTGGTTGGCAAAGTCATTACAATTATTGGGCAAAGTCATTTTAAGAGGTCGGATAAGTGATTAACAGTGGTTGACAAAGTCATTACAATTGTTGGGCAAAGTCATTTTTAGAGGTCGGATTACTGATTAAAAGTGGTTGGCAAAGTCATTACAATTAGTGGGTAAAGTCATTTTTAGAGTTCGGATAAGTGATTAACAGTGGTTGACAAAGTCATTACAATTGTTGGGCAAAGTCATTTTTAGAGGTCGGATAAGTGATTAACAGTGGTTGGCAAAGTCATTACAATTGTTGGGCAAAGTCATTTTTGAGGTCGGATAAGTGATTAACAGTGGTTGGCGAAGTCATTACAATTGTTGGGCAAAGTCATTTTCAGAGGTCGGATAAGTGATTAACAGTGGTTGGCAAAGTCATTACAATTGTTGGGCAAAGTCATTTTTAGAGGTCGGATTAGTGATTAAAAGTGGTTGGCAAAGTCATTACAATTAGTGGGTAAAGTCATTTTTAGATGTCGGATGAGTGATTAACAGTGGTTGGCAAAGTCATTACACTTGTTGGGAAAAGTCATTACAATTGTTGGGCAAAGTCATTTTTAGAGGTCGGATAAGTGATTAACAGTGGTTGGCAAAGTCATTACAATTAGTGGGTAAAGTCATTTTTAGAGTTCGGATAAGTGATTAACAGTGGTTGACAAAGTCATTACAATTGTTGGGCAAAGTCATTTTTAGAGGTCGGATTAGTGATTTACAGTGGTTGGCAAAGTGAATACAATTGTTTGGCAAAGTCATTTTTAGAGGTCGGATAAGTTATTAACAGTGGTTGGCAAAGTCATTACAATTGTTGGGCAAAGTCATTTTTAGAGGTCGGATAAGTGATTAATAGTGGTTGGCAAAGTCATTACAATTGTTCGGCAAAATCATTTTAAGAGGTCGGATAAGTGATTAACAGTGGTTGACAAAGTCATTACAATTGTTGGGGAAAGTCATTTTTAGATGTCGGATGAGTGATTAACAGTGGTTGGCAAAGTCATTACATTTGTTGGGAAAAGTCATTACAATTGTTGGGCAAAGTCATTTTTAGAGGTCGGATAAGTGATTAACAGTGGTTGGCAAAGTCATTACAATTAGTGGGTAAAGTCATTTTTAGAGTTCGGATAAGTGATTAACAGTGGTTGACAAAGTCATTACAATTGTTGGGCAAAGTCATTTTTAGAGGTCGGATTAGCGATTTACAGTGGTTGGCAAAGTGAGTTCAATTGTTTGGCAAAGTCATTTTTAGAGGTCGGATAAGTTATTAACAGTGGTTGGCAAAGTCATTACAATTGTTGGGCAAAGTCATTTTTAGAGGTCGGATAAGTGATTAATAGTGGTAGGCAAAGTCATTACAATTGTTCGGCAAAATCATTTTAAGAGGTCGGATAAGTGATTAACAGTGGTTGACAAAGTCATTACAATTATTGGGCAAAGTCATTTTAAGAGGTCGGATAAGTGATTAACAGTGGTTGGCAAAGTCATTACAATTGTTGGGCAAAGTCATTTTTAGAGGTCGGATTAGTGATTAAAAGTGGTTGGCAAAGTCATTACAATTAGTGGGTAAATGCATTTTTAGAGTTCGGATAAGTGATTAACAGTGGTTGACAAAGTCATTACAATTGTTGGGCAAAGTCATTTTTAGAAGTCGGATAAGTGATTAACAGTGGTTGGCAAAGTCATTACAATTGTTAAGCAAAGTCATTTTTAGAGGTCGGATAAGTGATTAACAGTGGTTGGCAAAGTCATTACAATTGTTGGTCTAAGTCATTTTTAGAGGTCGGATAAGTGATTAACAGTGGTTGGCAAAGTCATTACAATTGTTGGGCAAAGTCATTTTCAGAGGTCGAATAAGTGATTGACAGTGGTTTGCAAAGTCATTACAATTGTTGGGCAAAGTCATTTTTAGAGGTCGGATAAGTGATTAACAGTGGTTGGCAAAGTCATTACAATTAGTGGGTAAAGTCATTTTTAGAGTTCGGATAAGTTATTAACAGTGGTTGACAAAGTCATTACAATTGTTGGGAAAGTCATTTTTAGATGTCGGATGAGTGATTAACAGTGGTTTGCAAAGTCATTACAATTGTTGGGAAAAGTCATTACAATTGTTGGGCAAAGTCATTTTTAGAGGTCGGATAAGTGATTAACAGTGGTTGGCAAAGTCATTACAATTGTTGGGCAAAGTCATTTTTAGAGGTCGGATTAGTGATTAAAAGTGGTTGGCAAAGTCATTACAATTAGTGGGTAAAGTCATTTTTAGAGTTCGGATAAGTGATTAACAGTGGTTGACAAAGTCATTACAATTGTTGGGCAAAGTCATTTTTAGAGGTCGGATAAGTGATTAACAGTGGATGGCAAAGTCATTACAATTGTTGGGCAAAGTCATTTTTTGAGGTCGGATAAGTGATTAACAGTGGTTGGCGAAGTCATTACAATTGTTTGGCAAAGTCATTTTCAGAGGTCGGATAAGTGATTGACAGTGGTTGGCAAAGTCATTACAATTAGTGGGTAAAGTCATTTTTAGAGTTCGGATAAGTTATTAACAGTGGTTGACAAAGTCATTACAATTGTTGGGGAAAGTCATTTTTAGATGTCGGATGAGTGATTAACAGTGGTTGGCAAAGTCATTACACTTGTTGGGAAAAGTCATTACAATTGTTGGGCAAAGTCATTTTTAGAGGTCGGATTAGTGATTAAAAGTGGTTGGCAAAGTCATTACAATTAGTGGGTAAAGTCATTTTTAGAGTTCGGATAAGTGATTAACAGTGGTTGACAAAGTCATTACAATTGTTGGGCAAAGTCATTTTTAGAGGTCGGATTAGCGATTTACAGTGGTTGGCAAAGTGAGTTCAATTGTTTGGCAAAGTCATTTTTAGAGGTCGGATAAGTTATTAACAGTGGTTGGCAAAGTCATTACATTTGTTGGGCAAAGTCATTTTTAGAGGTCGGATAAGTGATTAATAGTGGTTGGCAAAGTCATTACAATTGTTCGGCAAAATCATTTTAAGAGGTCGGATAAGTGATTAACAGTGGTTGACAAAGTCATTACAATTTTTGGGCAAAGTCATTTTAAGAGGTCGGATAAGTGATTAACAGTGGTTGACAAAGTCATTACAATTGTTGGGCAAAGTCATTTTCAGAGGTCGGATAAGTGATTGACAGTGGTTTGCAAAGTCATTACAATTGTTGGGCAAAGTCATTTTTAGAGGTCGGATAAGTGATTAACAGTGGTTGGCAAAGTCATTACAATTAGTGGGTAAAGTCATTTTTAGAGTTCGGATAAGTTATTAACAGTGGTTGACAAAGTCATTACAATTGTTGGGCAAAGTCATTTTTAGATGTCGGATGAGTGATTAACAGTGGTTTGCAAAGTCATTACAATTGTTGGGAAAAGTCATTACAATTGTTAGGCAAAGTCATTTTTAGAGGTCGGATAAGTGATTAACAGTGGTTGGCAAAGTCATTATAATTGTTGGGCAAAGTCATTTTTAGAGGTCGGATTAGTGATTAAAAGTGGTTGGCAAAGTCATTACAATTAGTGGGTAAAGTCATTTTTAGAGTTCGGATAAGTGATTAACAGTGGTTGACAAAGTCATTACAATTGTTGGGCAAAGTCATTTTTAGAAGTCGGATAAGTGATTAACAGTGGTTGGCAAAGTCATTACAATTGTTAAGCGAAGTCATTTTTAGAGGTCGGATAAGTGATTAACAGTGGTTGGCAAAGTCATTACAATTGTTGGGCAAAGTCATTTTTAGAGGTCGGATAAGTGATTAACAGTGGTTGGCAAAGTCATTACAATTGTTGGGCAAAGTCATTTTTAGAGGTCGGATAAGTGATTAATAGTGGTTGGCAAAGTCATTACAATTATTGGGCAAAGTCATTTTAAGAGGTCGGATAAGATATTAACAGTGGTTGACAAAGTCATTACAATTGTTGGGCAAAGTCATTTTTAGAGGTCGGATAAGTGATTTACTGTGGTTGGATAAGTCATTACAATTGTTGGGCTAAGTCATTTTAAGATGTCGGATAAGTGATTAACAGTGGTTGACAAAGTCATTATAATTGTTGAGCAAAGTCATTTTTAGAGGTCGGATAAGTGATTAACAGTGGTTGGCAAAGTCATTACAATTATTGGGCAAAGTCATTTTTAGAGGTCGGATTAGTGATTTACAGTGGTTGGCAGAGTGAATACAATTGTTTGGCAAAGTCATTTTTAGAGGTCGGATAAGTTATTAACAGTGGTTGGCAAAGTCATTACAATTGTTGGGCAAAGTCATTTTTAGAGGTCGGATAAGTGATTAACAGTGGTTGGCAAAGTCATTACAATTGTTCGGCAAAGTCATTACAATTGTTGGGCTAAGTCATTTTAAGATGTCGGATAAGTGATTAACAGTGGTTGACAAAGTCATTACAATTGTTGGGCAAAGTCATTTTTAGAGGTCGGATAAGTGATTAACAGTGGTTGGCAAAGTCATTACAATTGTTGGGCAAAGTCATTTTTAGAGGTCGGATTAGTGATTTACAGTGGTTGGCAAAGTGAATACAATTGTTTGGCAAAGTCATTACAATTGTTGGGCTAAGTCATTTTAAGATGTCGGATAAGTGATTAACAGTGGTTGACAAAGTCATTACAATTGTTGGGCAAAGTCATTTTTAGAGGTCGGATAAGTGATTAACAGTGGTTGGCAAAGTCATTACAATTGTTGGGCAAAGTCATTTTTAGAGGTCGGATTAGTGATTTACAGTGGTTGGCAAAGTGAATACAATTGTTTGGCAAAGTCATTTTTAGAGGTCGGATAAGTTATTAACAATGGTTGGCAAAGTCATTTCAATTGTTGGGCAAAGTCATTTTTAGAGGTTGGATAAGTGATTAATAGTGGTTGGCAAAGTCATTACAATTATTGGGCAAAGTCATTTTAAGAGGTCGGATAAGTGATTAACAGTGGTTGGCAAAGTCATTACAATTGTTGGGCAAAGTCATTTTTAGAGGTCGGATTAGTGATTTACAGTGGTTGGCAAAGTGAATTCAATTGTTTGGCAAAGTCATTTTTGGAGGTCGGATAAGTGATTTACAGTGGTTGGATAAGTCATTACAATTGTTCGGCAAAGTCATTACAATTGTTGGGCTAAGTCATTTTAAGATGTCGGATAAGTGATTAACAGTGGTTGACAAAGTCATTATAATTGTTGGGCAAAGTCATTTTTAGAGGTCGGATAAGTGATTAACAGTGGTTGGCAAAGTCATTACAATTGTTGGGCAAAGTCATTTTTAGAGGTCGGATTAGTGATTTACAGTGGTTGGCAAAGTGAATTCAATTGTTTGGCAAAGTCATTTTTAGAGGTCGGATAAGTGATTGACAGTGGTTGGCAAAGTCATTTCAATTAGTGGGCAAAGTCATTTTTAGAGGTCGGATAAGTGATTAACAGTGGTTGGCAAAGTCATTACAATTGTTGGTCTAAGTCATTTTTAGAGGTCGGATAAGTGATTGACAGTGGTTGGCAAAGTCATTACAATTGTTGGGCAAAGTCATTTTTGGAGGTCGGATAAGTGATTTACAGTGGTTGGATAAAACATTACAATTGTTCGGCAAAGTCATTACAATTGTTGGGCTAAGTCATTTTAAGATGTCGGATAAGTGATTAACAGTGGTCGACAAAGTCATTATAATTGTTGAGCAAAGTCATTTTTAGAGGTCGGATAAGTGATTAACAGTGGTTGGCAAAGTCATTACAATTATTGGGCAAAGTCATTTTTAGAGGTCAGATTAGTGATTTACAGTGGTTGGCAGAGTGAATACAATTGTTTGGCAAAGTCATTTCTAGAGGTCGGATAAGTTATTAACAGTGGTTGGCAAAGTCATTACAATTGTTGGGCAAAGTCATTTTTAGAGGTCGGATAAGTGATTAACAGTGGTTGGCAAAGTCATTACAATTGTTCGGCAAAGTCATTACAATTGTTGGGCTCAGTCATTTTAAGATGTCGGATAAGTGATTAACAGTGGTTGACAAGGTCATTACAATTGTTGGGCAATGTCATTTTTAGAGGTCGGATAAGTGATTAACAGTGGTTGGCAAAGTCATTACAATTGTTGGGCAAAGTCATTTTTAGAGGTCGGATTAGTGATTTACAGTGGTTGGCAAAGTGAATACAATTGTTTGGCAAAGTCATTTTTAGAGGTCGGATAAGTTATTAACAATGGTTGGCAAAGTCATTTCAATTGTTGGGCAAAGTCATTTTTAGAGGTTGGATAAGTGATTAATAGTGGTTGGCAAAGTCATTACAATTATTGGGCAAAGTCATTTTAAGAGGTCGGATAAGTGATTAACAGTGGTTGGCAAAGTCATTACAATTGTTGGGCAAAGTCATTTTTAGAGGTCGGATTAGTGATTTACAGTGGTTGGCAAAGTGAATTCAATTGTTTGGCAAAGTCATTTTTAGAGGTCGGATAAGTGATTGACAGTGGTTGGCAAAGTCATTACAATTAGTGGGCAAAGTCATTTTTAGAGGTCGGATAAGTGATTAACAGTGGTTGGCAAAGTCATTACAATTGTTGGTCTAAGTCATTTTTAGAGGTCGGATAAGTGATTGACAGTGGTTGGCAAAGTCATTACAATTGTTGGGCAAAGTCATTTTTGGGGGTCGGATAAGTGATTTACAGTGGTTGGATAAGTCATTACAATTGTTCGGCAAAGTCATTACAATTGTTGGGCTAAGTCATTTTAAGATGTCGGATAAGTGATTAACAGTGGTTGACAAAGTCATTATAATTGTTGGGCAAAGTCATTTTTAGATGTCGGATAAGTGATTAACAGTGGTTGGCAAAGTCATTACAATTTTTGCGCAAAGTCATTTTTAGAGGTCGGATTAGTGATTTACAGTGGTTGGCAAAGTGAATTCAATTGTTTGGCAAAGTCATTTTTAGAGGTAGGATAAGTGATTGACAGTGGTTGGCAAAGTCATTACAATTAGTGGGCAAAGTCATTTTTAGAGGTCGGATAAGTGATTAACAGTGGTTGGCAAAGTCATTACAATTGTTGGTCTAAGTCATTTTAAGAGGTCGGATAAGTGATTGACAGTGGTTGGCAAAGTCATTACAATTGTTGGGCAAAGTCATTTTTGGAGGTCGGATAAGTGATTTACAGTGGTTGGATAAGTCATTACAATTGTTCGGCAAAGTCATTACAATTGTTGGGCTAGGTCATTTTAAGATGTCGGATTAGTGATTTACAGTGGTTGGCAAAGTGAATTCAATTGTTTGGCAAAGTCATTTTTAGAGGTCGGATAAGTGATTGACAGTGGTTGGCAAAGTCATTACAATTGTTGGGCAAAGTCATTTTTGGAGGTCGGATAAGTGATTTACAGTGGTTGGATAAGTCATTACAATTGTTCGGCAAAGTCATTACAATTGTTGGGCTAAGTCATTTTTAGAGGTCGGATTAGTGATTTACAGTGGTTGGCAAAGTGAATTCAATTGTTTGGCAAAGTCATTTTTAGAGGTAGGATAAGTGATTGACAGTGGTTGGCAAAGTCATTACAATTAGTGGGCAAAGTCATTTTTAGAGGTCGGATAAGTGATTAACAGTGGTTGGCAAAGTCATTACAATTGTTGGGCAAAGTCATTTTTGGAGGTCGGATAAGTGATTAACAGTGGTTGACAAAGTCATTATAATTGTTGGGCAAAGTCATTTTTAGAGGTCGGATAAGTGATTAACAGTGGTTGGCAAAGTCATTACAATTATTGGGCAAAGTCATTTTCAGAGGTCGGATTAGTGATTTACAGTGGTTGGCAGAGTGAATACAATTGTTTGGCAAAGTCATTTTTAGAGGTCGGATAAGTTATTAACAGTGGTCGGCAAAGTCATTACAATTGTTGGGCAAAGTCATTTTTAGAGGTCGGATAAGTGATTAACAGTGGTTGGCAAAGTCATTACAATTGTTCGGCAAAGTCATTACAATTGTTGGGCTAAGTCATTTTAAGATGTCGGATAAGTGATTAACAGTGGTTGACAAAGTCATTACAATTGTTGGGCAAAGTCATTTTTAGAGGTCGGATAAGTGATTAACAGTGGTTGGCAAAGTCATTACAATTGTTGGGCAAAGTCATTTTTAGAGGTCGGATTAGTGATTTACAGTGGTTGGCAAAGTGAATACAATTGTTTGGCAAAGTCATTTTTAGAGGTCGGATAAGTTATTTACAATGGTTGGCAAAGTCATTACAATTATTGGGCAAAGTCATTTTAAGAGGTCGGATAAGTGATTAACAGTGGTTAGCAAAGTCATTACAATTGTTGGGCAAAGTCATTTTTAGAGGTCGGATTAGTGATTTACAGTGGTTGGCAAAGTGAATTCAATTGTTTGGCAAAGTCATTACAATTGTTGGGCAAAGTCATTTTTAGAGGTCGGATAAGTGATTAACGGTGGTTGGCAAAGTCATTACAATTGTTGGGCAAAGTCATATTTAGAGGTCCGATAAGTGATTAACAGTGGTTGGCAAAGTCATTACAATTGTCGGGCAAAGTCATTTTTAGAAGTCGGATAAGTGATTAACAGTGATTGGCAAAGTCATTACAATTGTTAAGCAAAGTCATTTTTAGAGGTCGGATAAGTGATTAACAGTGGTTGGCAAAGTCATTACAATTGTTAGTCTAAGTCATTTTTAGAGGTCGGATAAGTGATTAACAGTGGTTGGCAAAGTCATTACAATTGTTCGGCAAAGTCATTTTTAGAGTTCGGATAAGTTATTAACAGTGGTTGACAAAGTTATTACAATTGTTGGGCAAAGTCATTTTTAGATGTCGGATGAGTGATTAACAGTTGTTTGCAAAGTCATTACAATTGTTGGGAAAAGTCATTACAATTGTTGGGCAAAGTCATTTTTAGAGGTCGGATAAGTGATTAACAGTGGTTGGCAAAGTCATTACTATTGTTGGGCAAAGTCATTTTTAGAGGTCGGATTAGTGATTAAAAGTGGTTGGCAAAGTCATTACAATTAGTGGGTAAAGTCATTTTTAGAGTTCGGATAAGTGATTAACAGTGGTTGACAAAGTCATTACAATTGTTGGGCAAAGTCATTTTTAGAAGTCGGATAAGTGATAAACAGTGGTTGGCAAAGTCATTACAATTGTTAAGCAAAGTCATTTTTAGAGGTCGGATAAGTGATTAACAGTGGTTGGCAAAGTCATTACAATTGTTGGTCTAAGTCATTTTTAGAGGTCGGATAAGTGATTAACAGTGGTTGGCAAAGTCATTACAATTGTTCGGCAAAGTCATTTTTAGAGGTCGGATAAGTGATTAACAGTGGTTGGCGAAGTCATTACAATTGTTGGGCAAAGTCTTTTTCTGAGGTCGGATAAGTGATTGACAGTGGTTTGCAAAGTCATTACAATTGTTGGGCAAAGTCATTTTTAGAGGTCGGATAAGTGATTAACAGTGGTTGGCAAAGTCATTACAATTAGTGGGTAAAGTCATTTTTAGAGTTCGGATAAGTTATTAACAGTGGTTGACAAAGTCATTACAATTGTTGGGCAAAGTCATTTTTAGATGTCGGATGAGTGATTAACAGTGGTTTGCAAAGTCATTACAATTGTTGGGAAAAGTCATTACATTTGTTGGGCAAAGTCATTTTTAGAGGTCGGATAAGTGATTAACAGTGGTTGGCAAAGTCATTACAATTGTTGGGCAAAGTCATTTTTAGAGGTCGGATTAGTGATTAAAAGTGGTTGGCAAAGTCATTACAATTAGTGGGTAAAGTCATTTTTAGAGTTCGGATAAGTGATTAACAGTGGTTGACAAAGTCATTACAATTGTTGGGCAAAGTCATTTTTAGAGGTCGGATAAGTGATTAACAGTGGTTGGCAAAGTGAATTCAATTGTTTGGCAAAGTCATTTTTAGAGGTCGGATAAGTTATTAACAGTGGTTGGCAAAGTCATTACAATTGTTGGGCAGAGTCATTTTTAGAGGTCGGATAAGTGATTAATAGTGGTTGGCAAAGTCATTACAATTATTGGGCAAAGTCATTTTAAGAGGTCGGATAAGTGATTAACATTGGTTGGCAAAGTCATTACAATTGTTGGGCAAAGTCATTTTTAGAGGTCGGATTAGTGATTAAAAGTGGTTGGTTAAGTCATTACAATTAGTGGGTAAAGTCATTTTTAGAGTTCGGATAAGTGATTAACAGTGGTTGACAAAGTCATTACAATTGTTGGGCAAAGTCATTTTTAGAGGTCGGATAAGTGATTAACAGTGGTTGGCAAAGTGAATTCAATTGTTTGGCAAAGTCATTTTTAGAGGTCGGATAAGTTATTAACAGTGGTTGGCAAAGTCATTACAATTGTTGGGCAAAGTCATTTTTGGAGGTCGGATAAGTGATTAACAGTGGTTGACAAAGTCATTATAATTGTTGGGCAAAGTCATTTTTAGAGGTCGGATAAGTGATTAACAGTGGTTGGCAAAGTCATTACAATTATTGGGCAAAGTCATTTTCAGAGGTCGGATTAGTGATTTACAGTGGTTGGCAGAGTGAATACAATTGTTTGGCAAAGTCATTTTTAGAGGTCGGATAAGTTATTAACAGTGGTCGGCAAAGTCATTACAATTGTTGGGCAAAGTCATTTTTAGAGGTCGGATAAGTGATTAACAGTGGTTGGCAAAGTCATTACAATTGTTCGGCAAAGTCATTACAATTGTTGGGCTAAGTCATTTTAAGATGTCGGATAAGTGATTAACAGTGGTTGACAAAGTCATTACAATTGTTGGGCAAAGTCATTTTTAGAGGTCGGATAAGTGATTAACAGTGATTGGCAAAGTCATTACAATTGTTGGGCAAAGTCATTTTTAGAGGTCGGATTAGTGATTTACAGTGGTTGGCAAAGTGAATACAATTGTTTGGCAAAGTCATTTTTAGAGGTCGGATAAGTTATTTACAATGGTTGGCAAAGTCATTACAATTATTGGGCAAAGTCATTTTAAGAGGTCGGATAAGTGATTAACAGTGGTTAGCAAAGTCATTACAATTGTTGGGCAAAGTCATTTTTAGAGGTCGGATTAGTGATTTACAGTGGTTGGCAAAGTGAATTCAATTGTTTGGCAAAGTCATTACAATTGTTGGGCAAAGTCATTTTTAGAGGTCGGATAAGTGATTAACGGTGGTTGGCAAAGTCATTACAATTGTTGGGCAAAGTCATATTTAGAGGTCCGATAAGTGATTAACAGTGGTTGGCAAAGTCATTACAATTGTCGGGCAAAGTCATTTTTAGAAGTCGGATAAGTGATTAACAGTGGTTGGCAAAGTCATTACAATTGTTAAGCAAAGTCATTTTTAGAGGTCGGATAAGTGATTAACAGTGGTTGGCAAAGTCATTACAATTGTTAGTCTAAGTCATTTTTAGAGGTCGGATAAGTGATTAACAGTGGTTGGCAAAGTCATTACAATTGTTCGGCAAAGTCATTTTTAGAGTTCGGATAAGTTATTAACAGTGGTTGACAAAGTTATTACAATTGTTGGGCAAAGTCATTTTTAGATGTCGGATGAGTGATTAACAGTTGTTTGCAAAGTCATTACAATTGTTGGGAAAAGTCATTACAATTGTTGGGCAAAGTCATTTTTAGAGGTCGGATAAGTGATTAACAGTGGTTGGCAAAGTCATTACTATTGTTGGGCAAAGTCATTTTTAGAGGTCGGATTAGTGATTAAAAGTGGTTGGCAAAGTCATTACAATTAGTGGGTAAAGTCATTTTTAGAGTTCGGATAAGTGATTAACAGTGGTTGACAAAGTCATTACAATTGTTGGGCAAAGTCATTTTTAGAAGTCGGATAAGTGATAAACAGTGGTTGGCAAAGTCATTACAATTGTTAAGCAAAGTCATTTTTAGAGGTCGGATAAGTGATTAACAGTGGTTGGCAAAGTCATTACAATTGTTGGTCTAAGTCATTTTTAGAGGTCGGATAAGTGATTAACAGTGGTTGGCAAAGTCATTACAATTGTTCGGCAAAGTCATTTTTAGAGGTCGGATAAGTGATTAACAGTGGTTGGCGAAGTCATTACAATTGTTGGGCAAAGTCTTTTTCTGAGGTCGGATAAGTGATTGACAGTGGTTTGCAAAGTCATTACAATTGTTGGGCAAAGTCATTTTTAGAGGTCGGATAAGTGATTAACAGTGGTTGGCAAAGTCATTACAATTAGTGGGTAAAGTCATTTTTAGAGTTCGGATAAGTTATTAACAGTGGTTGACAAAGTCATTACAATTGTTGGGCAAAGTCATTTTTAGATGTCGGATGAGTGATTAACAGTGGTTTGCAAAGTCATTACAATTGTTGGGAAAAGTCATTACATTTGTTGGGCAAAGTCATTTTTAGAGGTCGGATAAGTGATTAACAGTGGTTGGCAAAGTCATTACAATTGTTGGGCAAAGTCATTTTTAGAGGTCGGATTAGTGATTAAAAGTGGTTGGCAAAGTCATTACAATTAGTGGGTAAAGTCATTTTTAGAGTTCGGATAAGTGATTAACAGTGGTTGACAAAGTCATTACAATTGTTGGGCAAAGTCATTTTTAGAGGTCGGATAAGTGATTAACAGTGGTTGGCAAAGTGAATTCAATTGTTTGGCAAAGTCATTTTTAGAGGTCGGATAAGTTATTAACAGTGGTTGGCAAAGTCATTACAATTGTTGGGCAGAGTCATTTTTAGAGGTCGGATAAGTGATTAATAGTGGTTGGCAAAGTCATTACAATTATTGGGCAAAGTCATTTTAAGAGGTCGGATAAGTGATTAACATTGGTTGGCAAAGTCATTACAATTGTTGGGCAAAGTCATTTTTAGAGGTCGGATTAGTGATTAAAAGTGGTTGGTTAAGTCATTACAATTAGTGGGTAAAGTCATTTTTAGAGTTCGGATAAGTGATTAACAGTGGTTGACAAAGTCATTACAATTGTTGGGCAAAGTCATTTTTAGAGGTCGGATAAGTGATTAACAGTGGTTGGCAAAGTGAATTCAATTGTTTGGCAAAGTCATTTTTAGAGGTCGGATAAGTTATTAACAGTGGTTGGCAAAGTCATTACAATTGTTGGGCAGAGTCATTTTTAGAGGTCGGATAAGTGATTAATAGTGGTTGGCAAAGTCATTACAATTATTGGGCAAAGTCATTTTAAGAGGTCGGATAAGTGATTAACAGTGGTTGACAAAGTCATTACAATTGTTGGGCAAAGTCATTTTTGGAGGTCGGATAAGTGATTAACAGTGGTTGACAAAGTCATTACAATTGTTGGGCAAAGTCATTTTTGGAGGTCGGATAAGTGATTTACAGTGGTTGGCAATATCATTAAAATTATTGGGCAAAGTCATTTTTAGAGGTCGGATTAGTGATTAACAGTGGTTGGCAAAGTGAATACAATTGTTTGGCAAAGTCATTTTTAGAGGTCGGATAGGTGATTGACAGTGGTTGGCTAAGTCATTACAATTGTTGGGCAAACACATTTTTAGAGGTCGGATAAGTGATTAACAGTGGTTGACAAGGTCATTACAATTGTTGGGCAAAGTCATTTTTGGAGGTCGGATAAGTGATTTACAGTGGTTGGCAAAGTCATTACAATTGTTGGGCAAAGTCTTTACAATTGTTGAGCAAAGTAATTTTTAGAGGTCGGATTAGTGATTAACAGTGGTTGGCAAAGTCATTACAATTGTTGGGCAAAGTCATATTTAGAGGTCCGATAAGTGATTAACAGTGGTTGGCAATATCATTAAAATTGTTGGGCAAAGTCGTTTTTAGAGGTCGGATTAGTGATTAACAGTGGTTGGCAAAGTGAATACAATTGTTGGGCAAAGTCATTTTTAGAGGTCGGATAAGTGATTAATAGTGGTTGGCAAAGTCATTACAATTATTGGGCAAAGTCATTTTAAGAGGTCGGATAAGTGATTAACAGTGGTTGGCAAAGTCATTACAATTGTTGGGCAAAGTCATTTTTAGAGGTCGGATTAGTGATTAAAAGTGGTTGGTTAAGTCATTACAATTAGTGGGTAATGTCATTTTTAGAGTTCGGATAAGTGATTAACAGTGGTTGACAAAGTCATTACAATTGTTGGGCAAAGTCATTTTTGGAGGTCGGATAAGTGATTAACAGTGGTTGACAAAGTCATTACAATTGTTGGGCAAAGTCATTTTTGGAGGTCGGATAAGTGATTTACAGTGGTTGGCAATATCATTAAAATTGTTGGGCAAAGTCATTTTTAGAGGTCGGATTAGTGATTAACAGTGGTTGGCAAAGTGAATACAATTGTTGGGCAAAGTCATTTTTAGAGGTCGGATAGGTGATTGACAGTGGTTGGCAAAGTCATTACAATTGTTGGGCAAACACATTTTTAGAGGTCGGATAAGTGATTAACAGTGGTTGACAAGGTCATTACAATTGTTGGGCAAAGTCATTTTTGGAGGTCGGATAAGTGATTTACAGTGGTTGGCAAAGTCATTACAATTGTTGGGCAAAGTCTTTACAATAGTTGAGCAAAGTAATTTTTAGAGGTCGGATTAGTGATTAACAGTGGTTGGCAAAGTCATTACAATTGTTGGGCAAAGTCATATTTAGAGGTCCGATAAGTGATTAACAGTGGTTGGCAATATCATTAAAATTGTTGGGCAAAGTCATTTTTAGAGGTCGGATTAGTGATTAACAGTGGTTGGCAAAGTGAATACAATTGTTGGGCAAAGTCTTTTTTAGAGGTCGGATAGGTGATTGACAGTGGTTGGCAAAGTCATTACAATTGTTGGGCAAACAGATTTTTAGAGGTCGGATAAGTGATTAACAGTGGTTGGAAAAGTCATTACAATTGTTGGGCAAAGTCATTTTTAGAGGTCGGATAAGTGATTGACAGAGGTTGGCAAAGTCATTTCAATTGTTGGGCAAAGTCATTTTTAGAGGTCGGATAAGTTATTAACAGTAGTTGGCAAAGTCATTAAAATTGTTGGGCAAAGTCATTTTTAGAGGTCGGATAAGTTATTAACAGTGGTTGACAAAGTCATTACAATTGTTGGGCAAAGTCTTTACAATTGTTGAGCAAAGTAATTTTTAGAGGTCGGATTAGTGATTAACAGTGGTTGGCAAAGTCATTACAATTGTTGGGCAAAATCATTTTTAGAGGTCGGATAAGTGATTAACAGTGGTTGGCAAAGTCATTACAATTGTTGGGCAAAGTCATATTTAGAGGTCCAATAAGTGATTAACAGTGGTTGGCAATATCATTAAAATTGTTTGGCAAAGTCATTTTTAGAGGTCGAATTAGTGATTAACAGTGGTTGGCAAAGTGAATACAATTGTTGGGCAAAGTCATTTTTAGAGGTCGGATAGGCGATTGACAGTGGTTGGCAAAGTCATTACAATTGTTGGGCAAAATCATTTTTAGAGGTCGGATAAGTGATTAACAGTGGTTGGCAAAGTCATTACAATTGTTGGGCAAAGTCATATTTAGAGGTCCGATAAGTGATTAACAGTGGTTGGCAATATCATTAAAATTGTTGGGCAAAGTCATTTTTATTGGTCGGATTAGTGATTAACAGTGGTTGGCAAAGTGAATACAATTGTTGGGCAAAGTCATTTTTAGAGGTCGGATAGGTGATTGACAGTGGTTGGCAAAGTCATTACAATTGTTGGGCAAACACATTTTTAGAGGTCGGATAAGTGATTAACAGTGGTTGACAAGGTCATTACAATTGTTGGGCAAAGTCATTTTTGGAGGTCGGATAAGTGATTTACAGTGGTTGGCAAAGTCATTACAATTGTTGGGCAAAGTCATTTTTAGAGGTCGGATAAGTGATTGACAGTAGTTGGCAAAGTCATTACAATTGTTGGGCAAAGTCATTTTTAGAGGTCGGATAAGTTATTAACAGTGGTTGACAAAGTCATTACAATTGTTGAGCAAAGTAATTTTTAGAGGTCGGATTAGTGATTAACAGTGGTTGGCAAAGTCATTATAATTGTTGGGCAAAATCATTTTTAGAGGTCGGATAAGTGATTAACAGTGGTTGGCAATATCATTAAAATTGTTGGGCAAAGTCATTTTTAGAGGTCGGATAAGTGATTAACAGTGTTTGGCAAAGTGAATACAATTGTTGTGCAAAGTCATTTTTAGAGGTCGGATAGGTGATTGACAGTGGTTGGCAAAGTCATTACAATTGTTGGGCAAACACATTTTTAGAGGTCGGATAAGTGATTAACAGTGGTTGACAAAGTCATTACAATTGTTGGGCAAAGTCATTTTTGGAGGTCGGATAAGTGATTTACAGTGGTTGGCAAAGTCATTACAATTGTTGGGCAAATTCTTTACAATTGTTGAGCAAAGTAATTTTTGGAGGTCGGATTAGTGATTAACAGTGGTTGGCAAAGTCATTACAATTGTTGGGCAAAGTCATATTTAGAGGTCCGATAAGTGATTAACAGTGGTTGGCAATATCATTAAAATTGTTGGGCAAAGTCATTTTTAGAGGTCGGATTAGTGATTAACAGTGGTTGGCAAAGTGAATACAATTGTTGGGCAAAGTCATTTTTAGAGGTCGGATAGGTGATTGACAGTGGTTGGCAAAGTCATTACAATTGTTGGGCAAACACATTTTTAGAGGTCGGATAAGTGATTAACAGTGGTTGGCAAAGTCATAACAATTGTTGGGCAAAGTCATTTTTAGAGGTCGGATAAGTGATTGACAGAGGTTGGCAAAGTCATTTCAATTGTTGGGCAAAGTCATTTTTAGAGGTCGGATAAGTTATTAACAGTAGTTGGCAAAGTCATTACAATTGTTGGGCAAAGTCTTTACAATTGTTGAGCAAAGTAATTTTTAGAGGTCGGATTAGTGATTAACAGTGGTTGGCAAAGTCATTACAATTGTTGGGCAAAGTCATATTTAGAGGTCCGATAAGTGATTAACAGTGGTTGGCAAAGTGAATACAATTGTTTGGCAAAGTCATTTTTAGAGGTCGGATAGGTGATTGACAGTGGTTGGCAAAGTCATTACAATTGTTGGGCAAACACATTTTTAGAGGTCGGATAAGTGATTAACAGTGGTTGGCAAAGTCATTACAATTGTTGGGCAAAGTCATTTTTAGAGGTCGGATAAGTGATTTACAGTGGTTGACAAGGTCATTACAATTGTTGGGCAAAGTCATTTTTGGAGGTCGGATAAGTGATTTACAGTGGTTGGCAAAGTCATTACAATTGTTGGGCAAAGTCTTTACAATTGTTGAGAAAAGTAATTTTTAGAGGTCGGATTAGTGATTAACAGTGGTTGGCAAAGTCATTACAATTGTTGGGCAAAGTCATATTTAGAGGTCCGATAAGTGATTAACAGTGGTTGGCAATATCATTAAAATTGTTGGGCAAA
Organism: Brachionus asplanchnoidis; assembly: GCA_025491095.1. NCBI lineage: Eukaryota > Metazoa > Rotifera > Eurotatoria > Ploima > Brachionidae > Brachionus > Brachionus asplanchnoidis. The sequence continues at coordinate 102,795 of JAILYF010000095.1, read as the reverse complement.
GTCATTTTTAGAGGTCGGATTAGTGATTAACAGTGGTTGGCAATGTGAATACAATTGTTGGGCAAAGTCATTTTTAGAGGTCGGATAGGTGATTGACAGTGGTTGGCAAAGTCATTACAATTGTTGGGCAAACACATTTTTAGAGGTCGGATAAGTGATTAACAGTGGTTGGCAAAGTCATTACAATTGTTGGGCAAAGTCATTTTTAGAGGTCGGATAAGTGATTGACAGAGGTTGGCAAAGTCATTTCAATTGTTGGGCAAAGTCATTTTTAGAGGTCGGATAAGTTATTAACAGTAGTTGGCAAAGTCATTACAATTGTTGGGCAAAGTCATTTTTAGAGGTCGGATAAGTTATTTACAGTGGTTGACAAAGTCATTACAATTGTTGGGCAAAGTCTTTACAATTGTTGAGCAAAGTAATTTTTAGAGGTCGGATTAGTGATTAACTGTGGTTGGCAAAGTCATTACAATTGTCGGGCAAAATCATTTTTAGAGGTCGGATAAGTGATTGACAGAGGTTGGCAAAGTCATTTCAATTGTTGGGCAAAGTCATTTTTAGAGGTCGGATAAGTTATTAACAGTAGTTGGCAAAGTCATTACAATTGTTGGGCAAAGTCTTTACAATTGTTGAGCAAAGTAATTTTTAGAGGTCGGATTAGTGATTAACAGTGGTTGGCAAAGTCATTACAATTGTTGGGCAAAGTCATATCTAGAGGTCCGATAAGTGATTAACAGTGGTTGGCAAAGTGAATACAATTGTTGGGCAAAGTCATTTTTAGAGGTCGGATAGGTGATTGACAGTGGTTGGCAAAGTCATTACAATTGTTGGGCAAAGTCATTTTTAGAGGTCGGATAAGTGATTAACAGTGGTTGACAAGGTCATTACAATTGTTGGGCAAAGTCATTTTTGGAGGTCGGATAAGTGATTTACAGTGGTTGGCAAAGTCATTACAATTGTTGGGCAAAGTCTTTACAATTGTTGAGCAAAGTAATTTTTAGAGGTCGGATTAGTGATTAACAGTGGTTGGCAAAGTCATTACAATTGTTTGGCAAAGTCATATTTAGAGGTCCGATAAGTGATTAACAGTGGTTGGCAATATCATTAAAATTGTTGGGCAAAGTCATTTTTAGAGGTCGGATTAGTGATTAACAGTGTTTGGCAAAGTGAATACAATTGTTGGGCAAAGTCATTTTTAGAGGTCGGATAGGTGATTGACAGTGGTTGGCAAAGTCATTACAATTGTTGGGCAAAGTCATTTTTAGAGGTCGGATAAGTGATTAACAGTGGTTGGCAAAGTCATTACAATTGTTGGGCAAAGTCATTTTTAGAGGTCGGATAAGTGATTGACAGAGGTTGGCAAAGTCATTTCAATTGTTGGGCAAAGTCATTTTTAGAGGTCGGATAAGTTATTAACAGTAGTTGGCAAAGTCATTACAATTGTTGGGCAAAGTCATTTTTAGAGGTCGGATAAGTTATTAACAGTGGTTGACAAAGTCATTACAATTGTTGGGCAAAGTCTTTACAATTGTTGAGCAAAGTAATTTTTAGAGGTCGGATTAGTGATTAACTGTGGTTGGCAAAGTCATTACAATTGTTGGGCAAAATCATTTTTAGAGGTCGGATAAGTGATTAACAGTGGTTGGCAAAGTCATTACAATTGTTGGGCAAAGTCATATTTAGAGGTCCGATAAGTGATTAACAATGGTTGGCAATATCATTAAAATTGTTTGGCAAAGTCATTTTTAGAGGTCGGATTAGTGATTAACAGTGGTTGGCAAAGTGAATACAATTGTTGGGCAAAGTCATTTTTAGAGGTCGGATAGGTGATTGACAGTGGTTGGCAAAGTCATTACAATTGTTGGGCAAACACATTTTTAGAGGTCGGATAAGTGATTAACAGTGGTTGACAAAGTCATTACAATTGTTGGGCAAAGTCATTTTTGGAGGTCGGATAAGTGATTTACAGTGGTTGGATAAGTCATTACAATTATTGGGCAATGTCATTTTTAGAGGTCGGATTAGTGATTAACAGTGGTTGGCAAAGTCATTACAATTGTTGGGCAAAGTCTTTACAATTGTTGAGCAAAGTAATTTTTAGAGGTCGGATTAGTGATTAACTGTGGTTGGCAAAGTCATTACAATTGTTGGGCAAAATCATTTTTAGAGGTCGGATAAGTGATTGACAATGGTTGGCAAAGTCATTACAATTGTTGGGCAAAGTCATATTTAGAGGTCCGATAAGTGATTAACAGTGGTTGGCAATATCATTAAAATTGTTGGGCAAAGTCATTTTTAGAGGTCGGATTAGTGATTAACAGTGGTTGGCAAAGTGAATACAATTGTTGGGCAAAATCATTTTTAGAGGTCGGATAGGTGATTGACAGTGGTTGGCAAAGTCATTACAATTGTTGGGCAAACACATTTTTAGAGGTCGGATAAGTGATTAACAGTGGTTGGTTAAGTCATTACAATTGTTGGGCAAAGTCATTTTTAGAGGTCGGATAAGTGATTGACAGAGGTTTGCAAAGTGATTTCAATTGTTGGGCAAAGTCATTTTTAGAGGTCGGATAAGTTATTAACAGTAGTTGGCAAAGTGAATACAATTGTTGGGCAAAGTCATATTTAGAGGTCGGATAAGTGATTGACAGTGGTTGGCAAAGTCATTACAATTGTTGGGCAAAGTCATTTTTGGAGGTCGGATAAGTGATTAACAGTGGTTGGCAAAGTCATTACAATTGTTGGGCAAAGTCATTTTTAGAGTTCGGATGAGTGATTAACAGTGGTTGGCAAAATCATTTCATTTGTTGGGCAAAGTCATTTTTAGAGGTCGGATAAGTGATTGACAATGGTTGGCAAAGTCATTTCAATTGTTGGGCAAAATCATATTTAGAGGTCCGATGAGTGATTAACAGTGGTTGGCAAAGTCATTACAATTGTTGGGCAAAGTCTTTACAATTGTTGAGCAAAGTAATTTTTAGAGGTCGGATTAGTGATTAACAGTGGTTGGCAAAGTCATTACAATTGTTGGGCAAAATCATTTTTAGAGGTCGGATAAGTGATTGACAATGGTTGGAAAAGTCATTACAATTGTTGGGCAAAGTCATATTTAGAGGTCCGATAAGTGATTAACAGTGGTTGGCAATATCATTAAAATTGTTGGGCAAAGTCATTTTTAGAGGTCGGATTAGTGATTAACAGTGGTTGGCAAAGTGAATACAATTGTTGGGCAAAGTCATTTTTAGAGGTCGGATTGGTGATTGACAGTGGTTGGCAAAGTCATTACAATTGTTGGGCAAACACATTTTTAGAGGTCGGATAAGTGATTAACAGTGGTTGGCAAAGTCATTTCAATTGTTGGGCAAAGTCATTTTTAGAGGTCGGATAAGTTATTAATAGTAGTTGGCAAAGTCATTGCAATTGTTGGGCAAAGTCATTTTAAGAGGTCGGATTAGTGATTAACAGTGGTTGGCAAAGTGAAAACAATTGCTGGGCAAAGTCATTTTTAGAGGTCGGATAAGTGATTGACAGTGGTTGGCAAAGTCATTACAATTGTTGGGCAAAGTCATTTTGGAGGTCGGATAAGTGATTAACAGTGGTTGGCAAAGTCATTTCAATTGTTGGGCAAAGTCATTTTTAGAGGTCGGATAAGTTATTAATAGTAGTTGGCAAAGTCATTACAATTGTTGGGCAAAGTCATTTTTAGAGGTCGGATAAGTGATTGACAATGGTTGGCAAAGTCATTTCAATTGTTGGGCAAAGTCATATTTAGAGGTCCGATAAGTGATTAACAGTGGTTGGCAATATCATTACAATTGTTGGGCAAAGTCATTTTTAGAGGTCGGATGAGTGATTAACAGTGGTTGGCAAAATCATTTCATTTGTTGGGCAAAGTCATATTTAGAGGTCCGATAAGTGATTAACAGTGGTTGGCAATATCATTACAATTGTTGGGCAAAGTCATTTTTAGAGGTCGGATTAGTGATTAACAGTGGTTGGCAAAGTGAATACAATAGTTGGGCAAAGTCATTTTTAGAGGTCGGATAGGTGATTGACAGTGGTTGGCAAAGTCATTACAATTGTTGGGAAAACACATTTTTAGAGGTCGGATAAGTGATTAACAGTGGTTGGCAAAGTCATTACAATTGTTGGGCAAAGTCATTTTTAGAGGTCGGATTAGTGATTAACAGTGGTTGGCAAAGTGAATACAATTGCTGGGCAAAGTCATTTTTAGAGGTCGGATAAGTGATTGACAGTGGTTGGCAAAGTCATTACAATTGTTGGGCAGAGTCATTTTTGGAGGTCGGATAAGTGATTAACAGTGGTTGGCAAAGTCATTACAATTGTTGGGCAAAGTCTTTACAATTGTTGAGCAAAGTAATTTTTAGAGGTCGGATTAGTGATTAACAGTGGTTGGCAAAGTCATTACAATTGTTGGGCAAAATCATTTTTAGAGGTCGGATAAGTGATTGACAATGGTTGGCAAAGTCATTACAATTGTTGGGCAAAGTCATATTTAGAGGTCCGATAAGTGATTAACAGTGGTTGGCAATATCATTAAAATTGTTGGGCAAAGTCATTTTTAGAGGTCGGATAAGTGATTAACAGTGGTTGGCAAAGTCATTTCAATTGTTGGGCAAAGTCATTTTTAGAGGTCGGATAAGTTATTTACAGTAGTTGGCAAAGTCATTTCAATTGTTGGGCAAATTCATTTTTAGTTGTCCGATAAGTGATAAACATTGGTTGGCAATATCATTAAAATTGTTGGGCAAAGTCATTTTTAGAGGTCGGATAAGTGATTGACAGTGGTTGGAAAAGTCATTACAATTGTTGGGCAAAGTCATTTTTGGAGGTCGGATAAGTGATTAACAGTGGTTGGCAAAGTCATTACAATTGTTGGGCAAAGTCGTTTTTAGAGGTCGGATGAGTGATTAACAGTGGTTGGCAAAATCATTTCATTTGTTGGGCAAAGTCATTTTTAGAGGTCGGATAAGTGATTGACAATGGTTGGCAAAGTCATTTCAATTGTTGGGCAAAGTCATATTTAGAGGTCCGATAAGTGATTAGCGGTGGTTGGCAATATCATTACAATTGTTGGGCAAAGTCTTTACAATTGTTGAGCAAAGTAATTTTTAGAGGTCGGATTAGTGATTAACAGTGGTTGGCAAAGTCATTACAATTGTTGAGCAAAGTAATTTTTAGAGGTCGGATTAGTGATTAACAGTGGTTGGCAAAATCATTTCATTTGTTGGGCAAAGTCATTTTTAGAGGTCGGATAAGTGATTGACAATGGTTGGCAAAGTCATTTCAATTGTTGGGCAAAGTCATTTTTAGAGGTCGGATAAGTTATTAACAGTAGTTGGCAAAGTCATTACAATTGTTGGGCAAAGTCATTTTTAGAGGTCGGATAAGTTATTAACAGTGGTTGACAAAGTCATTACAATTGTTGGGCAAAGTCTTTACAATTGTTGAGCAAAGTAATTTTTAGAGGTCGGATTAGTGATTAACTGTGGTTGGCAAAGTCATTACAATTGTTGGGCAAAATCATTTTTAGAGGTCGGATAAGTGATTAACAGTGGTTGGCAAAGTCATTACAATTGTTGGGCAAAGTCATATTTAGAGGTCCGATAAGTGATTAACAATGGTTGGCAATATCATTAAAATTGTTTGGCAAAGTCATTTTTAGAGGTCGGATTAGTGAGTAACAGTGGTTGGCAAAGTGAATACAATTGTTGGGCAAAGTCATTTTTAGAGGTCGGATAGGTGATTGACAGTGGTTGGCAAAGTCATTACAATTGTTGGGTAAACACATTTTTAGAGGTCGGATAAGTGATTAACAGTGGTTGACAAAGTCATTACAATTGTTGGGCAAAGTCATTTTTGGAGGTCGGATAAGTGATTTACAGTGGTTGGATAAGTCATTACAATTATTGGGCAATGTCATTTTTAGAGGTCGGATGAGTGATTAACAGTGGTTGGCAAAGTCATTACAATTGTTGGGCAAAGTCTTTACAATTGTTGAGCAAAGTAATTTTTAGAGGTCGGATTAGTGATTAACTGTGGTTGGCAAAGTCATTACAATTGTTGGGCAAAATCATTTTTAGAGGTCGGATAAGTGATTGACAATGGTTGGCAAAGTCATTACAATTGTTGGGCAAAGTCATATTTAGAGGTCCGATAAGTGATTAACAGTGGTTGGCAATATCATTAAAATTGTTGGGCAAAGTCATTTTTAGAGGTCGGATTAGTGATTAACAGTGGTTGGCAAAGTGAATACAATTGTTGGGCAAAATCATTTTTAGAGGTCGGATAGGTGATTGACAGTGGTTGGCAAAGTCATTACAATTGTTGGGCAAACACATTTTTAGAGGTCGGATAAGTGATTAACAGTGGTTGGCAAAGTCATTACAATTGTTGGGCAAAGTCATTTTTAGAGGTCGGATAAGTGATTGACAGAGGTTTGCAAAGTGATTTCAATTGTTGGGCAAAGTCATTTTTAGAGGTCGGATAAGTTATTAACAGTAGTTGGCAAAGTGAATACAATTGTTGGGCAAAGTCATATTTAGAGGTCGGATAAGTGATTGACAGTGGTTGGCAAAGTCATTACAATTGTTGGGCAAAGTCATTTTTGGAGGTCGGATAAGTGATTAACAGTGGTTGGCAAAGTCATTACAATTGTTGGGCAAAGTCATTTTTAGAGTTCGGATGAGTGATTAACAGTGGTTGGCAAAATCATTTCATTTGTTGGGCAAAGTCATTTTTAGAGGTCGGATAAGTGATTGACAATGGTTGGCAAAGTCATTTCAATTGTTGGGCAAAATCATATTTAGAGGTCCGATGAGTGATTAACAGTGGTTGGCAAAGTCATTACAATTGTTGGGCAAAGTCTTTACAATTGTTGAGTAAAGTAATTTTTAGAGGTCGGATTAGTGATTAACAGTGGTTGGCAAAGTCATTACAATTGTTGGGCAAAATCATTTTTAGAGGTCGGATAAGTGATTGACAATGGTTGGAAAAGTCATTACAATTGTTGGGCAAAGTCATATTTAGAGGTCCGATAAGTGATTAACAGTGGTTGGCAATATCATTAAAATTGTTGGGCAAAGTCATTTTTAGAGGTCGGATTAGTGATTAACAGTGGTTGGCAAAGTGAATACAATTGTTGGGCAAAGTCATTTTTAGAGGTCGGATTGGTGATTGACAGTGGTTGGCAAAGTCATTACAATTGTTGGGCAAACACATTTTTAGAGGTCGGATAAGTGATTAACAGTGGTTGGCAAAGTCATTTCAATTGTTGGGCAAAGTCATTTTTAGAGGTCGGATAAGTTATTAATAGTAGTTGGCAAAGTCATTGCAATTGTTGGGCAAAGTCATTTTAAGAGGTCGGATTAGTGATTAACAGTGGTTGGCAAAGTGAAAACAATTGCTGGGCAAAGTCATTTTTAGAGGTCGGATAAGTGATTGACAGTGGTTGGCAAAGTCATTACAATTGTTGGGCAAAGTCATTTTTGGAGGTCGGATAAGTGATTAACAGTGGTTGGCAAAGTCATTTCAATTGTTGGGCAAAGTCATTTTTAGAGGTCGGATAAGTTATTAATAGTAGTTGGCAAAGTCATTACAATTGTTGGGAAAAGTCATTTTTAGAGGTCGGATAAGTGATTGACAATGGTTGGCAAAGTCATTTCAATTGTTGGGCAAAGTCATATTTAGAGGTCCGATAAGTGATTAACAGTGGTTGGCAATATCATTACAATTGTTGGGCAAAGTCATTTTTAGAGGTCGGATGAGTGATTAACAGTGGTTGGCAAAATCATTTCATTTGTTGGGCAAAGTCATATTTAGAGGTCCGATAAGTGATTAACAGTGGTTGGCAATATCATTACAATTGTTGGGCAAAGTCATTTTTAGAGGTCGGATTAGTGATTAACAGTGGTTGGCAAAGTGAATACAATAGTTGGGCAAAGTCATTTTTAGAGGTCGGATAGGTGATTGACAGTGGTTGGCAAAGTCATTACAATTGTTGGGAAAACACATTTTTAGAGGTCGGATAAGTGATTAACAGTGGTTGGCAAAGTCATTACAATTGTTGGGCAAAGTCATTTTTAGAGGTCGGATTAGTGATTAACAGTGGTTGGCAAAGTGAATACAATTGCTGGGCAAAGTCATTTTTAGAGGTCGGATAAGTGATTGACAGTGGTTGGCAAAGTCATTACAATTGTTGGGCAGAGTCATTTTTGGAGGTCGGATAAGTGATTAACAGTGGTTGGCAAAGTCATTTCAATTGTTGGGCAAAGTCATTTTTAGAGGTCGGATAAGTGATTAACAGTGGTTGGCAAAATCATTACAATTGTTGGGAGAAGTCATTTTTAGAGGTCGGATTAGTGATTAACAGTGGTTGGCAAAGTGAATACAATTGCTGGGCAAAGTCATTTTTAGAGGTCGGATAAGTGATTGACAGTGGTTGGCAAAGTCATTACAATTGTTGGGCAAAGTCATTTTTGGAGGTCGGATAAGTGATTAACAGTGGTTGGCAAAGTCATTTCAATTGTTGGGCAAAGTCATTTTTAGAGGTCGGATAAGTTATTAATAGTAGTTGGCAAAGTCATTACAATTGTTGGGCAAAGTCATTTTTAGAGGTCGGATAAGTGATTGACAATGGTTGGCAAAGTCATTTCAATTGTTGGGCAAAGTCATATTTAGAGGTCCGATAAGTGATTAACAGTGGTTGGCAATATCATTACAATTGTTGGGCAAAGTCATTTTTAGAGGTCGGATGAGTGATTAACAGTGGTTGGCAAAATCATTTCATTTGTTGGGCAAAGTCATATTTAGAGGTCCGATAAGTGATTAACAGTGGTTGGCAATATCATTACAATTGTTGGGCAAAGTCATTTTTAGAGGTCGGATTAGTGATTAACAGTGGTTGGCAAAGTGAATACAATAGTTGGGCAAAGTCATTTTTAGAGGTCGGATAGGTGATTGACAGTGGTTGGCAAAGTCATTACAATTGTTGGGCAAACACATTTTTAGAGGTCGGATAAGTGATTAACAGTGGTTGGCAAAGTCATTACAATTGTTGGGCAAAGTCATTTTTAGAGGTCGGATTAGTGATTAACAGTGGTTGGCAAAGTGAATACAATTGCTGGGCAAAGTCATATTTAGAGGTCGGATAAGTGATTGACAGTGGTTGGCAAAGTCATTACAATTGTTGGGCAGAGTCATTTTTGGAGGTCGGATAAATGATTAACAGTGGTTGTCAAAGTCATTACAATTGTTGGGCAAAGTCATTTTTAGAGGTCGGATGAGTGATTAACAGTGGTTGGCAAAATCATTACAATTGTTGGGAGAAGTCATTTTTAGAGGTCGGATAAGTGATTAACAGTGGTTGGCAAAGTCATTACAATTGTTGGGCAAGGTCATTTTAAGAGGTCGGATGAGTGATTAACAGTGGTTGGCAAAGTCATTACAATTGTTGGGCAAAGTCTTTACAATTGTTGAGCAAAGTAATTTTTAGAGGTCGGATTAGTGATTAACAGTGGTTGGCAAAGTCATTACAATTGTTGGGCAAAATCATTTTTAGAGGTCGGATAAGTGATTGACAATGGTTGGCAAAGTCATTACAATTGTTGGGCAAATTCATTTTTAGTTGTCCGATAAGTGATAAACATTGGTTGGCAATATCATTAAAATTGTTGGGCAAAGTCATTTTTAGAGGTCGGATAAGTGATTGACAGTGGTTGGAAAAGTCATTACAATTGTTGGGCAAAGTCATTTTTGGAGGTCGGATAAGTGATTAACAGTGGTTGGCAAAGTCATTACAATTGTTGGGCAAAGTCGTTTTTAGAGGTCGGATGAGTGATTAACAGTGGTTGGCAAAATCATTTCATTTGTTGGGCAAAGTCATTTTTAGAGGTCGGATAAGTGATTGACAATGGTTGGCAAAGTCATTTCAATTGTTGGGCAAAGTCATATTTAGAGGTCCGATAAGTGATTAGCGGTGGTTGGCAATATCATTACAATTGTTGGGCAAAGTCTTTACAATTGTTGAGCAAAGTAATTTTTAGAGGTCGGATTAGTGATTAACAGTGGTTGGCAAAGTCATTACAATTGTTGAGCAAAGTAATTTTTAGAGGTCGGATTAGTGATTAACAGTGGTTGGCAAAATCATTTCATTTGTTGGGCAAAGTCATTTTTAGAGGTCGGATAAGTGATTGACAATGGTTGGCAAAGTCATTTCAATTGTTGGGCAAAGTCATATTTAGAGGTCCGATGAGTGATTTACAGTGGTTGGCAAAGTCATTACAATTGTTGGGCAAAGTCTTTACAATTGTTGAGCAAAGTAATTTTTAGAGGTCGGATTAGTGATTAACAGTGGTTGGCAAAGTCATTACAATTGTTGGGCAAAATCATTTTTAGAGGTCGGATAAGTGATTGACAATGGTTGGCAAAGTCATTACAATTGTTGGGCAAAGTCATATTTAGAGGTCCGATAAGTGATTAACAGTGGTTGGCAATATCATTAAAATTGTTGGGCAAAGTCATTTTTAGAGGTCGGATAAGTGATTAACAGTGGTTGGCAAAGTCATTTCAATTGTTGGGCAAAGTCATTTTTAGAGGTCGGATAAGTTATTTACAGTAGTTGGCAAAGTCATTTCAATTGTTGGGCAAATTCATTTTTAGTTGTCCGATAAGTGATTAACATTGGTTGGCAATATCATTAAAATTGTTGGGCAAAGTCATTTTTAGAGGTCGGATAAGTGATTGACAGTGGTTGGAAAAGTCATTACAATTGTTGGGCAAAGTCATTTTTGGAGGTCGGATAAGTGATTAACAGTGGTTGGCAAAGTCATTACAATTGTTGGGCAAAGTCGTTTTTAGAGGTCGGATGAGTGATTAACAGTGGTTGGCAAAATCATTTCATTTGTTGGGCAAAGTCATTTTAGAGGTCGGATAAGTGATTGACAATGGTTGGCAAAGTCATTTCAATTGTTGGGCAAAGTCATATTTAGAGGTCCGATAAGTGATTAACGGTGGTTGGCAATATCATTACAATTGTTGGGCAAAGTCATTTTTAGAGGTCGGATGAGTGATTAACAGTGGTTGGCAAAATCATTTCATTTGTCGGGCAAAGTCATATTTAGAGGTCCGATAAGTGATTAACAGTGGTTGGCAATATCATTACAACTGTTGGGCAAAGTCATTTTTAGAGGTCGGATTAGTGATTAACAGTGGTTGGCAAAGTGAATACAATTGTTGGGCATAGTCATTTTTAGAGGTCGGAAAAGTGATTGACAGTCGTTGGCAAAGTCATTACAATTGTTGGGCAAAGTCATTTTTAGAGGTCGGATGAGTGTGTTACAGTGGTTGGTAAAATCATTTCATTTGTTGGGCAAAGTCATTTTTAGAGGTCGGATAAGTGATTGACAGAGGTTGGCAAAGTCATTTCAATTGTTGGGCAAAGTCATTTTTAGAGGTCGGATAAGTGATTGACAATGGTTGGCAAAGTCATTTCAATTGTTGGGCAAATTCATTTTTAGAGGTCCGATAAGTGATTAACAGTGGTTGGCAATATCATTAAAATTGTTGGGCAAAGTCATTTTTAGAGGTCGGATTAGTGATTAACAGTGGTTGGCAAAGTGAATACAATAGTTGGGCAAAGTCATTTTTAGAGGTCGGATAGGTGATTGACAGTGGTTGGCAAAGTCATTACAATTGTTGGGAAAACACATTTTTAGAGGTCGGATAAGTGATTAACAGTGGTTGGCAAAGTCATTACAATTGTTGGGCAAAGTCATTTTTAGAGGTCGGATTAGTGATTAACAGTGGTTGGCAAAGTGAATACAATTGCTGGGCAAAGTCATTTTTAGAGGTCGGATAAGTGATTGACAGTGGTTGGCAAAGTCATTACAATTGTTGGGCAGAGTCATTTTTGGAGGTCGGATAAGTGATTAACAGTGGTTGGCAAAGTCATTTCAATTGTTGGGCAAAGTCATTTTTAGAGGTCGGATAAGTGATTAACAGTGGTTGGCAAAATCATTACAATTGTTGGGAGAAGTCATTTTTAGAGGTCGGATTAGTGATTAACAGTGGTTGGCAAAGTGAATACAATTGCTGGGCAAAGTCATTTTTAGAGGTCGGATAAGTGATTGACAGTGGTTGGCAAAGTCATTACAATTGTTGGGCAAAGTCATTTTTGGAGGTCGGATAAGTGATTAACAGTGGTTGGCAAAGTCATTTCAATTGTTGGGCAAAGTCATTTTTAGAGGTCGGATAAGTTATTAATAGTAGTTGGCAAAGTCATTACAATTGTTGGGCAAAGTCATTTTTAGAGGTCGGATAAGTGATTGACAATGGTTGGCAAAGTCATTTCAATTGTTGGGCAAAGTCATATTTAGAGGTCCGATAAGTGATTAACAGTGGTTGGCAATATCATTACAATTGTTGGGCAAAGTCATTTTTAGAGGTCGGATGAGTGATTAACAGTGGTTGGCAAAATCATTTCATTTGTTGGGCAAAGTCATATTTAGAGGTCCGATAAGTGATTAACAGTGGTTGGCAATATCATTACAATTGTTGGGCAAAGTCATTTTTAGAGGTCGGATTAGTGATTAACAGTGGTTGGCAAAGTGAATACAATAGTTGGGCAAAGTCATTTTTAGAGGTCGGATAGGTGATTGACAGTGGTTGGCAAAGTCATTACAATTGTTGGGCAAACACATTTTTAGAGGTCGGATAAGTGATTAACAGTGGTTGGCAAAGTCATTACAATTGTTGGGCAAAGTCATTTTTAGAGGTCGGATTAGTGATTAACAGTGGTTGGCAAAGTGAATACAATTGCTGGGCAAAGTCATATTTAGAGGTCGGATAAGTGATTGACAGTGGTTGGCAAAGTCATTACAATTGTTGGGCAAAGTCATTTTTAGAGGTCGGATGAGTGATTAACAGTGGTTGGCAAAATCATTACAATTGTTGGGAGAAGTCATTTTTAGAGGTCGGATAAGTGATTAACAGTGGTTGGCAAAGTCATTACAATTGTTGGGCAAGGTCATTTTAAGAGGTCGGATGAGTGATTAACAGTGGTTGGCAAAATCATTACAATTGTTGGGAGAAGTCATTTTTAGAGGTCGGATAAGTGATTAACAGTGGTTGGCAAAGTCATTACAATTGTTGGGCAAGGTCATTTTAAGAGGTCGGATGAGTGATTAACAGTGGTTGGCAAAGTCATTACAATTGTTGGGCAAAGTCTTTACAATTGTTGAGCAAAGTAATTTTTAGAGGTCGGATTAGTGATTAACAGTGGTTGGCAAAGTCATTACAATTGTTGGGCAAAATCATTTTTAGAGGTCGGATAAGTGATTGACAATGGTTGGCAAAGTCATTACAATTGTTGGGCAAATTCATTTTTAGTTGTCCGATAAGTGATAAACATTGGTTGGCAATATCATTAAAATTGTTGGGCAAAGTCATTTTTAGAGGTCGGATAAGTGATTGACAGTGGTTGGAAAAGTCATTACAATTGTTGGGCAAAGTCATTTTTGGAGGTCGGATAAGTGATTAACAGTGGTTGGCAAAGTCATTACAATTGTTGGGCAAAGTCGTTTTTAGAGGTCGGATGAGTGATTAACAGTGGTTGGCAAAATCATTTCATTTGTTGGGCAAAGTCATTTTTAGAGGTCGGATAAGTGATTGACAATGGTTGGCAAAGTCATTTCAATTGTTGGGCAAAGTCATATTTAGAGGTCCGATAAGTGATTAGCGGTGGTTGGCAATATCATTACAATTGTTGGGCAAAGTCTTTACAATTGTTGAGCAAAGTAATTTTTAGAGGTCGGATTAGTGATTAACAGTGGTTGGCAAAGTCATTACAATTGTTGAGCAAAGTAATTTTTAGAGGTCGGATTAGTGATTAACAGTGGTTGGCAAAATCATTTCATTTGTTGGGCAAAGTCATTTTTAGAGGTCGGATAAGTGATTGACAATGGTTGGCAAAGTCATTTCAATTGTTGGGCAAAGTCATATTTAGAGGTCCGATGAGTGATTTACAGTGGTTGGCAAAGTCATTACAATTGTTGGGCAAAGTCTTTACAATTGTTGAGCAAAGTAATTTTTAGAGGTCGGATTAGTGATTAACAGTGGTTGGCAAAGTCATTACAATTGTTGGGCAAAATCATTTTTAGAGGTCGGATAAGTGATTGACAATGGTTGGCAAAGTCATTACAATTGTTGGGCAAAGTCATATTTAGAGGTCCGATAAGTGATTAACAGTGGTTGGCAATATCATTAAAATTGTTGGGCAAAGTCATTTTTAGAGGTCGGATAAGTGATTAACAGTGGTTGGCAAAGTCATTTCAATTGTTGGGCAAAGTCATTTTTAGAGGTCGGATAAGTTATTTACAGTAGTTGGCAAAGTCATTTCAATTGTTGGGCAAATTCATTTTTAGTTGTCCGATAAGTGATTAACATTGGTTGGCAATATCATTAAAATTGTTGGGCAAAGTCATTTTTAGAGGTCGGATAAGTGATTGACAGTGGTTGGAAAAGTCATTACAATTGTTGGGCAAAGTCATTTTTGGAGGTCGGATAAGTGATTAACAGTGGTTGGCAAAGTCATTACAATTGTTGGGCAAAGTCGTTTTAGAGGTCGGATGAGTGATTAACAGTGGTTGGCAAAATCATTTCATTTGTTGGGCAAAGTCATTTTTAGAGGTCGGATAAGTGATTGACAATGGTTGGCAAAGTCATTTCAATTGTTGGGCAAAGTCATATTTAGAGGTCCGATAAGTGATTAGCGGTGGTTGGCAATATCATTACAATTGTTGGGCAAAGTCTTTACAATTGTTGAGCAAAGTAATTTTTAGAGGTCGGATTAGTGATTAACAGTGGTTGGCAAAGTCATTACAATTGTTGAGCAAAGTAATTTTTATAGGTCGGATTAGTGATTAACAGTGGTTGGCAAAATCATTTCATTTGTTGGGCAAAGTCATTTTTAGAGGTCGGATAAGTGATTGACAATGGTTGGCAAAGTCATTTCAATTGTTGGGCAAAGTCATATTTAGAGGTCCGATAAGTGATTAACGGTGGTTGGCAATATCATTACAATTGTTGGGCAAAGTCATTTTTAGAGGTCGGATGAGTGATTAACAGTGGTTGGCAAAATCATTTCATTTGTCGGGCAAAGTCATATTTAGAGGTCCGATAAGTGATTAACAGTGGTTGGCAATATCATTACAACTGTTGGGCAAAGTCATTTTTAGAGGTCGGATTAGTGATTAACAGTGGTTGGCAAAGTGAATACAATTGTTGGGCATAGTCATTTTTAGAGGTCGGAAAAGTGATTGACAGTCGTTGGCAAAGTCATTACAATTGTTGGGCAAAGTCATTTTTAGAGGTCGGATGAGTGTGTTACAGTGGTTGGTAAAATCATTTCATTTGTTGGGCAAAGTCATTTTTAGAGGTCGGATAAGTGATTGACAGAGGTTGGCAAAGTCATTTCAATTGTTGGGCAAAGTCATTTTTAGAGGTCGGATAAGTGATTGACAATGGTTGGCAAAGTCATTTCAATTGTTGGGCAAATTCATTTTTAGAGGTCCGATAAGTGATTAACAGTGGTTGGCAATATCATTAAAATTGTTGGGCAAAGTCATTTTTAGAGGTCGGGTAAGTGATTGACAGAGGTTGGCAAAGTCATTTCAATTGTTGGGCAAAGTCATTTTTAGAGGTCGGATAAGTTATTAACAGTGTTTGGCAAAGTAATTACAATTGTTGGGCAAAGTCATTCTTAGAGGTCGGATGAGTGATTAACAGTGGTTGGCAAAATCATTTCATTTGTTGGGCAAAGTCATTTTTAGAGGTCGGATAAGTGATTGACAGAGGTTGGCAAAGTCATTTCAATTGTTGGGCAAAGTTATTTTTAGAGGTCGGATAAGTCATTAACAGTGGTTGGCAAAGTAATTACAATTGTTGGGCAAAGTCATTCTTAGAGGTCGGATTAGTGATTAACAGTGGTTGGCAAAATCATTTCATTTATTGGGCAAAGTCATTTTTAGAGGTCGGATAAGTGATTGACAATGGTTGGCAAAGTCATTACAATTGTTGAGCAAAGTCATATTTAGAGGTCCGATAAGTGATTAACAGTGGTTGGCAATATCATTACAATTGTTGGGCAAAGTCATTTTTAGAGGTCGGATTAGTGATTAACAGTGGTTGGCAAAGTGAATACAATTGTTGGGCAAAGTCATATTTAGAGGTCCGATAAGTGATTAACAGTGTTTGGCAATATCATTACAATTGTTGGGCAAAGTCATTCTTAGAGGTCGGATTAGTGATTAACAGTGGTTGGCAAAGTGAATACAATTGTTGGGCAAAGTCATTTTTAGAGGTCGGATAAGTGATTGACAGTGGTTGGCAAAGTCATTACAATTGTTGGGCAAAGTCATTTTTGGAGGTCGGATAAGTGATTAACAGTGGTTGGCAAAGTCATTACAATTGTTGGGCAAAGTCATTTTTAGAGGTCGGATGAGTGATTAACAGTGGTTGGCAAAATCATTTCATTTGTTGGGCAAAGTCATTTTTAGAGGTCGGATAAGTGATTGACAGAGGTTGGCAAAGTCATTTCAATTGTTGGGCAAAGTCATTTTTAGAGGTCGGATAAGTTATTAACAGTGGTTGGCAAAGTAATTACAATTGTTGGGCAAAGTCATTCTTAGAGGTCGGATTAGTGATTAACAGTGGTTCGCAAAGTGAATACAATTGTTGGGCAAAGTCATTTTTAGAGGTCGGATAAGTGATTGACAGTGGTTGGCAAAGTCATTACAATTGTTGGGCAAAGTCATTTATGGAGGTCGGATAAGTGATTAACAGTGGTTGGCAAAGTCATTACAATTGTTGGGCAAAGTCATTTTTAGAGGTCGGATGAGTGATTAACAGTGGTTGGCAAAATCATTTCATTTGTTGGGCAAAGTCATTTTTAGAGGTCGGATAAGTGATTGACAATGGTTGGCAAAGTCATTACAATTGTTGAGCAAAGTCATATTTAGAGGTCCGATAAGTGATTAACAGTGGTTGGCAATATCATTACAATTGTTGGGCAAAGTCATTTTTAGAGGTCGGATTAGTGATTAACAGTGGTTGGCAAAGTGAATACAATTGTTGGGCAAAGTCATTTTTAGAGGTCGGATAGGTGATTGACAGTGGATGGCAAAGTCATTACAATTGCTGGGAAAACACATTTTAAGAGGTCGGATAAGTGATTAACAGTGGTTGGCAAAGTCATTACAATTGTTGGGCAAAGTCATTTTTAGAGGTCGGATAAGTGATTGACAGTGGTTGGCAAAGTCATTACAATTGTTGGAAAAAGTCATTTTTAGAGGTCGGATAAGTGATTGACAATGGTTGGCAAAGTCATTACAATTGTTGGGCAAAGTCATATTTAGAGGTCCGATAAGTGATTAACAGTGGTTGGCAATATCATTACAATTGTTGGGCAAAGTCATTTTTAGAGGTCGGATTAGTGATTAACAGTGGTTGGCAAAGTGAATACAATTGTTGGGCAAAGTCATTTTTAGAGGTCGGATAAGTGATTGACAATGGTTGGCAAAGTCATTACAATTGTTGGGCAAAGTCATATTTAGAGGTCCGATAAGTGATTAACAGTGGTTGGCAATATCATTACAATTGTTGGGCAAAGTCATTTTTAGAGGTCGGATTAGTGATTAACAGTGGTTGGCAAAGTGAATACAATTGTTGGGCAAAGTCATTTTTAGAGGTCGGATAAGTGATTGACAGTGGTTGGCAAAGTCATTACAATTGTTGGGCAAAGTCATTTATGGAGGTCGGATAAGTGATTAACAGTGGTTGGCAAAGTCATTACAATTGTTGGGCAAAGTCATTTTTAGAGGTCGGATGAGTGATTAACAGTGGTTGGCAAAATCATTTCATTTGTTGGGCAAAGTCATTTTTAGAGGTCGGATAAGTGATTGACAATGGTTGGCAAAGTCATTACAATTGTTGAGCAAAGTCATATTTAGAGGTCCGATAAGTGATTAACAGTGGTTGGCAATATCATAACAATTGTTGGGCAAAGTCATTTTTAGAGGTCGGATTAGTGATTAACAGTGGTTGGCAAAGTGAATACAATTGTTGGGCAAAGTCATTTTTAGAGGTCGGATAGGTGATTGACAGTGGATGGCAAAGTCATTACAATTGCTGGGAAAACACATTTTAAGAGGTCGGATAAGTGATTGACAGTGGTTGGCAAAGTCAATACAATTGTCCGGCAAAGTCATTTTAGAGGTCGGATAAATGATTGACAGTGGTTGGCAAAGTCATTACAATTGTTGGAAAAAGTCATTTTTAGAGGTCGGATAAGTGATTGACAATGGTTGGCAAAGTCATTACAATTGTTGGGCAAAGTCATATTTAGAGGTCCGATAAGTGATTAACAGTGGTTGGCAATATCATTACAATTGTTGGGCAAAGTCATTTTTAGAGGTCGGATTAGTGATTAACAGTGGTTGGCAAAGTGAATACAATTGTTGGGCAAAGTCATTTTTAGAGGTCGGATAAGTGATTGACATTGGTTGGCAAAGTCATTACAATTGTTGGGCAAAGTCATTTTTGGAGGTCGGATAAGTGATTAACAGTGGTTGGCAAAGTCATTACAATTGTTTGGCAAAGTCATTTTTTGAGGTCGGATGAGTGATTAACAGTGGTTGGCAAAATCATTTCATTTGTTGGGCAAAGTCATTTTTAGAGGTCGGATAAGTGATTGACAATGGTTGGCAAAGTCATTTCAATTGTTGGGCAAAGTCATTTTTAGAGGTCGGATAAGTCATTAACAGTGGTTGGCAAAGTAATTACAATTGTTGGGCAAAGTCATTCTTAGAGGTCGGATTAGTGATTAACAGTGGTTGGCAAAATCATTTCATTTATTGGGCAAAGTCATTTTTAGAGGTCGGATAAGTGATTGACAATGGTTGGCAAAGTCATTACAATTGTTGAGCAAAGTCATATTTAGAGGTCCGATAAGTGATTAACAGTGGTTGGCAATATCATTACAATTGTTGGGCAAAGTCATTTTTAGAGGTCGGATTAGTGATTAACAGTGGTTGGCAAAGTGAATACAATTGTTGGGCAAAGTCATATTTAGAGGTCCGATAAGTGATTAACAGTGTTTGGCAATATCATTACAATTGTTGGGCAAAGTCATTCTTAGAGGTCGGATTAGTGATTAACAGTGGTTGGCAAAGTGAATACAATTGTTGGGCAAAGTCATTTTTAGAGGTCGGATAAGTGATTGACAGTGGTTGGCAAAGTCATTACAATTGTTGGGCAAAGTCATTTTTGGAGGTCGGATAAGTGATTAACAGTGGTTGGCAAAGTCATTACAATTGTTGGGCAAAGTCATTTTTAGAGGTCGGATGAGTGATTAACAGTGGTTGGCAAAATCATTTCATTTGTTGGGCAAAGTCATTTTTAGAGGTCGGATAAGTGATTGACAGAGGTTGGCAAAGTCATTTCAATTGTTGGGCAAAGTCATTTTTAGAGGTCGGATAAGTTATTAACAGTGGTTGGCAAAGTAATTACAATTGTTGGGCAAAGTCATTCTTAGAGGTCGGATTAGTGATTAACAGTGGTTGGCAAAGTGAATACAATTGTTGGGCAAAGTCATTTTTAGAGGTCGGATAAGTGATTGACAGTGGTTGGCAAAGTCATTACAATTGTTGGGCAAAGTCATTTATGGAGGTCGGATAAGTGATTAACAGTGGTTGGCAAAGTCATTACAATTGTTGGGCAAAGTCATTTTTAGAGGTCGGATGAGTGATTAACAGTGGTTGGCAAAATCATTTCATTTGTTGGGCAAAGTCATTTTTAGAGGTCGGATAAGTGATTGACAATGGTTGGCAAAGTCATTACAATTGTTGAGCAAAGTCATATTTAGAGGTCCGATAAGTGATTAACAGTGGTTGGCAATATCATTACAATTGTTGGGCAAAGTCATTTTTAGAGGTCGGATTAGTGATTAACAGTGGTTGGCAAAGTGAATACAATTGTTGGGCAAAGTCATTTTTAGAGGTCGGATAGGTGATTGACAGTGGATGGCAAAGTCATTACAATTGCTGGGAAAACACATTTTAAGAGGTCGGATAAGTGATTAACAGTGGTTGGCAAAGTCATTACAATTGTTGGGCAAAGTCATTTTTAGAGGTCGGATGAATGATTAACAGTGGTTGGCAAAGTGAATACAATTGTTGGGCAAAGTCATTTTTAGAGGTCCGATAAGTGATTGACAGAGGTTGGCAAAGTCATTTCAATTGTTGGGCAAAGTCATTTTTAGAGGTCGGATAAGTTATTAACAGTAGTTGGCAAAGTCATTACAATTGTTGGGCAAAGTCATTTTAAGAGGTCGGATTAGTGATTAACAGTGGTTGGCAAAGTGAATACAATTGTTGGGCAAAGTCATTTTTAGAGGTCGGATAAGTGATTGACAGTGGTTGGCAAAGTCATTACAATTGTTGGGCAAAGTCATTTTTAGAGGTCGGATAAGTTATTAACAGTGGTTGGCAAAGTAATTACAATTGTTGGGCAAAGTCATTCTTAGAGGTCGGATTAGTGATTAACAGTGGTTGGCAAAGTGAATACAATTGTTGGGCAAAGTCATTTTTAGAGGTCGGATAAGTGATTGACAGTGGTTGGCAAAGTCATTACAATTGTTGGGCAAAGTCATTTATGGAGGTCGGATAAGTGATTAACAGTGGTTGGCAAAGTCATTACAATTGTTGGGCAAAGTCATTTTTAGAGGTCGGATGAGTGATTAACAGTGGTTGGCAAAATCATTTCATTTGTTGGGCAAAGTCATTTTTAGAGGTCGGATAAGTGATTGACAATGGTTGGCAAAGTCATTTCAATTGTTGGGCAAAGTCATATTTAGAGGTCCGATAAGTGATTAACGGTGGTTGGCAATATCATTACAATTGTTGGGCAAAGTCATTTTTAGAGGTCGGATGAGTGATTAACAGTGGTTGGCAAAATCATTTCATTTGTCGGGCAAAGTCATATTTAGAGGTCCGATAAGTGATTAACAGTGGATGGCAAAGTCATTACAATTGCTGGGAAAACACATTTTAAGAGGTCGGATAAGTGATTAACAGTGGTTGGCAAAGTCATTACAATTGTTGGGCAAAGTCATTTTTAGAGGTCGGATGAATGATTAACAGTGGTTGGCAAAGTGAATACAATTGTTGGGCAAAGTCATTTTTAGAGGTCCGATAAGTGATTGACAGAGGTTGGCAAAGTCATTTCAATTGTTGGGCAAAGTCATTTTTAGAGGTCGGATAAGTTATTAACAGTAGTTGGCAAAGTCATTACAATTGTTGGGCAAAGTCATTTTAAGAGGTCGGATTAGTGATTAACAGTGGTTGGCAAAGTGAATACAATTGCTGGGCAAACACATTTTTATAGGTCGGATAAGTGATTAACAGTGGTTGGCAAAGTCATTACAATTGTTGGGCAAAGTCATTTTTAGAGGTCGGATAAGTGATTGACAGAGGTTGGCAAAGTCATTTCAATTGTTGGGCAAAGTCATTTTTAGAGGTCGGATAAGTGATTGACAGAGGTTGGCAAATTCATTTCAATTGCTGGGCAAAGTCATTTTTAGAGGTCGGATAAGTTATTAACAGTGGTTGGCAAAGTCATTACAATTGTTGGGCAAAGTCATTTTAAGAGGTCGGATTAGTGATTAACAGTGGTTGGCAAAGTGAATACAATTGCTGGGCAAACACATTTTTAGAGGTCGGATAAGTGATTAACAGTGGTTGGCAAAGTCATTACAATTGTTGGGCAAAGTCATTTTTAGAGGTCGGATAAGTGATTGACAGAGGTTGGCAAAGTCATTTCAATTGTTGGGCAAAGTCATTTTTAGAGGTCGGATAAGTTATTAACAGTGGTTGGCAAAGTCATTACAATTGTTGGGCAAAGTCATTTTAAGAGGTCGGATTAGTGATTAACAGTGGTTGGCAAAGTGAATACAATTGCTGGGCAAACACATTTTTAGAGGTCGGATAAGTGATTAACAGTGGTTGGCAAAGTCATTACAATTGTTGGGCAAAGTCATTTTTAGAGGTCGGATAAGTGATTGACAGAGGTTGGCAAAGTCATTTCAATTGTTGGGCAAAGTCATTTTTAGAGGTCGGATAAGTTATTAACAGTGGTTGGCAAAGTCATTACAATTGTTGGGCAAAGTCATTTTAAGAGGTCGGATTAGTGATTAACAGTGGTTTGCAAAGTGAATACAATTGTTGGGCAAAGTCATTTTTAGAGGTCGGATAAGTGAATGACAGTGGTTGGCAAAGTCATTACAATTGTTGGGCAAAGTCATTTTCGGAGGTCGGATAAGTGATTAACAGTGGTTGGCAAAGTCATTACAATTGTTGGGCAAAGTCATTTTTAGAGGTCGGATAAGTGATTGACAGAGGTTGGCAAAGTCATTTCAATTGTTGGGCAAAGTCATTTTTAGAGGTCGGATAAGTGATTGACAATGGTTGGCAAAGTCATTTCAATTGTTGGGCAAAGTCATTTTTAGAGGTCAGATAGGTTATTAACAGTGGTTGGCAAAGTCATTACAATTGTTGGGCGAAGTCATTTTAAGAGGTCGGATTAGTGATTAACAGTGGTTGGCAAAGTGAATAAAATTGTTGGGCAAAGTCATTTTTAGAGGTCGGATAAGTGATTGACAGAGGTTGGCAAAGTCATTTCAATTGTTGGGCAAAGTCATTTTAAGATGTCGGATAAGTGATTAACAGTGGTTGGCAAAGTCATTACAATTGTTGGGCCAAGTCATTTTTAGAGATCGGATAAGTGATTAACAGTGGTTGGCAAAGTGAATACAATTGTTGGGCAAAGTCATTTTTAGAGGTCTGATTAGTGATTGACAGTGGTTGGCAAAGTCATTACAATTGTTGGGCAAAGTCATTTTTAGAGGTCGGATTAGTGATTTACAGTGGTTGGCAAAGTCATTTCAATTGTTGGGCCTAGTCATTTTTAGAGATCGGATTAGTGATTGACAGTGTTTGGCAAAGTCATTACAATTGTTGGGTAAAGTCATATTTAGAGGTCCGATATGTGATTAACAGTGGTTGGCAAAGTGAATACAATTGTTGGACAAAGTCATTTTTAGAGGTCGGATAAGTGATTGACAGTGGTTGGCAAAGTCATTACAATTGTTGGGCAAAGTCATTTTTAGAGGTCGGATAAGTGATTTACAGTGGTTGGCAAAGTGAATACAATTGTTTGGCAAAGTCATTTTTAGAGGTCGGATAAGTTATTAACAGTGGTTGGCAAAGTCATTACAATTGTTTGGCAAAGTCATATTTAGAGGTCCGATAAGTGATTAACAGTGGTTGGCAAAGTGAATACAATTGTTGGGCAAAGTCATTTTTAGAGGTCGGATGATTGATTAACAGTGGTTGGCAAAATCATTTCATTTGTTGGGCAAAGTCATTTTTAGAGGTCGGATAAGTGATTGACAATGGTTGGCAAAGTCATTACAATTGTTGGGCAAAGTCATATTTAGAGGTCCGATAAGTGATTAACAGTGGTTGGCAATATCATTACAATTGTTGGGCAAGGTCATTTTTAGAGGTCGGATTAGTGATTAACAGTGGTTGGCAAAGTGAATACAATTGTTGGGCAAAGTCATTTTTAGAGGTCCGATAAGTGATTGACAGAGGTTGGCAAAGTCATTTCAATTGTTGGGCAAGTCATTTTTAGAGGTCGGATAAGTTATTAACAGTAGTTGGCAAAGTCATTACAATTGTTGGGCAAAGTCATTTTAAGAGGTCGGATTAGTGATTAACAGTGGTTGGCAAAGTGAATACAATTGCTGGGCAAACACATTTTAGAGGTCGGATAAGTGATTAACAGTGGTTGGCAAAGTCATTACAATTGTTGGGCAAAGTCATTTTTAGAGGTCGGATAAGTGATTGACAGAGGTTGGCAAAGTCATTTCAATTGTTGGGCAAAGTCATTTTTAGAGGTCGGATAAGTGATTGACAGTGGTTGGCAAAGTCATTACAATTTCTGGGCAAAGTCATTTTTAGAGGTCGGATGAGTGATTAACAGTGGTTGGCAAAATCATTTCATTTGTTGGGCAAAGTCATTTTTAGCGGTCGGATAAGTGATTGACAATGGTTGGCAAAGACATTTCAATTGTCGGGCAAAGTCATATTTAGAGGTCCGATAAGTGATTAACAGTGGTTGGCAATATCATTACAATTGTTGGGCAAAGTCATTTTTAGAGGTCGGATTAGTTATTAACAGTGGTTGGCAAAGTGAATACAATTGTTGGGCAAAGTCATTTTAGAGGTCGGATAAGTGATTGACAGTGGTTGGCAAAGTCATTTCAATTGTTGGGCAAAGTCATTTTAGAGGTCCGATAAGTGATTAACAGTGGTTGGCAATATCATTAAAATTGTTGGGCAAAGTCATTTTTAGAGGTCGGATTAGTGATTAACAGTGGTTGGCAAAGTGAATACAATTGTTGGGCAAAGTCATTTTTAGAGGTCGGATAGGTGATTGACAGTTGTTGGCAAAGTCATTACAATTGCTGGGAAAACACATTTTAAGAGGTCGGATAAGTGATTAACAGTGGTTGGCAAAGTCATTACAATTGTTGGGCAAAGTCATTTTTAGAGGTCCGATAAGTGATTGACAGAGGTTGGCAAAGTCATTTCAATTGTTGGGCAAAGTCATTTTTAGAGGTCGGATAAGTTATTAACAGTGGTTGGCTAAGTCATTACAATTGTTGGGCAAAGTCATTTTAAGAGGTCGGATTAGTGATTAACAGTGGTTGGCAAAGTGAATACAATTGTTGGGCAAAGTCATTTTTAGAGGTCGGATAAGTGATTGACAGTCGTTGGCAAAGTCATTACAATTGTTGGGCAAAGTCATTTTTAGAGGTCGGATGAGTGAGTAACAGTGGTTGGTAAAATCATTTCATTTGTTGGGCAAAGTCATTTTTAGAGGTCGGATAAGTGTTTGACAGTGGTTGGCAAAGTCATTACAATTGTTGGGCAAAGTCATATTTAGAGGTTCGATAATTGAATAACAGTGGTTGGCAATATCATTACAATTGTTGGGCAAAGTCATTTTTAGAGGTCGGATTAGTGATTAACAGTGGTTGGCAAAGTGAATACAATTGTTGGGCAAAGTCATTTTTAGAGGTCGGATAGGTGATTGACAGTGGTTGGCAAAGTCATTACAATTGTTGGGCAAAGTCATTTTTGGAGGTCGGATAAGTGATTGACAGTGGTTGGCAAAGTCATTACAATTGTTGGGCAAAGTCATTCTTAGAGGTCGGATTAGTGATTAACAGTGGTTGGCAAAGTGAATACAATTGTTGGGCAAAGTCATTTTTAGAGGTCGGATAAGTGATTGACAGTGGTTGGCAAAGTGAATACAATTGTTGGGCAAAGTCATTTTTAGAGGTCGGATAGGTGATTGACAGTGGATGGCAAAGTCATTACAATTGCTGGGAAAACACATTTTAAGAGGTCGGATAAGTGATTAACAGTGGTTGGCAAAGTCATTACAATTGTTGGGCAAAGTCATTTTTAGAGGTCGGATAAGTGATTGACAGAGGTTGGCAAAGTCATTTCAATTGTTGGGCAAAGTCATTTTTAGAAGTCGGATAAGTTATTAACAGTGGTTGGCTAAGTCATTACAATTGTTGGGCAAAGTCATTTTAAGAGGTCGGATTAGTGATTAACAGTGGTTGGCAAAGTGAATACAATTGTTGGGCAAAGTCATTTTTAGAGGTCGGATAAGTGATTGACAGTCGTTGGCAAAGTCATTACAATTGTTGGGCAAAGTCATATTTAGAGGTTCGATAATTGATTAACAGTGGTTGGCAATATCATTACAATTGTTGGGCAAAGTCATTTTTAGAGGTCGGATTAGTGATTAACAGTGGTTGGCAAAGTGAATACAATTGTTGGGCAAAGTCATTTTTAGAGGTCGGATAGGTGATTGACAGTGGTTGGCAAAGTCATTACAATTGTTGGGCAAAGTCATTTTTAGAGGTCGGATAAGTGATTAACAGTGGTTGGCAAAGTCATTACAATTGTTGGGCAAAGTCATTTTTAGAGGTCGGATAAGTGATTGACAGAGGTTGGCAAAGTCATTACAATTGTTGGGCAAAGTCATATTTAGAGGTTCGATAATTGATTAACAGTGGTTGGCAATATCATTACAATTGTTGGGCAAAGTCATTTTTAGAGGTCGGATTAGTGATTAACAGTGGTTGGCAAAGTGAATACAATTGTTGGGCAAAGTCATTTTTAGAGGTCGGATAGGTGATTGACAGTTGTTGGCAAAGTCATTACAATTGTTGGGCAAAGTCATTTTAAGAGGTCGGATTAGTGATTAACAGTGGTTGGCAAAGTGAATACAATTGTTGGGCAAAGTCATTTTTAGAGGTCGGATAAGTGATTGACAGTCGTTGGCAAAGTCATTACAATTGTCTGGCAAAGTCATTTTTAGAGGTCGGATGAGTGAGTAACAGTGGTTGGTAAAATCATTTCATTTGTTGGGCAAAGTCATTTTTAGAGGTCGGATAAGTGATTGACAGTGGTTGGCAAAGTCATTACAATTGTTGGGCAAAGTCATATTTAGAGGTTCGATAATTGATTAACAGTGGTTGGCAATATCATTACAATTGTTGGGCAAAGTCATTTTTAGAGGTCGGATTAGTGATAAACAGTGGTTGGCAAAGTGAATACAATTGTTGGGCAAAGTCATTTTTAGAGGTCGGATAGGTGATTGACAGTGGTTGGCAAAGTCATTACAATTGTTGGGCAAAGTCATTTTTGGAGGTCGGATAAGTGATTGACAGTGGTTGGCAAAGTCATTACAATTGTTGGGCAAAGTCATTCTTAGAGGTCGGATTAGTGATTAACAGTGGTTGGCAAAAGGAATACAATTGTTGGGCAAAGTCATTTTTAGAGGTCGGATAAGTGATTGACAGTGGTTGGCAAAGTGAATACAATTGTTGGGCAAAGTCATTTTTAGAGGTCTGATAGGTGATTGACAGTGGTTGGCAAAGTCATTACAATTGCTGGGAAAACACATTTTAAGAGGTCGGATAAGTGATTAACAGTGGTTGGCAAAGTCATTACAATTGTTGGGCAAAGTCATTTTTAGAGGTCGGATAAGTGATTGACAGAGGTTGGCAAAGTCATTTCAATTGTTGGGCAAAGTCATTTTTAGAGGTCGGATAAGTTATTAACAGTGGTTGGTTAAGTCATTACAATTATTGGGCAAAGTCATTTTAAGAGGTCGGATTAGTGATTAACAGTGGTTGGCAAAGTGAATACAATTGTTGGGCAAAGTCATTTTTAGAGGTCGGATAAGTGATTGACAGTCGTTGGCAAAGTCATTACAATTGTTGGGCAAAGTCATTTTTAGAGGTCGGATGAGTGAGTAACAGTGGTTGGTAAAATCATTTCATTTGTTGGGCAAAGTCATTTTTAGAGGTCGGATAAGTGATTGACAGTGGTTGGCAAAGTCATTACAATTGTTGGGCAAAGTCATATTTAGAGGTTCGATAATTGATTAACAGTGGTTGGCAATATCATTACAATTGTTGGGCAAAGTCATTTTTAGAGGTCGGATTAGTGATTAACAGTGGTTGGCAAAGTGAATACAATTGTTGGGCAAAGTCATTTTTAGAGGTCGGATAAGTGATTGACAGTCGTTGGCAAAGTCATTACAATTGTTGGGCAAAGTCATTTTTAGAGGTCGGATGAGTGAGTAACAGTGGTTGGTAAAATCATTTCATTTGTTGGGCAAAGTCATTTTTAGAGGTCGGATAAGTGTTTGACAGTGGTTGGCAAAGTCATTACAATTGTTGGGCAAAGTCATATTTAGAGGTTCGATAATTGAATAACAGTGGTTGGCAATATCATTACAATTGTTGGGCAAAGTCATTTTTAGAGGTCGGATTAGTGATTAACAGTGGTTGGCAAAGTGAATACAATTGTTGGGCAAAGTCATTTTTAGAGGTCGGATAGGTGATTGACAGTGGTTGGCAAAGTCATTACAATTGTTGGGCAAAGTCATTTTTGGAGGTCGGATAAGTGATTGACAGTGGTTGGCAAAGTCATTACAATTGTTGGGCAAAGTCATTCTTAGAGGTCGGATTAGTGATTAACAGTGGTTGGCAAAGTGAATACAATTGTTGGGCAAAGTCATTTTTAGAGGTCGGATAAGTGATTGACAGTGGTTGGCAAAGTGAATACAATTGTTGGGCAAAGTCATTTTTAGAGGTCGGATAGGTGATTGACAGTGGATGGCAAAGTCATTACAATTGCTGGGAAAACACATTTTAAGAGGTCGGATAAGTGATTAACAGTGGTTGGCAAAGTCATTACAATTGTTGGGCAAAGTCATTTTTAGAGGTCGGATAAGTGATTGACAGAGGTTGGCAAAGTCATTTCAATTGTTGGGCAAAGTCATTTTTAGAGGTCGGATAAGTTATTAACAGTGGTTGGCTAAGTCATTACAATTGTTGGGCAAAGTCATTTTAAGAGGTCGGATTAGTGATTAACAGTGGTTGGCAAAGTGAATACAATTGTTGGGCAAAGTCATTTTTAGAGGTCGGATGAGTGAGTAACAGTGGTTGGTAAAATCATTTCATTTGTTGGGCAAAGTCATTTTTAGAGGTCGGATAAGTGATTGACAGAGGTTGGCAAAGTCATTTCAATTGTTGGGCAAAGTCATTTTTAGAGGTCGGATAAGTTATTAACAGTGGTTGGCTAAGTCATTACAATTGTTGGGCAAAGTCATTTTTAGAGGTCGGATAAGTGATTGACAGTGGTTGGCAAAGTCATTACAATTGTTGGGCAAAGTCATTTTTAGAGGTCGGATTAGTGATTAACAGTGGTTGGCAAAGTGAATACAATTGTTGGGCAAAGTCATTTTTAGAGGTCGGATAAGTGATTGACAGAGGTTGGCAAAGTCATTACAATTGTTGGGCAAAGTCATATTTAGAGGTTCGATAATTGATTAACATTGGTTGGCAATATCATTACAATTGTTGGGCAAAGTCATTTTTAGAGGTCGGATTAGTGATTAACAGTGGTTGGCAAAGTGAATACAATTGTTGGGCAAAGTCATTTTTAGAGGTCGGATAGGTGATTGACAGTGGTTGGCAAAGTCATTACAATTGTTGGGCAAAGTCATTTTTGGAGGTCGGATAAGTGATTGACAGTGGTTGGCAAAGTCATTACAATTGTTGGGCAAAGTCATTCTTAGAGGTCGGATTAGTGATTAACAGTGGTTGGCAAAGTGAATACAATTGTTGGGCAAAGTCATTTTTAGAGGTCGGATAAGTGATTGACAGAGGTTGGCAAAGTCATTACAATTGTTGGGCAAAGTCATATTTAGAGGTTCGATAATTGATTAACATTGGTTGGCAATATCATTACAATTGTTGGGCAAAGTCATTTTTAGAGGTCGGATTAGTGATTAACAGTGGTTGGCAAAGTGAATACAATTGTTGGGCAAAGTCATTTTTAGAGGTCGGATAGGTGATTGACAGTGGTTGGCAAAGTCATTACAATTGTTGGGCAAAGTCATTTTAAGAGGTCGGATTAGTGATTAACAGTGGTTGGCAAAGTCATTACAATTGTTGGGCAAAGTCATTTTTAGAGGTCGGATGAGTGAGTAACAGTGGTTGGTAAAATCATTTCATTTGTTGGGCAAAGTCATTTTTAGAGGTCGGATAAGTGATTGACAGTGGTTGGCAAAGTCATTACAATTGTTGGGCAAAGTCATATTTAGAGGTTCGATAATTGATTAACAGTGGTTGGCAATATCATTACAATTGTTGGGCAAAGTCATTTTTAGAGGTCGGATTAGTGATTAACAGTGGTTGGCAAAGTGAATACAATTGTTGGGCAAAGTCATTTTTAGAGGTCGGATAGGTGATTGACAGTGGTTGGCAAAGTCATTACAATTGTTGGGCAAAGTCATTTTTGGAGGTCGGATAAGTGATTGACAGTGGTTGGCAAAGTCATTACAATTGTTGGGCAAAGTCATTCTTAGAGGTCGGATTAGTGATTAACAGTGGTTGGCAAAGTGAATACAATTGTTGGGCAAAGTCATTTTTTAGAGGTCGGATAAGTGATTGACAGTGGTTGGCAAAGTGAATACAATTGTTGGGCAAAGTCATTTTTAGAGGTCGGATAGGTGATTGACAGTGGTTGGCAAAGTCATTACAATTGCTGGGAAAACACATTTTAAGAGGTCGGATAAGTGATTAACAGTGGTTGGCAAAGTCATTACAATTGTTGGGCAAAGTCATTTTTAGAGGTCGGATAAGTGATTGACAGAGGTTGGCAAAGTCATTTCAATTGTTGGGCAAAGTCATTTTTAGAGGTCGGATAAGTTATTAACAGTGGTTGGCTAAGTCATTACAATTGTTGGGCAAAGTCATTTTAAGAGGTCGGATTAGTGATTAACAGTGGTTGGCAAAGTGAATACAATTGTTGGGCAAAGTCATTTTTAGGGGTCGGATAAGTGATTGACAGTCGTTGGCAAAGTCATTACAATTGTTGGGCAAAGTCATTTTTAGAGGTCGGATGAGTGAGTAACAGTGGTTGGTAAAATCATTTCATTTGTTGGGCAAAGTCATTTTTAGAGGTCGGATAAGTGATTGACAGTGGTTGGCAAAGTCATTACAATTGTTGGGCAAAGTCATATTTAGAGGTTCGATAATTGATTAACAGTGGTTGGCAATATCATTACAATTGTTGGGCAAAGTCATTTTTAGAGGTCGGATTAGTGATTAACAGTGGTTGGCAAAGTGAATACAATTGTTGGGCAAAGTCATTTTTAGAGGTCGGATAGGTGATTGACAGTGGTTGGCAAAGTGAATACAATTGTTGGGCAAAGTCATTTTTAGAGGTCGGATAGGTGATTGACAGTGGTTGGCAAAGTCATTACAATTGTTGGGCAAAGTAATTCTTAGAGGTCGGATTAGGGATTAACAGTGGTTGGCAAAGTGAATACAATTGTTGGGCAAAGTCATTTTTAGAGGTCGGATAAGTGATTGACAGTGGTTGGCAAAGTCATTTCAATTGTTGGGCAAAGTCATTTTTAGAGGTCCGATAAGTGATTAACAGTGGTTGGCAACATCATTAAAATTGTTGGGCAAAGTCATTTTTAGAGGTCGGATTAGTGATTAACAGTGGTTGGCAAAGTGAATACAATTGTCGGGCAAAGTCATTTTAAGAGGTCGGATAAGTGATTGACAGTGGTTGTCAAAGTCATTTAAATTGTTGGGCAAAGTAATTTTTAGAGGTCCGATAAGTGATTAACAGTGGTTGGCAATATCATTAAAATTGTTGGGCAAAGTCATTTTTAGAGGTCGGATTAGTGATTAACAGTGGTTGGCAAAGTGAATACAATTGTTGGGCAAAGTCATTTTTAGAGGTCGGATAAGTTTTTAACAGTGGTTGGCTAAGTCATTACAATTGTTGGGCAAGGTCATTTTAAGAGGTCGGATAAGTGATTGACAGTGGTTGGCAAAGTCATTACAATTGCTGGGCAAAGTCATTTTTTGAGGTCGGATAAGTGATTAACAGTGTATGGCAAAGTCATTACAATTGTTGGGCAAAGTCATTTTTAGAGGTCGGATGAGTGAGTAACAGTGGTTGGTAAAATCATTTCATTTGTTGGGCAAAGTCATTTTTAGAGGTCGGATAAGTGATTGACAGTGGTTGGCAAAGTCATTACAATTGTTGGGCAAAGTCATTCTAAGAGGTCGGATTAGTGATTAAAAGTGGTTGGCAAAGTGAATACAATTGTTGGGCAAAGTCATTTTTAGAGGTCGGATAAGTGATTGACAGTGGTTGGCAAAGTCATTTCAATTGTTGGGCAAAGTAATTTTTAGATGTCCGGTAAGTGATTAACAGTGGTTGGCAATATCATTAAAATTGTTGGGCAAAGTCATTTTTAGAGGTCGTATTAGTGATTAACAGTGGTTGGCAAAGTGAATACAATTGTTGGGCAAAGTCATTTTTAGAGGTCGGATAAGTGATTGACAGTGGTTGTAAAAGTCATTACAATTGCTGGGAAAACACATTTTTAGAGGTCGGATAAGTGATTAACAGTGGTTGGCTAAGTCATTACAATTGTTGGGCGAAGTCATTTTTAGAGGTCGGATAAGTGATTGACAGAGGTTGGCAAAGTCATTTCAATTGTTGGGCAAAGTCATTTTTAGAGGTCGGATAAGTTATTAACAGTGGTTGGCAAAGTCATTACAATTGTTGGGCAAAGTCATTTTTGGAGGTCGGATAAGTGATTAACAGTGGTTGGCAAAGTGAATACAATTGTTGGGAAAAGTCATTTTTAGAGTTCGGATAGGTGATTGACAGTGGTTGGCAAAGTCATTACAATTGTTGGGCAAACACATTTTTAGAGGTCGGATAAGTGATTAACAGTGGTTGGCAAAGTGAATACAATTGTTGGGCAAAGTCATTTTTAGAGGTCGGATAAGTGATTGACAGTGGTTGGCAAAGTCATTTCAATTGTTGGGCAAAGTCATTTTTAGAGGTCCGATAAGTGATTAACAGTGGTTGGCAATATCATTAAAATTGTTGGGCAAAGTCATTTTTAGAGGTCGGATTAGTGATTAACAGTGGTTGGCAAAGTGAATACAATTGTTGGGCAAAGTCATTTTTAGAGCTCGGATAAGTGATTGACAGTGGTTGTCAAAGTCATTACAATTGTTGGGCAAAGTCATTTTTAGAGGTCGGATAAGTTATTAACAGTGGTTGGCTAAGTCATTACAATTGTTGGGCATAGTCATTTTTAGAGATCGGATAAGTGATTGACAGTGGTTGGCAAAGTCATTACAATTGTTGGGCAAAGTCATTTTTGGAGGTCGGATAAGTGATTAACAGTGGTTGGCAAAGTCATTACAATTGTTGGGCAAAGTCATTTTTAGAGGTCGGATAAGTGAGTAACAGTGGTAGGTAAAATCATTTCATTTGTTGGGCAAAGTCATTTTTAGAGGTCGGATAAGTGATTGACAATGGTTGGCAAAGTCATTACAATTGTTGGGCAAAGTCATATTTAGAGGTCCGATAAGTAATTAACAGTGGTTGGCAAAGTCATTACAATTGTTGGGCAAAGTCATTTTTAGAGGTCGGATTAGTGATTAACAGTGGTTGGCAAAGTGAATACAATTGTTGGGCAAATTCATTTTTAGAGGTCGGATAGGTGATTGACAGTGGTTGGCAAAGAAATTACAATTGTTGGGCAAACACATTTTTAGAGGTCGGATAAGTGGTAAGCAGTGGTTGGCAAAGTCATTACAATTGTTGGGCAAAGTCATTTTTAGAGGTCGGATAAGTGATTGACAGAGGTTGGCAAAGTCATTTCAATTGTTGGGCAAAGTCATTTTTAGAGGTCGGATTAGTGATTGACAATGGTTGGCAAAGTCATTTCAATTGTTGGGCAAAGTCATTTTTAGAGGTCCGATAAGTGATTAACAGTGGTTGGCAATATCATTAAAATTGTTGGGCAAAGTCATTTTTAGAGGTCGGATTAGTGATTAACAGTGAATGGCAAAGTGAATACAATTGTTGGGCAAAGTCATTTTTAGAGGTCGGATAGGTGATTGACAGTGGTTGGCAAAGTCATTAAAATTGTTGGGCAAACACATTTTTAGAGGTCGGATAAGTGATTAACAGTGGTTGGCAAAGTCATTACAATTGTTGGGCAAAGTCATTTTTAGAGGTCGGATAATTGATTGACAGAGGTTGGCAAAGTCATTTCAATTGTTGGGCAAAGTCATTTTAAGAGGTCGGATAAGTTATTAACAGTGGTTTGCAAATTCATTACAATTGTTGGGCAAAGTCATTTTTAGAGGTCGGATGAGTGAGTAACAGTGGTTGGTAAAATCATTTCATTTGTTGGGCAAAGTCATTTTAAGAGGTCGGATTAGTGAGTAACAGTGGTTGGCAAAGTGAATACAATTGTTTGGCAAAGTCATTTTAAGAGGTCGGATAAGTGATTAACAGTGGTTGACAAAGTCATTACAATTGTTGGGTAAAGTCATTTTTGGAGGTCGGATAAGTGATTGACAGTGGTTGGCAAAGTCATTACAATTGTTATGCAAAGTCATTTTTAGAGGTCGGATAAGTGATTAACAGTGTTTGGCAAAGTCATTACAATTGTTGGGCAAAATCATTTTTAGAGGTCGGATAAGTGATCGACAGTGGTTGGCAAAGTGAATACAATTGTTGGGCAAAGTCATTTTTAGAGGTCGGATAAGTGATTAACAGTGGTTGGCAAAGTCATTACAATTGTTTGGCAAAGTCTTTTTTAGAGGTCTGATTAGTGATTAACAGTTGTTGGCAAAGTGAATACAATTGTTGGGCAAAGTCATTTTTAGAGGTCGGATAAGTGATTAACAGTGGTTGGCAAAGTCATTACAATTGTTGGGCAAAGTCATTTTTAGAGGTCGGATAAGTGATTAACAGTGGTCGGCAAAGCCATTTAAATTATTGGCTAAATTCATTTTAAGAGGTCGGATGAGTGATTAACAGTGGTTGACAAAGTCACTTCAATTGTTGGGCAAAGTCATTTTTAGAGGTCGGATAAGTGATTAACAGTGGTTGGCAAAGTCATTTCAATTATTGGGCAAGGTCATTTTAAGAGGTCGGATGAGTCATTAACAGTGGTTGGCAAAGTCATTTCAATTGTTGGGCAAAGTCAATTTTTAGAGGTCGGATAAGTGATTAACAGTTGTTGGCAAAGTGAATACAATTGTTTGGCAAAGTCTTTTTTAGAGGTCGGATTAGTGATTAACAGTGGTTGACAAAGTCATTACAATTGTTGGGTAAAGTCATTTTTGGAGGTCGGATAAGTGATTAACAGTGTTTGGCAAAGTCATTACAATTGTTGGGCAAAATCATTTTTAGAGGTCGGATTAGTGATTAACAATGGTTGGCAAAGTGAATACAATTGTTGGGCAAAATCATTTTTAGAAGTCTTATAAGTGATCGACAGTGGTTGGCAAAGTGAATACAATTGTTGGGCAAAGTCATTTTTAGAGGTCTGATAAGTTATTAACAGTGGTTGGCTAAGTCATTACAATTGTTGGGCATAGTCATTTTTAGAGATCGGATAAGTGATTAACAGTGGTTGGCAAAGTCATTACAATTGTTGGGCAAAGTCTTTTTTAAAGGTCGGATAAGTGATTAACAGTGGTTGGCAAAGTCATTACAATTGTTGGGCAAAGTCATTTTTAGAGGTCGAATAAGTGATTAACAGTGGCTGGCAAAGCCATTTAAATTATTGGCTAAAGTCATTTTAAGAGGTCGGATGAGTGATTAACAGTGGTTGACAAAGTCACTTCAATTGTTGGGCAAAGTCATATTTAGAGGTCCGATAAGTGATTAACAGTGGTTGGCAAAGTCATTACAATTGTTGGGCAAAGTCATTTTTAGAGGTCGGATTAGTGATTAACAGTGGTTGGCAAAGTGAATACAATTGTTGGGCAAAGTCATTTTTAGAGGTCGGATAGGTGATTGACAGTGGTTGGCAAAGTCATTACAATTGTTGGGCAAACACATTTTTAGAGGTCGGATAAGTGGTAAACAGTGGTTGGCAAAGTCATTACAATTGTTGGGCAAAGTCATTTTTAGAGGTCGGATAAGTGATTGACAGAGGTTGGCAAAGTCATTTCAATTGTTGGGCAAAGTCATTTTTAGAGGTCGGATAAGTGATTGACAGTGGTTGGCAAAGTCATTACAATTGTTGGGGAAATTCATTTTTGGAGGTCGGATAAGTGATTGACAGTGGTTGGCAAAGTCATCACAATTGTTATGCAAAGTCATTTTTAGAGGTCGGATAAGTGATTAACAGTGTTTGGCAAAGTCATTACAATTGTTGGGCAAAATCATTTTTAGAGGTCGGATTAGTGATTAACAGTTGTTGGCAAATTGAATACAATTGTTGGGCAAAGTCATTTTTAGAGGTCGGATAAGTGATTAACAGTGGTTGGCAAAGTCATTACAATTGTTGGGCAAAGTCATTTTTAGAGGTCGGATAAGTGATTAACAGTGGTTGGCAAAGCCATTTAAATTATTGGCTAAAGTCATTTTAAGAGGTCGGATGAGTGATTAACAGTGGTTGACAAAGTCACTTCAATTGTTGGGCAAAGTCATTTTTAGAGGTCGGATAAGTGATTAACAGTGGTTGGCAAAGTCATTTCAATTATTGGGCAAGGTCATTTTAAGAGGTCGGATGAGTCATTAACAGTGGTTGGCAAAGTCATTTCAATTGTTGGGCAAAGTCAATTTTTAGAGGTCGGATAAGTGATTAACAGTTGTTGGCAAAGTGAATACAATTGTTTGGCAAAGTCTTTTTTAGAGGTCGGATTAGTGATTAACAGTGGTTGACAAAGTCATTACAATTGTTGGGTAAAGTCATTTTTGGAGGTCGGATAAGTGATTAACAGTGTTTGGCAAAGTCATTACAATTGTTGGCCAAAATAATTTTTAGAGGTCGGATTAGTGATTAACAGTGGTTGGCAAAGTGAATACAATTGTTGGGCAAAATCATTTTTAGAGGTCGGATAAGTGATCGACAGTGGTTGGCAAAGTGAATACAATTGTTGGGCAAAGTCATTTTTAGAGGTCGGATAAGTGATTAACAGTGTTTGGCAAAGTCATTACAAATGTTGGGCAAAATCATTTTTAAAGGTCGGATAAGTGATTAACAGTGTTTGGCAAAGTCATTACAATTGTTGGGCAAAATCATTTTTAAAGGTCGGATAAGTGATTAACAGTGGTTGGCAAAGTCATTACAATTGTTGGGCAAAGTCATTTTTAGAGGTCGGATAAGTGATTAACAGTGTTTGGCAAAGTCATTACAAATGTTGGGCAAAATCATTTTTAAAGGTCGGATAAGTGATTAACAGTGTTTGGCAAAGTCATTACAATTGTTGGGCAAAATCATTTTTAAAGGTCGGATAAGTGATTAACAGTGGTTGGCAAATTCACTTCAATTGTTGGGCAAAGTCATTTTTAGAGGTCGGATAAGTGATTAACAGGGGTTGGCAAAGTCATTTCAATTATTGGGCAAGGTCATTTTAAGAGGTCGGATGAGTCATTAACAGTGGTTGGCAAAGTCATTACAATTGTTGGGCAAAGTCATTTTTAAAGGTCGGATTAGTGATTAACAGTGGTTTGCAAAGTCATTACAATTGTTGGGCAAAGTCATTTTTAGAGGTCGGATAAGTGATTGACAGTGGTTGGCAAAGTCATTACAATTGTTGGGCAAAGTCTTTTTTGGAGGTCGGATTAGTGATTAACAGTTGTTGGCAAAGTGAATACAATTGTTGGGCAAAGTCATTTTTAGAGGTCGGATAAGTTTTTAACAGTGGTTGGCAAAGTCATTACAATTGTTGGGCAAAGTCATTTTTAGAGGTCGGATAAGTGATTAACAGTGGTTGGCAAAGCCATTTCAATAATTGGCTAAAGTCATTTTAAGAGGTCGGATGAGTGATTAACAGTGGTTGACAAAGTCACTTCAATTGTTGGGCAAAGTCATTTTTAGAGGTCGGATAAGTGATTAACAGTGGTTGGCAAAGTCATTTCAATTATTAGGCAAGGTCATTTTAAGAGGTCGGATGAGTCATTAACAGTGGTTGGCAAAGTCATTACAATTGTTGGGCAAATTAATTTTTAGAGGTCGGATTAGTGATTAACAGTGGTTTGCAAAGTCATTACAATTGTTGGGCAAAGTCATTTTTAGAGGTCGGATAAGTGATTGACAGTGGTTGGCAAAGTCATTACAATTGTTGGGTAAAGTGATTTTTGGAGGTCGGATAATTTATTAACAGTGGTTGGCAAAGTCATTACAATTGTTGGGCAAAGTCATTTTTAGAGGTCGGATAAGTTATTAACAGTGGTTTGCAAAGTCATTACAATTATTGGGCAAAGTCATTTTAAGAGGTCGGATAAGTGATTAACAGTGGTTGACAAAGTCATTACAATTGTTGGGTAAAGTGATTTTTGGAGGTCGGATTAGTGATTAACAGTGGTTGGCAAAGTCATTACAATTGTTGGGCAAGTCATTTTTAGGGGTAGGATGAGTAATTAACAGTGGTTGGCAAAGTCATTACAATTGTTGGGCAAAGTCATTTTTAGAGGTCCGATAAGTGATTAACAGTGGTTGGCAATATCATTAAAATTGTTGGGCAAAGTCTTTACAATTGTTGGGTAAAGTCATTACAATTGTTGGGTAAAGTCATTTTTAGAGGTCGGATAAGTGATTAACAGTGGTTGGCAATTTCATTACAATTGTTGGGCAAAGTCATTTTTAGAGGTCGGATAAGTTATTAACCGTGGTTGGCAAAGTCATTACAATTGTTGGGCAAAGTCATTTTTAGAGGTCGGATTAGTTATTAACAGTGGTTGGCAAAGTTAATACAATTGTTGGGCAGAGTCATTTTTAGAGGTCGGATAAGTGATCGACAGTGGTTGGCAAAGTCATAACAATTGTTGGGCAAAGTCATTTTTAGAGGTCGGATAAGTGATTAACAGTGGTTGGCAAAGTCATTACAATTGTTGGGCAAGTCATTTTTAGGGGTAGGATGAGTGATTAACAGAGGTTGGCAAAGTCATTACAATTGTTGGGCAAAGTCATTTTTAGAGGTCGGATAAGTGATTAACAGTGGTTGGCAAATTCATTACAATTGTTGGGCAAAGTCATTTTTAGAGGTCGGATAAGTTATTAACCGTGGTTGGCAAAGTCATTACAATTGTTGGGCAAAGTCATTTTTAGAGGTCGGATTAGTTATTAACAGTGGTTGGCAAAGTTAATACAATTGTTGGGCAGAGTCATTTTTAGAGGTCGGATAAGTGATCGACAGTGGTTGGCAAAGTCATTTCAATTGTTGGGCAAAGTCATTTTTAGAGGTCGGATAAGTGATTAACAGTGGTTGGCAAAGTGAATACAATTGTTTGGCAAAGTCATTTTAAGAGGTCGGATAAGTGATTAACAGTGGTTGACAAAGTCATTACAATTGTTGGGTAAAGTCATTTTTTCAGGTCGGATAAGTGATCGACAGTGGTTGGCAAAGTGAATACAATTGTTGGGCAAAGTCATTTTTAGAGGTCGGATAAGTGATTAACAGTGTTTGGCAAAGTCATTACAATTGTTGGGCAAAATCATTTTCAGAGGTCGGATAAGTGATTAACAGTGGTTGGCAAAGTGAATACAATTGTTGGGCAAAGTCATTTTTAGAGGTCGGATAAGTGATTAACAGTGGTTGGCAAAGTGAATACAATTGTTGGGCAAAGTCATTTTTAGAGGTCGGATAAGTGATTAACAGTGGTTGGCAAAGTCATTACAATTGTTTGGCAAAGTCTTTTTTAGAGGTCGGATTAGTGATTAACAGTGGTTGGCAAAGTCATTACAATTGTTGGGCAAAGTCTTTTTTAAAGGTCGGATAAGTGATTAACAGTGGTTGGCAAAGTCATTACAATTGTTGGGCAAAGTCATTTTTAGAGGTCGAATAAGTGATTAACAGTAACTGGCAAAGCCATTTAAATTATTGGCTAAAGTCATTTTAAGAGGTCGGATGAGTGATTAACAGTGGTTGACAAAGTCACTTCAATTGTTGGGCAAAGTCATTTTTAGAGGTCGGATAAGTGATTAACAGTGGTTGGCAAAGTCATTTCAATTATTGGGCAAGGTCATTTTAAGAGGTCGGATGAGTCATTAACAGTGGTTGGCAAAGTCATTTCAATTGTTGGGCAAAGTCAATTTTTAGAGGTCGGATAAGTGATTAACAGTTGTTGGCAAAGTGAATACAATTGTTTGGCAAAGTCTTTTTTAGAGGTCGGATTAGTGATTAACAGTGGTTGACAAAGTCATTACAATTGTTGGGTAAAGTCATTTTTGGAGGTCGGATAAGTGATTGACAGTGGTTGGCAAAGTCATTACAATTGTTGGGCAAAGTCATTTTTAAAGGTCGGATAAGTGATTAACAGTGTTTGGCAAAGTCATTACAATTGTTGGGCAAAATCATTTTTAGAGGTCGGATTAGTGATTAACAGTGGTTGGCAAAGTGAATACAATTGTTGGGCAAAATCATTTTTAGAGGTCGGATAAGTGATCGACAGTGGTTGGCAAAGTGAATACAATTGTTGGGCAAAGTCATTTTTAGAGGTCGGATAAGTGATTAACAGTGGTTGATAGTCATTACAATTGTTTGGCAAAGTCTTTTTTAGAGGTCGGATTAGTGATTAACAGTTGTTGGCAAAGTGAATACAATTGTTGGGCAAAGTCATTTTTAGAGGTCGGATAAGTTATTAACAGTGGTTGGCAAAGTCATTACAATTGTTGGGCAAAGTCGTTTTTAAAGGTCGGATAAGTGATTAACAGTGGTTGGCAAAGTCATTACAATTGTTGGGCAAAGTCATTTTTAGAGGTCGGATAAGTGATTAACAGTGGCTGGCAAAGCCATTTAAATTATTGGCTAAAGTCATTTTAAGAGGTCGGATGAGTGATTAACAGTGGTTGACAAAGTCACTTCAATTGTTGGGCAAAGTCATTTCTAGAGGTCGGATAAGTGATTAACAGTGGTTGGCAAAGTCATTACAATTGTTGGGCAAAGTCTTTTTTAAAGGTCGGATAAGTGATTAACAGTGGTTGGCAAAGTCATTACAATTGTTGGGCAAAGTCATTTTTAGAGGTCGAATAAGTGATTAACAGTGGCTGGCAAAGCCATTTAAATTATTGGCTAAAGTCATTTTAAGAGGTCGGATGAGTGATTAACAGTGGTTGACAAAGTCACTTCAATTGTTGGGCAAAGTCATTTTTAGAGGTCGGATAAGTGATTAACAGTGGTTGGCAAAGTCATTTCAATTATTGGGCAAGGTCATTTTAAGAGGTCGGATGAGTCATTAACAGTGGTTGGCAAAGTCATTTCAATTGTTGGGCAAAGTCAATTTTTAGAGGTCGGATAAGTGATTAACAGTTGTTGGCAAAGTGAATACAATTGTTTGGCAAAGTCTTTTTTAGAGGTCGGATTAGTGATTAACAGTGGTTGACAAAGTCATTACAATTGTTGGGTAAAGTCATTTTTGGAGGTCGGATAAGTGATTGACAGTGGTTGGCAAAGTCATTACAATTGTTGGGCAAAGTCATTTTTAAAGGTCGGATAAGTGATTAACAGTGTTTGGCAAAGTCATTACAATTGTTGGGCAAAATCATTTTTAGAGGTCGGATTAGTGATTAACAGTGGTTGGCAAAGTGAATACAATTGTTGGGCGAAATCATTTTTAGAGGTCGGATAAGTGATCGACAGTGGTTGGCAAAGTGAATACAATTGTTGGGCAAAGTCATTTTTAGGGGTCGGATAAGTGATTAACAGTGGTTGATAGTCATTACAATTGTTTGGCAAAGTCTTTTTTAGAGGTCGGATTAGTGATTAACAGTTGTTGGCAAAGTGAATACAATTGTTGGGCAAAGTCATTTTTAGAGGTCGGATAAGTTATTAACAGTGGTTGGCAAAGTCATTACAATTGTTGGGCAAAGTCATTTTTAGAGGTCGGATAAGTGATTAACAGTGGTTGGCAAAGTCATTACAATTGTTGGGAAAAGTCATTTTTAGAGGTCGGATAAGTGATTAACAGTGGCTGGCAAAGCCATTTAAATTATTGGCTAAAGTCATTTTAAGAGGTCGGATGAGTGATTAACAGTTGTTGACAAAGTCACTTCAATTGTTGGGCAAAGTCATTTCTAGAGGTCGGATAAGTGATTAACAGTGGTTGGCAAAGTCATTTCAATTATTGGGCAAGGTCATTTTAAGAGGTCGGATGAGTCAATAACAGTGGTTGGCAAAGTCATTTCAATTGTTGGGCAAAGTCAATTTTTAGAGGTCGGATAAGTGATTAACAGTTGTTGGCAAAGTGAATACAATTGTTAGGCAAAGTCTTTTTTAGAGGTCGGATTAGTGATTAACAGTGGTTGACAAAGTCATTACAATTGTTGGGTAAAGTCATTTTGGAGGTCGGATAAGTGATTGACAGTGGTTGGCAAAGTCATTACAATTGTTGGGCAAAGTCATTTTTAAAGGTCGGATAAGTGATTAACAGTGTTTGGCAAAGTCATTACAATTGTTGGGCAAAATCATTTTTAGAGGTCGGATTAGTGATTAACAGTGGTTGGCAAAGTGAATACAATTGTTGGGCAAAATCATTTTTAGAGGTCGGATAAGTGATCGACAGTGGTTGGCAAAGTGAATACAATTGTTGGGCAAAGTCATTTTTAGAGGTCGGATAAGTGATTAACAGTGGTTGGCAAAGTCATTACAATTGTTTGGCAAAGTCTTTTTTAGAGGTCGGATTAGTGATTAACAGTTGTTGGCAAAGTGAATACAATTGTTGGGCAAAGTCATTTTTAGAGGTCGCATAAGTTATTAACAGTGGTTGGCAAAGTCATTACAATTGTTGGGCAAAGTCTTTTTTAAAGGTCGGATAAGTGATTAACAGTGGTTGGCAAAGACATTACAATTGTTGGGCAAAGTCATTTTTAGAGGTCGGATAAGTGATTAACAGTGGCTGGCAAAGCCATTTAAATTATTGGCTAAAGTCATTTTAAGAGGTCGGATGAGTGATTAACAGTGGTTGACAAAGTCACTTCAATTGTTGGGCAAAGTCATTTTTAGAGGTCGGATAAGTGATTAACAGTGGTTGGCAAAGTCATTTCAATTATTGGGCAAGGTCATTTTAAGAGGTCGGATGAGTCATTAACAGTGGTTTGCAAAGTCATTTCAATTGTTGGGCAAAGTCAATTTTTAGAGGTCGGATAAGTGATTAACAGTTGTTGGCAAAGTGAATACAATTGTTTGGCATAGTCTTTTTTAGAGGTCGGATTTGTGATTAACAGTGGTTGACAAAGTCATTACAATTGT
Organism: Brachionus asplanchnoidis; assembly: GCA_025491095.1. Classification (NCBI taxonomy): domain Eukaryota; kingdom Metazoa; phylum Rotifera; class Eurotatoria; order Ploima; family Brachionidae; genus Brachionus; species Brachionus asplanchnoidis. The sequence continues at coordinate 59,801 of JAILYF010000095.1, read as the reverse complement.
TGGGTAAAGTCATTTTTGGAGGTCGGATAAGTGATTGACAGTGGTTGGCAAAGCCATTTCAATTATTAGCTAAAGTCATTTTAAGAGGTCGGATGAGTGATTAACAGTGGTTGACAAAGTCACTTCAATTGTTGGGCAAGGTCATTTTAAGAGGTCGGATGAGTGATTAACAGTGGTTGACAAAGTCACTTCAATTGTTGGGCAAAGTCATTTTTAGAGGTCGGATTAGTGATTAACAGTGGTTTGCAAAGTCATTACAATTGTTGGTCAAAGTCATTTTTAGAGGTCGGATAAGTGATTGACAGTGGTTGGCAAAGTCATTTCAATTGTTGGGCAAAGTCAATTTTTAGAGGTCGGATAAGTGATTAACAGTTGTTGGCAAAGTGAATACAATTGTTTGGCAAAGTCATTTTTAGAGGTCGGATAAGTTATTAACAGTTGTTTGCAAAGTCATTACAATTGTTGGGCAAAGTCAATTAAGAGGTCGGATAAGTGATTAACAGTGGTTGGCAAAGTCATTTCAATTATTGGGCAAATTCATTTTAAGAGGTCGGATGAGTTATTAACAGTGGTTGACAAAGTCATTACAATTGTTGGGCAAAGTCATTTTTAGAGGTCGGATAAGTTATTAACAGTGGTTGGCAAAGTCATTCCAATTGTTGGGCAAAGTCATTTTAAGAGGTCGGACAAGTGATTGATAGTGGTTGGCAAAGTCATTACAATTATTGGGCAAAGTCATTTTGAGAGGTCGGATAAGTGATTAAAAGTGGTTTGCAAAGTCATTACAATTGTTGGGCAAAGTCATTTTTAGAGGTCGGATAAGTGATTAACAGTGGTTGGCAAAGTCATTACAATTGTTGGGCAAAGTCATTTTTAGAGGTCGGATGAGTGATTAACAGTGGTTGGCAAAGTCATTACAATTGTTGGGCAAAGTCATTTTTAGAGGTCGGATTAGTGATTAACAGTGGTTTGCAAAGTCATTACAATTGTTGGGCAAAGTCATTTTTAGAGGTCGGATTAGTGATTAACAGTTGTTGGCAAAGTGTATACAATTGTTTGGCAAAGTCATTTTTAGAGGTCGGATAAGTGATTAACAGTGGTTGGCAAAGTCATTACAATTGTTGGGCAAAGTCATTTTTAGAGGTCGGATAAGTGATTAACAGTTGTTGGCAAAGTGAATACAATTGTTGGGCAAAGTCATTTTTAGAGGTCGGATAAGTGATTAATAGTGGTTGGCAAAGTCATTACAAAATTTGGGCAAAGTCATTTTTAGAGGTCGGATTAGTGATTAACAGTTGTTGGCAAAGTGAATACAATTGTTGGGCAAAGACATTTTACATGGTCGGATAAGTTATTAACAGTGGTTGGCAAAGTCATTACAATTGTTGGGCAAAGTCATTTTTAGAGGTCGGATAAGTGATTAACAGTTGTTGGCAAAGTGAATACAATTGTTGGGCAAAGTCATTTTTAGAGGTCGGATAAGTGATCGACAGTGGTTGGCAAAGTCATAACAATTGTTGGGCAAAGTCATTTTTAGAGGTCGGATAAGTGATTAACAGCGGTTGGCAAAGTCATTACAATTGTTGGGCAAAGTCATTTTAGAGGTCGGATAAGTGTTTAACAGTTGTTGGCAAAGTGAATACAATTGTTTGGCAAAGTCATTTTTAGAGGTCGGATAAGTTATTAACAGTGGTTGGCAAAGTCATTCCAATTGTTGGGCAAAGTCATTTTTAGAGGTCGGATAAGTTATTAACAGTGGTTGGCAAAGTCATTCCAATTGTTGGGCAAAGTCATTTTAAGAGGTCGGATAAGTGATTGACAGTGGTTGGCAAAGTCATTACAATTGTTGGGCAAAGTCATTTTAAGAGGTCGGATAAGTGATTAACAGTGGTTGACAAAGTCATTACAATTGTTGGGTAAAGTCATTTTTGGAGGTCGAATAAGTGATTAACAGTGGTTGGCAAAGTCATTACAATTGTTGGGCAAAGTCATTTTTAGATGTCGGATAAGTGATTGACAGTGGTTGGCAAAGTCATTCCAATTGTTAGGCAAAGTCATTTTTAGAGGTCGAATAAGTAATTAACAGTGTTTGGCAAAGTCATTTTAAGAGGTCGGATAAATGATTGACAGTGGTTGGCAAAGTCATTACAATTGTTGGGCAAAGTCATTTTAGAGGTCGGATAAGTGTTTAACAGTTGTTGGCAAAGTGAATACAATTGTTTGGCAAAGTCATTTTTAGAGGTCGGATAAGTTATTAACAGTGGTTGGCAAAGTCATAACAATTGTTGGGCAAAGTCATTTTTAGAGGTCGGATAAGTGATTAACAGCGGTTGGCAAAGTCATTACAATTGTTGGGCAAAGTCATTTTAGAGGTCGGATAAGTGTTTAACAGTTGTTGGCAAAGTGAATACAATTGTTTGGCAAAGTCATTTTTAGAGGTCGGATAAGTTATTAACAGTGGTTGGCAAAGTCATTCCAATTGTTGGGCAAAGTCATTTTTAGAGGTCGGATAAGTGATTGACAGTGGTTGGCAAAGTCATTACAATTGTTGGGCAAAGTCATTTTAAGAGGTCGGATAAGTGATTAACAGTGGTTGACAAAGTCATTACAATTGTTGGGTAAAGTCATTTTTGGAGGTCGAATAAGTGATTAACAGTGGTTGGCAAAGTCATTACAATTGTTGGGCAAAGTCATTTTTAGATGTCGGATAAGTGATTGACAGTGGTTGGCAAAGTCATTCCAATTGTTAGGCAAAGTCATTTTTAGAGGTCGAATAAGTAATTAACAGTGTTTGGCAAAGTCATTTTAAGAGGTCGGATAAGTGATTGACAGTGGTTGGCAAAGTCATTACAATTGTTGGGCAAAGTCATTTTAGAGGTCGGATAAGTGTTTAACAGTTGTTGGCAAAGTGAATACAATTGTTTGGCAAAGTCATTTTTAGAGGTCGGATAAGTTATTAACAGTGGTTGGCAAAGTCATAACAATTGTTGGGCAAAGTCATTTTTAGAGGTCGGATAAGTGATTAACAGCGGTTGGCAAAGTCATTACAATTGTTGGGCAAAGTCATTTTAGAGGTCGGATAAGTGTTTAACAGTTGTTGGCAAAGTGAATACAATTGTTTGGCAAAGTCATTTTTAGAGGTCGGATAAGTTATTAACAGTGGTTGGCAAAGTCATTCCAATTGTTGGGCAAAGTCATTTTTAGAGGTCGGATAAGTTATTAACAGTGGTTGGCAAAGTCATTCCAATTGTTGGGCAAAGTCATTTTAAGAGGTCGGATAAGTGATTGACAGTGGTTGGCAAAGTCATTACAATTGTTGGGCAAAGTCATTTTAAGAGGTCGGATAAGTGATTAACAGTGGTTGACAAAGTCATTACAATTGTTGGGTAAAGTCATTTTTGGAGGTCGAATAAGTGATTAACAGTGGTTGGCAAAGTCATTACAATTGTTGGGCAAAGTCATTTTTAGATGTCGGATAAGTGATTGACAGTGGTTGGCAAAGTCATTCCAATTGTTAGGCAAAGTCATTTTTAGAGGTCGAATAAGTAATTAACAGTGTTTGGCAAAGTCATTTTAAGAGGTCGGATAAGTGATTGACAGTGGTTGGCAAAGTCATTACAATTATTAGGCAAAGTCATTTTAAGAGGTCGGATAAGTGATTGACAGTGGTTGGCAAAGTCATTACAATTATTGGGCAAAGTCATTTTAAGAGGTCGGATAAGTGATTAACAGTGGTTGACAAAGTCATTACAATTGTTGGGTAAAGTCATTTTTGGAGGTCGAATAAGTGATTAACAGTGGTTGGCAAAGTCATTACAATTGTTGGGCAAAGTCATTTTTAGATGTCGGATAAGTGATTGACAGTGGTTGGCAAAGTCATTCCAATTGTTGGGCAAAGTCATTTTTAGAGGTCGGATAAGTGATTAACAGTGTTTGGCAAAGTCATTACAATTGTTGGGCAAAGTCATTTTTAGAGGTCGGATTAGTGATTAACAGTGGTTGTCAAAGTGAATACAATTGTTGGGCAAATTCTTTTTTAGAGGTCGGATAAGTGATTTACAGTGGTTGGCAAAGTCATTACAATTGTTGGGCAAAGTCTTTTTTAGAAGTCGGATTAGTGATTAACAGTTGTTGGCAAAGTGAAAACAATTGTTGGGCAAAGTCATTTTTAGAGGTCGGATAAGTTATTAACAATGGTTGGCAAAGTCATTACAATTGTTGGGCAAGGTCATTTTTAGAGGTCGGATAAGTGATTGACAGTGGTTGGCAAAGTCATTACAATTATTGGGCAAAGTCATTTTAAGAGGTCGGATAAGTGATTAACAGTGGTTGACAAAGTCATTACAATTGTTGGGTAAAGTCATTTTTGGAGGTCGAATAAGTGATTAACAGTGGTTGGCAAAGTCATTACAATTGTTGGGCAAAGTCATTTTTAGATGTCGGATAAGTGATTGACAGTGGTTGGCAAAGTCATTCCAATTGTTGGGCAAAGTCATTTTTAGAGGTCGGATAAGTGATTAACAGTGTTTGGCAAAGTCATTACAATTGTTGGGCAAAGTCATTTTTAGAGGTCGGATTAGTGATTAACAGTGGTTGTCAAAGTGAATACAATTGTTGGGCAAATTCTTTTTTAGAGGTCGGATAAGTGATTTACAGTGGTTGGCAAAGTCATTACAATTGTTGGGCAAAGTCTTTTTTAGAAGTCGGATTAGTGATTAACAGTTGTTGGCAAAGTGAAAACAATTGTTGGGCAAAGTCATTTTTAGAGGTCGGATAAGTTATTAACAATGGTTGGCAAAGTCATTACAATTGTTGGGCAAGGTCATTTTTAGAGGTCGGATAAGTGATTAATAGTGGTCGGCAAAGTCATTACAATTGTTGGGCAAAGTCATTTTTAGAGGTCGGATAAGTTATTAACAGTGGTTGGCAAAGTCATTACAATTGTTGGGCAAAGTCATTTTAAGATGTCGGATAAGTAATTAACAGTGTTTGGCAAAGTCATTTTAAGAGGTCGGATAAGTGATTGACAGTGGTTGGCAAAGTCATTACAATTATTAGGCAAAGTCATTTTAAGAGGTCGGATAAGTGATTGACAGTGGTTGGCAAAGTCATTACAATTATTGGGCAAAGTCATTTTAAGAGGTCGGATAAGTGATTAACAGTGGTTGACAAAGTCATTACAATTGTTGGGTAAAGTCATTTTTGGAGGTCGAATAAGTGATTAACAGTGGTTGGCAAAGTCATTACAATTGTTGGGCAAAGTCATTTTTAGATGTCGGATAAGTGATTGACAGTGGTTGGCAAAGTCATTCCAATTGTTGGGCAAAGTCATTTTTAGAGGTCGGATAAGTGATTAACAGTGTTTGGCAAAGTCATTACAATTGTTGGGCAAAGTCATTTTTAGAGGTCGGATTAGTGATTAACAGTGGTTGTCAAAGTGAATACAATTGTTGGGCAAATTCTTTTTTAGAGGTCGGATAAGTGATTTACAGTGGTTGGCAAAGTCATTACAATTGTTGGGCAAAGTCTTTTTTAGAAGTCGGATTAGTGATTAACAGTTGTTGGCAAAGTGAAAACAATTGTTGGGCAAAGTCATTTTTAGAGGTCGGATAAGTTATTAACAATGGTTGGCAAAGTCATTACAATTGTTGGGCAAGGTCATTTTTAGAGGTCGGATAAGTGATTAATAGTGGTCGGCAAAGTCATTACAATTGTTGGGCAAAGTCATTTTTAGAGGTCGGATAAGTTATTAACAGTGGTTGGCAAAGTCATTACAATTGTTGGGCAAAGTCATTTTAAGAGGTCGGATAAGTGATTAACAGTGGTTGGCAAAGCCATTTCATTTATTGGCTAAATACATTTTAAGAGCTCGGATGAGTGATTAACAGTGGTTGACAAAGTCACTACAATTGTTGGGCAAAGTCATTTTTAGAGGTCGGATAAGTGATTTACAGTGGTTGGCAAAGTCATTTCAATTATTGGGCAAGGTCATTTTAAGAGGTCGGATGAGTCATTAACAGTGGTTGGCAAAGTCATTACAATTGTTGGGCAAAGTCATTTTAAGAGGTCGGATTAGTGATTAACAGTGGTTGGCAAAGTGAATACAATTGTAGGGCAAAATCATTTTTAGAGGTGGGATAAGTGATCGACAGTGGTTGGCAAAGTGAATACAATTGTAGGGCAAAATCATTTTTAGAGGTGGGATAAGTGATTAACAGTGGTTGGCAAAGTCATTACAATTGTTGGGCAAAGTCATTTTTAGAGGTCGGATGAGTGATTAACAGTGGTTGGCAAAGTCATTACAATTGTTGGGTAAAGTCATTTTTGGAGGTCGGATAAGTGATTAACAGTGGTTGGCAAAGTCATTTCAATTGTTGGGCAAAGTCAATTTTTAGAGGTCGGATAAGTGATTAACAGTGGTTGACAAAGTCATTACAATTGTTGGGTAAAGTCATTTTTGGAGGTCGGATAAGTGATTAACAGTAGTTGGCAAAGTCATTTCAATTGTTGGGCAAAGTCAATTTTTAGAGGTCGGATAAGTGATTAACAGTGTTTGGCAAAAAACATTACAATTGTTGGGCAAAATCATTTTTAGAGGTCGGATTAGTGATTAACAGTGGTTGGCAAAGTGAATACAATTGTTGGGCAAAATCATTTTTAGAGGTCGGATAAGTGATCGACAGTGGTTGGCAAAGTGAATACAATTGTTGGGCAAAGTCATTTTTAGAGGTCGGATAAGTGATTAACAGTGGTTGGCAAAGTCTTTTTTAGAGGTCGGATTAGTGATTAACAGTTGTTGGCAAAGTGAATACAATTGTTGGGCAAAGTCATTTTTAGAGGTCGGATAAGTTATTAACAGTGTTTGGCAAAGTCATTACAATTGTTGGGCAAAGTCATTTTTAAAGGTCGGATAAGTGATTAACAGTGGTTGGCAAAGTCATTACAATTGTTGGGCAAAGTCATTTTTAGAGGTCGGATAAGTGATTAACAGTGGTTGGCAAAGCCATTTCAATTATTGGCTAAAGTCATTTTAAGAGGTCGGATGAGTGATTAACAGTGGTTGACAAAGTCACTTCAATTGTTGGGCAAAGTCATTTTTAGAGGTCGGATAAGTGATTAACAGTGGTTGGCAAAGTCATTTCAATTATTTGGCAAGGTCATTTTAAGAGGTCGGATGAGTCATTAACAGTGGTTGGCAAAGTCTTTTTTAGAGGTCGGATAAGTGATTAACAGTGGTTGGCAAAGTCATTTCAATTATTTGGCAAGGTCATTTTAAGAGGTCGGATGAGTGATTAACAGTGGTTGACAAAGTCACTTTAATTGTTGGGCAAAGTCATTTTTAGAGGTCGGATAAGTGATTAACAGTGGTTGGCAAAATCATTACAATTGTTTGGCAAAGTCTTTTTTAGAGGTCGGATTAGTGATTAACAGTTGTTGGCAAAGTGAATACAATTGTTGGGCAAAGTCATTTTTAGAGGTCGGATAAGTTATTAACAGTGGTTGGCAAAGTCATTACAATTGTTGGGCAAAGTCATTTTTAAAGGTCGGATAAGTGATTAATAGTGGTTGGCAAAGTCATTACAATTGATGGGCAAAGTCATTTTTAGAGGTCGGATAAGTGATTAACAGTGGTTGGCAAAGCCATTTCAATTATTGGCTAAAGTCATTTTAAGAGGTCGGATGAGTGATTAACAGTGGTTGACAAAGTCACTTCAATTGTTGGGCAAAGTCATTTTTAGAGGTCGGATAAGTGATTAATAGTGGTTGGCAAAGTCATTACATTTGTTGGGCAAAGTCATTTTTAGAGGTCGGATAAGTGATTAACAGTGGTTGGCAAAGTCATTACAATTGTTGGGCAAAGTCATTTTTAGAGGTCGGATGAGTGATTAACAGTGGTTGGCAAAGCCATTTCAATTATTGGCTAAAGTCATTTTAAGAGGTCGGATGAGTGATTAACAGTGGTTGACAAAGTCATTACAATTGTTGGGTAAAGTCATTTTTGGAGGTCGGATAAGTGATTGATAGTGGTTGGCAAAGTCATTACAATTGTTGGGCAAAGTCATTTTTAAAGGTCGGAAAAGTGATTAACAGTGTTTGGCAAAGTCATTACAATTGTTGGGCAAAATCATTTTTAGAGGTCGGATTAGTGATTAACAGTGGTTGGCAAAGTGAATACAATTGTTGGGCAAAATCATTTTTAGAGGTCGGATAAGTGATCGACAGTGGTTGGCAAAGTGAATACAATTGTTGGGCAAAGTCATTTTTAGAGGTCGGATAAGTGATTAACAGTGGTTGGCAAAGTCTTTTTTAGAGGTCGGATTAGTGATTAACAGTTGTTGGCAAAGTGAATACAATTGTTGGGCAAAGTCATTTTTAGAGGTCGGATAAGTTATTAACAGTGGTTGGCAAAGTCATTACAATTGTTGGGCAAAGTCATTTTTAAAGGTCGGATAAGTGATTAACAGTGGTTGGCAAAGTCATTACAATTGTTGGGCAAAGTCATTTTAAGAGGTCGGATGAGTGATTAACAGTGGTTGACAAAGTCACTTCAATTGTTGGGCAAAGTCATTTTTAGAGGTCGGATAAGTGATTCACAGTGATTGGCAAAGTCATTTCAATTATTGGGCAAGGTCATTTTAAGAGGTCGGATGAGTCATTAACAGTGGTTGGCAAAGTCATTATAATTGTTGGGCAAAGTCATTTTTAGAGGTCGGATAAGTGATTAACAGTGGTTGGCAAAATCATTACAATTGTTTGGCAAAGTCTTTTTTAGAGGTCGAATTAGTGATTAACAGTTGTTGGCAAAGTGAATACAATTGTTGGGCAAAGTCATTTTTAGAGGTCGGATAAGTTATTAACAGTGGTTGGCAAAGTCATTACAATTGTTGGGCAAAGTCATTTTTAAAGGTCGGATAAGTGATTAATAGTGGTTGGCAAAGTCATTACAATTGATGGGCAAAGTCATTTTTAGAGGTCGGATAAGTTATTAACAGTGGTTGGCAAAGCCATTTCAATTATTGGCTAAAGTCATTTTAAGAGGTCGGATGAGTGATTAACAGTGGTTGACAAAGTCACTTCAATTGTTAGGCAAAGTCATTTTTAGAGGTCGGATAAGTGATTAATAGTGGTTGGCAAAGTCATTACAATTGTTGGGCAAGGTCATTTTTAGAGGTCGGATAAGTTATTAACAGTGGTTATCAAAGTCATTACAATTGTTGGGCAAAGTCATTTTAAGAGGTCGGATAAGTTATTAACAGTGGTTGGCAAAGTCATTCCAATTGTTGGGCAAAGTCATTTTAATAGGTCGGATAAGTGATTAACAGTGGTTGGCAAAGTCATTACAATTATTGGGCAAAGTCATTTTGAGAGGTCGGATAAGTGATTAACAGTGGTTTGCAAAGTCATTACAATTGTTGGGCAAAGTCATTTTTAGAGGTCGGATAAGTGATTAACAGTTGTTGGCAAAGTCATTACAATTGTTGGGCAAAGTCATTTTTAGAGGTCGGATGAGTGATTAACAGTGGTTGGCAAAGTCATTACAATTGTTGGGCAAAGTCATTTTTAGAGGTCGGATTAGTGATTAACAGTGGTTTGCAAAGTCATTACAATTGTTGGGCAAAGTCATTTTTAGAGGTCGGATAAGTGATTGACAGTGGCTGGCAAAGTCATTACAATTGTTGGGCAAAGTCATTTTTAGAGGTCGGATAAGTGATTAACAGTGGTTGGCAAAGTCATTACAATTGTTGGGCAAAGTCATTTTTAGAGGTCGGATTAGTGATTAACAGTTGTTGGCAAAGTGAATACAATTGTTTGGCAAAATCATCTTTAGAGGTCGGATAAGTGATTAACAGTGGTTGGCAAAGTCATTACAATTGTTGGGCAAAGTCATTTTTAGAGGTCGGATAAGTGATTAACAGTTGTTGGCAAAGTGAATACAATTGTTGGGCAAAGTCATTTTTGGAGGTCGGATAAGTGATTAATAGTGGTTGGCAAAGTCATTACAAAATTTGGGCAAAGTCATTTTAAGAGGTCGGATTAGTGATTAACAGTTGTTGGCAAAGTGAATACAATTGTTGGGCAAAGACATTTTACATGGTCGGATAAGTTATTAACAGTGGTTGGCAAAGTGAATACAATTGTTGGGCAAAGTCATTTTTAGAGGTCGGATAAGTGATTAACAGTGGTTGGCAAAGCCATTTCAATTATTGGCTAAAGTCATTTTAAGAGGTCGGATGAGTGATTAACAGTGGTTGACAAAGTCATTACAATTATTGGGCAAAGTCATTTTGAGAGGTCGGATAAGTGATTAACAGTGGTTTGCAAAGTCATTACAATTGTTGGGCAAAGTCATTTTTAGAGGTCGGATAAGTTATTAACAGTGGTTATCAAAGTCATTACAATTGTTGGGCAAAGTCATTTTAAGAGGTCGGATAAGTTATTAACAGTGGTTGGCAAAGCCATTTCAATTGTTGGGCAAAGTCATTTTTAGAGGTCGGATTAGTGATTAACAGTGGTTTGCAAAGTCATTACAATTGTTGGGCAAAGTCATTTTTAGAGGTCGGATAAGTGATTGACAGTGGCTGGCAAAGTCATTACAATTGTTGGGCAAAGTCATTTTTAGAGGTCGGATAAGTGATTAACAGTGGTTGGCAAAGTCATTACAATTGTTGGGCAAAGTCATTTTTAGAGGTCGGATTAGTGATTAACAGTTGTTGGCAAAGTGAATACAATTGTTTGGCAAAATCATTTTTAGAGGTCGGATAAGTGATTAACAGTGGTTGGCAAAGTCATTTCAAAATTTGGGCAAAGTCATTTTTAGAGGTCGGATTAGTGATTAACAGTTGTTGGCAAAGTGAATACAATTGTTGGGCAAAGACATTTTACATGGTCGGATAAGTTATTAACAGTGGTTGGCAAAGTCATTACAATTGTTGGGCAAAGTCATTTTTAGAGGTCGGATAAGTGATTAACAGTGGTTGGCAAAGCCATTTCAATTATTGGCTAAAGTCATTTTAAGAGGTCGGATGAGTGATTAACAGTGGTTGACAAAGTCACTTCAATTGTTGGGCAAAGTCATTTTTAGAGGTCGGATAAGTGATTAATAGTGGTTGGCAAAGTCATTACAATTGTTGGGCAAGGTCATTTTTAGAGGTCGGATAAGTTATTAACAGTGGTTATCAAAGTCATTACAATTGTTGGGCAAAGTCATTTTAAGAGGTCGGATAAGTTATTAACAGTGGTTGGCAAAGCCATTTCAATTATTGGCTAAAGTCATTTTAAGAGGTCGGATGAGTGATTAACAGTGGTTGACAAAGTCATTACAATTGTTGGGTAAAGTCATTTTTGGAGGTCGGATAAGTGATTGATAGTGGTTGGCAAAGTCATTACAATTGTTGGGCAAAGTCATTTTTAAAGGTCGGATAAGTGATTAACAGTGTTTGGCAAAGTCATTACAATTGTTGGGCAAAATCATTTTTAGAGGTCGGATAAGTGATTAACGGTGGTTGGCAAAGTCATTACAATTATTGGGCAAAGTCATTTTGAGAGGTCGGATAAGTGATTAACAGTGGTTTGCAAAGTCATTACAATTGTTGGGCAAAGTCATTTTTAGAGGTCGGATTAGTGATTAACAGTTGTTGGCAAAGTGAATACAATTGTTTGGCAAAATCATTTTTAGAGGTCGGATAAGTGATTAACAGTGGTTGGCAAAGTCATTACAATTGTTGGGCAAAGTCATTTTTAGAGGTCGGATAAGTGATTAACAGTTGTTGGCAAAGTGAATACAATTGTTGGGCAAAGTCATTTTTGGAGGTCGGATAAGTGATTAACAGTTGTTGGCAAAGTGAATACAATTGTTTGGCAAAATCATTTTTAGAGGTCGGATAAGTGATTAACAGTGGTTGGCAAAGTCATTACAATTGTTGGGCAAAGTCATTTTTAGAGGTCGGATAAGTGATTAACAGTTGTTGGCAAAGTGAATACAATTGTTGGGCAAAGTCATTTTTAGAGGTCGGATAAGTGATTAACAGTTGTTGGCAAAGTGAATACAATTGTTGGGCAAAGTCATTTTTAGAGGTCGGATAAGTGATCGACAGTGGTTGGCAAAGTCATAACAATTGTTGGGCAAAGTCATTTTTAGAGGTCGGATAAGTGATTAACAGCGGTTGGCAAAGTCATAACAATTGTTGGGCAAAGTCATTTTAGAGGTCGGATAAGTGATTAACAGTTGTTGGCAAAGTGAATACAATTGTTTGGCAAAATCATTTTTAGAGGTCGGATAAGTGATTAACAGTGGTTGGCAAAGTCATTACAATTGTTGGGCAAAGTCATTTTTAGAGGTCGGATAAGTGATTAACAGTTGTTGGCAAAGTGAATACAATTGTTGGGCAAAGTCATTTTTGGAGGTCGGATAAGTGATTAATAGTGGTTGGCAAAGTCATTACAAAATTTGGGCAAAGTCATTTTAAGAGGTCGGATGAGTGATTAACAGTGGTTGACAAAGTCATTACAATTATTGGGCAAAGTCATTTTGAGAGGTCGGATAAGTGATTAACAGTGGTTTGCAAAGTCATTACAATTGTTGGGCAAAGTCATTTTTAGAGGTCGGATAAGTGATTAACAGTGGTTGGCAAAGTCATTACAATTGTTGGGCAAAGTCATTTTTAGAGGTCGGATGAGTGATTAACAGTGGTTGGCAAAGTCATTACAATTGTTGGGCAAAGTCATTTTTAGAGGTCGGATTAGTGATTAACAGTGGTTTGCAAAGTCATTACAATTGTTGGGCAAAGTCATTTTTAGAGGTCGGATAAGTGATTGACAGTGGCTGGCAAAGTCATTACAATTGTTGGGCAAAGTCATTTTTAGAGGTCGGATAAGTGATTAACAGTGGTTGGCAAAGTCATTACAATTGTTGGGCAAAGTCATTTTTAGAGGTCGGATTAGTGATTAACAGTTGTTGGCAAAGTGAATACAATTGTTTGGCAAAATCATTTTTAGAGGTCGGATAAGTGATTAACAGTGGTTGGCAAAGTCATTACAAAATTTGGGCAAAGTCATTTTTAGAGGTCGGATTAGTGATTAACAGTTGTTGGCAAAGTGAATACAATTGTTGGGCAAAGACATTTTACATGGTCGGATAAGTTATTAACAGTGGTTGGCAAAGTCATTACAATTGTTGGGCAAAGTCATTTTTAGAGGTCGGATAAGTGATTAACAGTGGTTGGCAAAGCCATTTCAATTATTGGCTAAAGTCATTTTAAGAGGTCGGATGAGTGATTAACAGTGGTTGACAAAGTCACTTCAATTGTTGGGCAAAGTCATTTTTAGAGGTCGGATAAGTGATTAATAGTGGTTGGCAAAGTCATTACAATTGTTGGGCAAGGTCATTTTTAGAGGTCGGATAAGTTATTAACAGTGGTTATCAAAGTCATTACAATTGTTAGGCAAAGTCATTTTAAGAGGTCGGATAAGTTATTAACAGTGGTTGGCAAAGCCATTTCAATTATTGGCTAAAGTCATTTTAAGAGGTCGGATGAGTGATTAACAGTGGTTGACAAAGTCATTACAATTGTTGGGTAAAGTCATTTTTGGAGGTCGGATAAGTGATTGATAGTGGTTGGCAAAGTCATTACAATTGTTGGGCAAAGTCATTTTTAAAGGTCGGATAAGTGATTAACAGTGTTTGGCAAAGTCATTACAATTTTTGGGCAAAATCATTTTTAGAGGCCGGATAAGTGATTAACAGTGGTTGGCAAAGTCATTACAATTATTGGGCAAAGTCATTTTGAGAGGTCGGATAAGTGATTAACAGTGGTTTGCAAAGTCATTACAATTGTTGGGCAAAGTCATTTTTAGAGGTCGGATTAGTGATTAACAGTTGTTGGCAAAGTGAATACAATTGTTTGGCAAAATCATTTTTAGAGGTCGGATAAGTGATTAACAGTGGTTGGCAAAGTCATTACAATTGTTGGGCAAAGTCATTTTTAGAGGTCGGATAAGTGATTAACAGTTGTTGGCAAAGTGAATACAATTGTTGGGCAAAGTCATTTTTGGAGGTCGGATAAGTGATTAACAGTTGTTGGCAAAGTGAATACAATTGTTTGGCAAAATCATTTTTAGAGGTCGGATAAGTGATTAACAGTGGTTGGCAAAGTCATTACAATTGTTGGGCAAAGTCATTTTTAGAGGTCGGATAAGTGATTAACAGTTGTTGGCAAAGTGAATACAATTGTTGGGCAAAGTCATTTTTGGAGGTCGGATAAGTGATTAATAGTGGTTGGCAAAGTCATTACAAAATTTGGGCAAAGTCATTTTTAGAGGTCGGATTAGTGATTAACAGTTGTTGGCAAAGTGAATACAATTGTTGGGCAAAGACATTTTACATGGTCGGATAAGTTATTAACAGTGGTTGGCAAAGTCATTACAATTGTTGGGCAAAGTCATTTTTAAAGGTCGGATAAGTGATTAACAGTTGTTGGCAAAGTGAATACAATTGTTGGGCAAAGTCATTTTTAGAGGTCGGATAAGTGATCGACAGTGGTTGGCAAAGTCATAACAATTGTTGGGCAAAGTCATTTTTAGAGGTCGGATAAGTGATTAACAGCGGTTGGCAAAGTCATAACAATTGTTGGGCAAAGTCATTTTAGAGGTCGGATAAGTGATTAACAGTTGTTGGCAAAGTGAATACAATTGTTTGGCAAAATCATTTTTAGAGGTCGGATAAGTGATTAACAGTGGTTGGCAAAGTCATTACAATTGTTGGGCAAAGTCATTTTTAGAGGTCGGATAAGTGATTAACAGTTGTTGGCAAAGTGAATACAATTGTTGGGCAAAGTCATTTTTGGAGGTCGGATAAGTGATTAATAGTGGTTGGCAAAGTCATTACAAAATTTGGGCAAAGTCATTTTTTGAGGTCGGATTAGTGATTAACAGTTGTTGGCAAAGTGAATACAATTGTTGGGCAAAGACATTTTACATGGTCGGATAAGTTATTAACAGTGGTTGGCAAAGTCATTACAATTGTTGGGCAAAGTCATTTTTAAAGGTCGGATAAGTGATTAACAGTTGTTGGCAAAGTGAATACAATTGTTGGGCAAAGTCATTTTACGAGGTCGGATAAGTGATCGACAGTGGTTGGCAAAGTCATAACAATTGTTGGGCAAAGTCATTTTTAGAGGTCGGATAAGTGATTAACAGCGGTTGGCAAAGTCATTACAATTGTTGGGCAAAGTCATTTTAGAGGTCGGATAAGTGATTAACAGTTGTTGGCAAAGTGAATACAATTGTTTGGCAAAGTCATTTTTAGAGGTCGGATAAGTTATTAACAGTGGTTGGCAAAGTCATTCCAATTGTTGGGCAAAGTCATTTTTAGAGGTCGGATAAGTTATTAACAGTGGTTGGCAAAGTCATTCCAATTGTTGGGCAAAGTCATTTTAAGAGGTCGGATAAGTGATTGACAGTGGTTGGCAAAGTCATTACAATTATTGGGCAAAGTCATTTTAAGAGGTCGGATAAGTGATTAACAGTGGTTGACAAAGTCATTACAATTGTTGGGTAAAGTCATTTTTGGAGGTCGAATAAGTGATTAACAGTGGTTGGCAAAGTCATTACAATTGTTGGGCAAAGTCATTTTAAGAGGTCGGATAAGTGATCGACAGTGGTTGGCAAAGTGAATACAATTGTTGGGCAAAGTCATTTTAAGAGGTCGGATAAGTGATTGACAGTGGTTGGCAAAGTCATTACAATTATTGGGCAGAGTCATTTTAAGAGGTCGGATAAGTGATCGACAGTGGTTGGCAAAGTGAATACAATTGTTGGGCAAATTCTTTTTTAGAGGTCGGATAAGTGATTTACAGTGGTTGGCAAAGTCATTACAATTGTTGGGCAAAGTCTTTTTTAGAGGTCAGATTAGTGATTAACAGTTGTTGACAAAGTGAATACAATTGTTGGGCAATGTCATTTTTAGAGCTCGGATAAGTTATTAACAATGGTTGGCAAAGTCATTACAATTGTTGGGCAAGGTCCTTTTTAAAGGTCGGATAAGTGATTAATAGTGGTTGGCAAAGTCATTACAATTGTTGGGCAAAGTCATTTTTAAAGGTCGGATAAGTTATTAACAGTGGTTGGCAAAGTCATTTCAATTATTGGGCAAGGTCATTTTAAGAGGTCGGATGAGTCATTAACAGTGGTTGGCAAAGTCATTCCAATTGTTGGGCAAAGTCATTTTAAGAGGTCGGATAAGTGATTAACAATGGTTGACAAAGTCATTCCAATTGTTGGGCAGAGTCATTTTTAGAGGTCGAATAAGTAATTAACAGTGTTTGGCAAAGTCATTTTAAGAGGTCGGATAAGTGATTGACAGTGGTTGGCAAAGTCATTACAATTATTGGGCAAAGTCATTTTAAGAGGTCGGATAAGTGATTGACAGTGGTGGCAAAGTCATTACAATTATTGGGCAAAGTCATTTTAAGAGGTCGGATAAGTGATCGACAGTGGTTGGCAAAGTGAATACAATTGTTGGGCAAATTCTTTTTTAGAGGTCGGATAAGTGATTTACAGTGGTTGGCAAAGTCATTACAATTGTTGGGCAAAGTCTTTTTTAGAGGTCAGATTAGTGATTAACAGTTGTTGGCAAAGTGAATACAATAGTTGGGCAATGTCATTTTTAGAGCTCGGATAAGTTATTAACAATGGTTGGCAAAGTCATTACAATTGTTGGGCAAGGTCCTTTTTAAAGGTCGGATAAGTGATTAATAGTGGTTGGCAAAGTCATTACAATTGTTGGGCAAAGTCATTTTTAAAGGTCGGATAAGTTATTAACAGTGGTTGGCAAAGTCATTTCAATTATTGGGCAAGGTCATTTTAAGAGGTCGGATGAGTCATTAACAGTGGTTGGCAAAGTCATTCCAATTGTTGGGCAAAGTCATTTTAAGAGGTCGGATAAGTGATTGACAGTGGTTGGCAAAGTCATTACAATTATTGGGCAAAGTCATTTTAAGAGGTCGGATAAGTGATTAACAGTGGTAGACAAAGTCATTACAATTGTTGGGTAAAGTCATTTTTGGAGGTCGAATAAGTGATTAACAGTGGTTGGCAAAGTCATTACAATTGTTGGGCAAAGTCATTTTTAGATGGCGGATAAGTGATTAACAGTGTTTGGCAAAGTCATTACAATTGTTGGGCAAAGTCATTTTTAGAGGTCGGATTAATGATTAACAGTGGTTGGCAAAGTGAATACAATTGTTGGGCAAAGTCATTTTAGAGGTCGGATAAGTGATTAACAGTTGTTGGCAAAGTGAATACAATTGTTTGGCAAAATCATTTTTAGAGGTCGGATAAGTGATTAACAGTGGTTGGCAAAGTCATTACAATTGTTGGGCAAAGTCATTTTTAGAGGTCGGATAAGTGATTAACAGTTGTTGGCAAAGTGAATACAATTGTTGGGCAAAGTCATTTTTGGAGGTCGGATAAGTGATTAATAGTGGTTGGCAAAGTCATTACAAAATTTGGGCAAAGTCATTTTTTGAGGTCGGATTAGTGATTAACAGTTGTTGGCAAAGTGAATACAATTGTTGGGCAAAGACATTTTACATGGTCGGATAAGTTATTAACAGTGGTTGGCAAAGTCATTACAATTGTTGGGCAAAGTCATTTTTAAAGGTCGGATAAGTGATTAACAGTTGTTGGCAAAGTGAATACAATTGTTGGGCAAAGTCATTTTACGAGGTCGGATAAGTGATCGACAGTGGTTGGCAAAGTCATAACAATTGTTGGGCAAAGTCATTTTAGAGGTCGGATAAGTGATTAACAGCGGTTGGCAAAGTCATTACAATTGTTGGGCAAAGTCATTTTAGAGGTCGGATAAGTGATTAACAGTTGTTGGCAAAGTGAATACAATTGTTTGGCAAAGTCATTTTTAGAGGTCGGATAAGTTATTAACAGTGGTTGGCAAAGTCATTCCAATTGTTGGGCAAAGTCATTTTTAGAGGTCGGATAAGTTATTAACAGTGGTTGGCAAAGTCATTCCAATTGTTGGGCAAAGTCATTTTAAGAGGTCGGATAAGTGATTGACAGTGGTTGGCAAAGTCATTACAATTATTGGGCAAAGTCATTTTAAGAGGTCGGATAAGTGATTAACAGTGGTTGACAAAGTCATTACAATTGTTGGGTAAAGTCATTTTTGGAGGTCGAATAAGTGATTAACAGTGGTTGGCAAAGTCATTACAATTGTTGGGCAAAGTCATTTTAAGAGGTCGGATAAGTGATCGACAGTGGTTGGCAAAGTGAATACAATTGTTGGGCAAAGTCATTTTAAGAGGTCGGATAAGTGATTGACAGTGGTTGGCAAAGTCATTACAATTATTGGGCAGAGTCATTTTAAGAGGTCGGATAAGTGATCGACAGTGGTTGGCAAAGTGAATACAATTGTTGGGCAAATTCTTTTTTAGAGGTCGGATAAGTGATTTACAGTGGTTGGCAAAGTCATTACAATTGTTGGGCAAAGTCTTTTTTAGAGGTCAGATTAGTGATTAACAGTTGTTGACAAAGTGAATACAATTGTTGGGCAATGTCATTTTTAGAGCTCGGATAAGTTATTAACAATGGTTGGCAAAGTCATTACAATTGTTGGGCAAGGTCCTTTTTAAAGGTCGGATAAGTGATTAATAGTGGTTGGCAAAGTCATTACAATTGTTGGGCAAAGTCATTTTTAAAGGTCGGATAAGTTATTAACAGTGGTTGGCAAAGTCATTTCAATTATTGGGCAAGGTCATTTTAAGAGGTCGGATGAGTCATTAACAGTGGTTGGCAAAGTCATTCCAATTGTTGGGCAAAGTCATTTTAAGAGGTCGGATAAGTGATTAACAATGGTTGACAAAGTCATTCCAATTGTTGGGCAGAGTCATTTTTAGAGGTCGAATAAGTAATTAACAGTGTTTGGCAAAGTCATTTTAAGAGGTCGGATAAGTGATTGACAGTGGTTGGCAAAGTCATTACAATTATTGGGCAAAGTCATTTTAAGAGGTCGGATAAGTGATTGACAGTGGTTGGCAAAGTCATTACAATTATTGGGCAAAGTCATTTTAAGAGGTCGGATAAGTGATCGACAGTGGTTGGCAAAGTGAATACAATTGTTGGGCAAATTCTTTTTTAGAGGTCGGATAAGTGATTTACAGTGGTTGGCAAAGTCATTACAATTGTTGGGCAAAGTCTTTTTTAGAGGTCAGATTAGTGATTAACAGTTGTTGGCAAAGTGAATACAATAGTTGGGCAATGTCATTTTTAGAGCTCGGATAAGTTATTAACAATGGTTGGCAAAGTCATTACAATTGTTGGGCAAGGTCCTTTTTAAAGGTCGGATAAGTGATTAATAGTGGTTGGCAAAGTCATTACAATTGTTGGGCAAAGTCATTTTTAAAGGTCGGATAAGTTATTAACAGTGGTTGGCAAAGTCATTTCAATTATTGGGCAAGGTCATTTTAAGAGGTCGGATGAGTCATTAACAGTGGTTGGCAAAGTCATTCCAATTGTTGGGCAAAGTCATTTTAAGAGGTCGGATAAGTGATTGACAGTGGTTGGCAAAGTCATTACAATTATTGGGCAAAGTCATTTTAAGAGGTCGGATAAGTGATTAACAGTGGTAGACAAAGTCATTACAATTGTTGGGTAAAGTCATTTTTGGAGGTCGAATAAGTGATTAACAGTGGTTGGCAAAGTCATTACAATTGTTGGGCAAAGTCATTTTTAGATGGCGGATAAGTGATTAACAGTGTTTGGCAAAGTCATTACAATTGTTGGGCAAAGTCATTTTTAGAGGTCGGATTAATGATTAACAGTGGTTGGCAAAGTGAATACAATTGTTGGGCAAAATCATTTTTAGAGGTCGGATAAGTGAACGACAGTGGTTGTCAAAGTGAATACAATTGTTGGGCAAATTCTTTTTTAGAGGTCGGATAAGTGATTTACAGTGGTTGGCAAAGTCATTACAATTGTTGGGCAAAGTCTTTTTTAGAAGTCGGATTAGTGATTAACAGTTGTTGGCAAAGTGAAAACAATTGTTGGGCAAAGTCATTTTTAGAGGTCGGATAAGTTATTAACAATGGTTGGCAAAGTCATTACAATTGTTGGGCAAAGTCATTTTTAGAGGTCGGATAAGTTATTAATAGTGGTTGGCAAAGTCATTACAATTGTTGGGCAAAGTCATTTTAAGAGGTCGGATAAGTGATTAACAGTGGTTGGCAAAGCCATTTCATTTATTGGCTAAAGTCATTTTAAGAGCTCGGATGAGTGATTAACAGTGGTTGACAAAGTCATTACAATTGTTGGGCAAAGTCATTTTTAGAGGTCGGATAAGTTATTAACAGTGGTTGGCAAAGTCATTTCAATTATTGGGCAAGGTCATTTTAAGAGGTCGGATGAGTCATTAACAGTGGTTGGCAAAGTATTACAATTGTTGGGCAAAGTCATTTTAAGAGGTCTGAATAGTGATAAACAGTGGTTGGCAAAGTGAATACAATTGTAGGGCAAAATCATTTTTAGAGGTGGGATAAGTGATCGACAGTGGTTGGCAAAGTCATTACAATTGTTGGGCAAAGTCATTTTTAGAGGTCGGATAAGTGATTAACATTGGTTGGCAAAGTCATTACAATTGTTGGGCAAAGTCATTTTTAGAGGTCGGATGAGTGATTAACAGTGGTTGGCAAAGTCATTACAATTGTTAGGCAAAGTCATTTTAAGAGGTCGGATAAGTGATTAACAGTGGTTGGCAAAGCCATTTCAATTATTGGCTAAAGTCTTTTTAAGAGGTCGGATGAGTGATTAACAGTGGTTGACAAAGTCACTACAATTGTTGGGCAAAGTCATTTTTAGAGGTCGGATAAGTGATTAACAGTGGTTGGCAAAGTCATTTCAATTATTGGGCAAGGTCATTTTAAGAGGTCGGATGAGTCATTAACAGTGGTTGGCAAAGTGAATACAATTGTAGGGCAAAATCATTTTTAGAGGTGGGATAAGTGATCGACAGTGGTTGGCAAAGTCATTACAATTGTTGGGCAAAGTCATTTTTAGAGGTCGGATGAGTGATTAACAGTGGTTGGCAAAGTCATTACAATTGTTGGGCAAGGTCATTTTAAGAGGTCGGATGAGTCATTAACAGTGGTTGGCAAAGTAATTACAATTGTTGGGCAAAGTCATTTTAAGAGGTCGGATTAGTGATTAACAGTGGTTGGCAAAGTGAATACAATTGTTGGGCAAAGACATTTTACATGGTCGGATAAGTTATTAACAGTGGTTGGCAAAGTCATTACAATTGTTGGGCAAAGTCATTTTTAAAGGTCGGATAAGTGATTAACAGTTGTTGGCAAAGTGAATACAATTGTTGGGCAAAGTCATTTTTAGAGGTCGGATAAGTGATCGACAGTGGTTGGCAAAGTCATAACAATTGTTGGGCAAAGTCATTTTTAGAGGTCGGATAAGTGATTAACAGCGGTTGGCAAAGTCATAACAATTGTTGGGCAAAGTCATTTTAGAGGTCGGATAAGTGATTAACAGTTGTTGGCAAAGTGAATACAATTGTTTGGCAAAATCATTTTTAGAGGTCGGATAAGTGATTAACAGTGGTTGGCAAAGTCATTACAATTGTTGGGCAAAGTCATTTTTAGAGGTCGGATAAGTGATTAACAGTTGTTGGCAAAGTGAATACAATTGTTGGGCAAAGTCATTTTTGGAGGTCGGATAAGTGATTAATAGTGGTTGGCAAAGTCATTACAAAATTTGGGCAAAGTCATTTTTTGAGGTCGGATTAGTGATTAACAGTTGTTGGCAAAGTGAATACAATTGTTGGGCAAAGACATTTTACATGGTCGGATAAGTTATTAACAGTGGTTGGCAAAGTCATTACAATTGTTGGGCAAAGTCATTTTTAAAGGTCGGATAAGTGATTAACAGTTGTTGGCAAAGTGAATACAATTGTTGGGCAAAGTCATTTTTAGAGGTCGGATAAGTGATCGACAGTGGTTGGCAAAGTCATAACAATTGTTGGGCAAAGTCATTTTTAGAGGTCGGATAAGTGATTAACAGCGGTTGGCAAAGTCATTACAATTGTTGGGCAAAGTCATTTTAGAGGTCGGATAAGTGATTAACAGTTGTTGGCAAAGTGAATACAATTGTTTGGCAAAGTCATTTTTAGAGGTCGGATAAGTTATTAACAGTGGTTGGCAAAGTCATTCCAATTGTTGGGCAAAGTCATTTTTAGAGGTCGGATAAGTTATTAACAGTGGTTGGCAAAGTCATTCCAATTGTTGGGCAAAGTCATTTTAAGAGGTCGGATAAGTGATTGACAGTGGTTGGCAAAGTCATTACAATTATTGGGCAAAGTCATTTTAAGAGGTCGGATAAGTGATTAACAGTGGTTGACAAAGTCATTACAATTGTTGGGTAAAGTCATTTTTGGAGGTCGAATAAGTGATTAACAGTGGTTGGCAAAGTCATTACAATTGTTGGGCAAAGTCATTTTAAGAGGTCGGATAAGTGATCGACAGTGGTTGGCAAAGTGAATACAATTGTTGGGCAAAGTCATTTTAAGAGGTCGGATAAGTGATTGACAGTGGTTGGCAAAGTCATTACAATTATTGGGCAGAGTCATTTTAAGAGGTCGGATAAGTGATCGACAGTGGTTGGCAAAGTGAATACAATTGTTGGGCAAATTCTTTTTTAGAGGTCGGATAAGTGATTTACAGTGGTTGGCAAAGTCATTACAATTGTTGGGCAAAGTCTTTTTTAGAGGTCAGATTAGTGATTAACAGTTGTTGACAAAGTGAATACAATTGTTGGGCAATGTCATTTTTAGAGCTCGGATAAGTTATTAACAATGGTTGGCAAAGTCATTACAATTGTTGGGCAAGGTCCTTTTTAAAGGTCGGATAAGTGATTAATAGTGGTTGGCAAAGTCATTACAATTGTTGGGCAAAGTCATTTTTAAAGGTCGGATAAGTTATTAACAGTGGTTGGCAAAGTCATTTCAATTATTGGGCAAGGTCATTTTAAGAGGTCGGATGAGTCATTAACAGTGGTTGGCAAAGTCATTCCAATTGTTGGGCAAAGTCATTTTAAGAGGTCGGATAAGTGATTAACAATGGTTGACAAAGTCATTCCAATTGTTGGGCAGAGTCATTTTTAGAGGTCGAATAAGTAATTAACAGTGTTTGGCAAAGTCATTTTAAGAGGTCGGATAAGTGATTGACAGTGGTTGGCAAAGTCATTACAATTATTGGGCAAAGTCATTTTAAGAGGTCGGATAAGTGATTGACAGTGGTTGGCAAAGTCATTACAATTATTGGGCAAAGTCATTTTAAGAGGTCGGATAAGTGATCGACAGTGGTTGGCAAAGTGAATACAATTGTTGGGCAAATTCTTTTTTAGAGGTCGGATAAGTAATTTACAGTGGTTGGCAAAGTCATTACAATTGTTGGGCAAAGTCTTTTTTAGAGGTCAGATTAGTGATTAACAGTTGTTGGCAAAGTGAATACAATAGTTGGGCAATGTCATTTTTAGAGCTCGGATAAGTTATTAACAATGGTTGGCAAAGTCATTACAATTGTTGGGCAAGGTCCTTTTTAAAGGTCGGATAAGTGATTAATAGTGGTTGGCAAAGTCATTACAATTGTTGGGCAAAGTCATTTTTAAGGTCGGATAAGTTATTAACAGTGGTTGGCAAAGTCATTTCAATTATTGGGCAAGGTCATTTTAAGAGGTCGGATGAGTCATTAACAGTGGTTGGCAAAGTCATTCCAATTGTTGGGCAAAGTCATTTTAAGAGGTCGGATAAGTGATTAACAATGGTTGACAAAGTCATTCCAATTGTTGGGCAGAGTCATTTTTAGAGGTCGAATAAGTAATTAACAGTGTTTGGCAAAGTCATTTTAAGAGGTCGGATAAGTGATTGACAGTGGTTGGCAAAGTCATTACAATTATTGGGCAAAGTCATTTTAAGAGGTCGGATAAGTGATTGACAGTGGTTGGCAAAGTCATTACAATTATTGGGCAAAGTCATTTTAAGAGGTCGGATAAGTGATCGACAGTGGTTGGCAAAGTGAATACAATTGTTGGGCAAATTCTTTTTTAGAGGTCGGATAAGTGATTTACAGTGGTTGGCAAAGTCATTACAATTGTTGGGCAAAGTCTTTTTTAGAGGTCAGATTAGTGATTAACAGTTGTTGGCAAAGTGAATACAATAGTTGGGCAATGTCATTTTTAGAGCTCGGATAAGTTATTAACAATGGTTGGCAAAGTCATTACAATTGTTGGGCAAGGTCCTTTTTAAAGGTCGGATAAGTGATTAATAGTGGTTGGCAAAGTCATTACAATTGTTGGGCAAAGTCATTTTTAAAGGTCGGATAAGTTATTAACAGTGGTTGGCAAAGTCATTTCAATTATTGGGCAAGGTCATTTTAAGAGGTCGGATGAGTCATTAACAGTGGTTGGCAAAGTCATTCCAATTGTTGGGCAAAGTCATTTTAAGAGGTCGGATAAGTGATTGACAGTGGTTGGCAAAGTCATTACAATTATTGGGCAAAGTCATTTTAAGAGGTCGGATAAGTGATTAACAGTGGTAGACAAAGTCATTACAATTGTTGGGTAAAGTCATTTTTGGAGGTCGAATAAGTGATTAACAGTGGTTGGCAAAGTCATTACAATTGTTGGGCAAAGTCATTTTTAGATGTCGGATAAGTGATTAACAGTGTTTGGCAAAGTCATTACAATTGTTGGGCAAAGTCATTTTTAGAGGTCGGATTAATGATTAACAGTGGTTGGCAAAGTGAATACAATTGTTGGGCAAAATCATTTTTAGAGGTCGGATAAGTGAACGACAGTGGTTGTCAAAGTGAATACAATTGTTGGGCAAATTCTTTTTTAGAGGTCGGATAAGTGATTTACAGTGGTTGGCAAAGTCATTACAATTGTTGGGCAAAGTCTTTTTTAGAAGTCGGATTAGTGATTAACAGTTGTTGGCAAAGTGAAAACAATTGTTGGGCAAAGTCATTTTTAGAGGTCGGATAAGTTATTAACAATGGTTGGCAAAGTCATTACAATTGTTGGGCAAAGTCATTTTTAGAGGTCGGATAAGTTATTAATAGTGGTTGGCAAAGTCATTACAATTGTTGGGCAAAGTCATTTTAAGAGGTCGGATAAGTGATTAACAGTGGTTGGCAAAGCCATTTCATTTATTGGCTAAAGTCATTTTAAGAGCTCGGATGAGTGATTAACAGTGGTTGACAAAGTCATTACAATTGTTGGGCAAAGTCATTTTTAGAGGTCGGATAAGTTATTAACAGTGGTTGGCAAAGTCATTTCAATTATTGGGCAAGGTCATTTTAAGAGGTCGGATGAGTCATTAACAGTGGTTGGCAAAGTATTACAATTGTTGGGCAAAGTCATTTTAAGAGGTCTGAATAGTGATAAACAGTGGTTGGCAAAGTGAATACAATTGTAGGGCAAAATCATTTTTAGAGGTGGGATAAGTGATCGACAGTGGTTGGCAAAGTCATTACAATTGTTGGGCAAAGTCATTTTTAGAGGTCGGATAAGTGATTAACATTGGTTGGCAAAGTCATTACAATTGTTGGGCAAAGTCATTTTTAGAGGTCGGATGAGTGATTAACAGTGGTTGGCAAAGTCATTACAATTGTTAGGCAAAGTCATTTTAAGAGGTCGGATAAGTGATTAACAGTGGTTGGCAAAGCCATTTCAATTATTGGCTAAAGTCTTTTTAAGAGGTCGGATGAGTGATTAACAGTGGTTGACAAAGTCACTACAATTGTTGGGCAAAGTCATTTTTAGAGGTCGGATAAGTGATTAACAGTGGTTGGCAAAGTCATTTCAATTATTGGGCAAGGTCATTTTAAGAGGTCGGATGAGTCATTAACAGTGGTTGGCAAAGTGAATACAATTGTAGGGCAAAATCATTTTTAGAGGTGGGATAAGTGATCGACAGTGGTTGGCAAAGTCATTACAATTGTTGGGCAAAGTCATTTTTAGAGGTCGGATGAGTGATTAACAGTGGTTGGCAAAGTCATTACAATTGTTGGGCAAGGTCATTTTAAGAGGTCGGATG
The DNA here is from genome assembly GCA_025491095.1 of Brachionus asplanchnoidis. Lineage (NCBI taxonomy): Eukaryota > Metazoa > Rotifera > Eurotatoria > Ploima > Brachionidae > Brachionus > Brachionus asplanchnoidis. The sequence continues at coordinate 33,694 of JAILYF010000095.1, read as the reverse complement.
AGTCATTAACAGTGGTTGGCAAAGTAATTACAATTGTTGGGCAAAGTCATTTTAAGAGGTCGGATAAGTGATTAACAGTGGTTGGCAAAGTGAATACAATTGTAGGGCAAAATCATTTTTAGAGGTGGGATAAGTGATCGACAGTGGTTGGCAAAGTCATTACAATTGTTGGGCAAAGTCATTTTTAGAGGTCGGATAAGTTATTAACAGTGGTTGGCAAAGTCATTACAATTGTTGGGCAAAGTCATTTTTAGAGGTCGGATGAGTGATTAACAGTGGTTGGCAAAGTCATTACAATTGTTGGGCAAAGTCATTTTAAAAGGTCGGATAAGTGATTAACAGTGGTTGGCAAAGCCATTTCAATTATTGGCTAAAGTCATTTTAAGAGGTCGGATGAGTGATTAACAGTGGTTGACAAAGTCACTACAATTGTTGGGCAAAGTCATTTTTAGAGGTCGGATAAGTGATTAACAGTGGTTGGCAAAGTCATTTCAATTATTGGGCAAGGTCATTTTAAGAGGTCGGATGAGTCATTAACAGTGGTTGGCAAAGTCATTACAATTGTTGGGCAAAGTCATTTTAAGAGGTCGGATTGGTGATTAACAGTGGTTGGCAAAGTGAATACAATTGTAGGGCAAAATCATTTTTAGAGGTGGGATAAGTGATCGACAGTGGTTGGCAAAGTCATTACAATTGTTGGGCAAAGTCATTTTTAGAGGTCGGATGAGTGATTAACAGTGGTTGGCAAAGTCATTACAATTGTTTGGCAAAGTCATTTTTAGAGGTCGGATGAGTGATTAACAGTGGTTGGCAAAGTCATTACAATTGTTGGGCAAAGTCATTTTAAGAGGTCGGATAAGTGATTAACAGTGGTTGGCAAAGCCATTTGAATTATTGGCTAAAGTAATTTTAAGAGGTCGGATGAGTGATTAACAGTGGTTGACAAAGTCACTACAATTGTTGGGCAAAGTCATTTTTAGAGGTCGGATAAGTGATTAACAGTTGTTGGCAAAGTCATTTCAATTATTGGGCAAGGTCATTTTAAGAGGTCGGATGAGTCATTAACAGTGGTTGGCAAAGTCATTACAATTGTTGGGCAAAGTCATTTTAAGAGGTCGGATTGGTGATTAACAGTGGTTGGCAAAGTGAATACAATTGTAGGGCAAAATCATTTTTAGAGGTGGGATAAGTGATCGACAGTGGTTGGCAAAGTCGTTACAATTGTTGGGCAAAGTCATTTTTAGAGGTTGGATGAGTGATTAACAGTGGTTGGCAAAGTCATTACAATTGTTGGGCAAAGTCATTTTTAGAGGTCGGATTAGTGATTAACAGTGGTTGGCAAAGTCATCACAATTGTTGGGCAAAATCATTTTTAGAGGTCGGATAAGTGATTGACAGTGGTTGGCAAAGTCATTACAATTGTTGGGCAAAGTCATTTTTAGAGGTCGGATTAGTGATTAACAGTGGTTTGCAAAGTCATTACAATTGTTGGGCAAAGTCATTTTTAGAGGTCGGATTAGTGATTAACAGTTGTTGGCAAAGTGAATACAATTGTTTGGCAAAGTCATTTTTAGAGGTCGGATAAGTGATTAATAGTGGTTGGCAAAGTCATTACAATTGTTGGGCAAAGTCATTTTTAGAGGTCGGATAAGTTATTAACAATAGTTGGCAAAGTCATTACAATTGTTGGGCAAGGTCATTTTTAAAGGTCGGATAAGTTATTAACAGTGGTCGGCAAAGTCATTACAATTGTTGGGCAAAGTCATTTTTAGAGGTCGGATAAGTTATTAACAGTGGTTGGCAAAGTCATTACAATTGTTGGGCAAAGTCATTTTTAGAGGTCGGATAAGTTATTAACAATGGTTGGCAAAGTCATTACAATTGTTGGGCAAGGTCATTTTTAAAGGTCGGATAAGTGATTAATAGTGGTCGGCAAAGTCATTACAATTGTTGGGCAAAGTCATTTTTAGAGGTCGGATAAGTTGTTAACAGTGGTTGGCAATGTCATTACAATTGTTGGGCAAAGTCATTTTTAGAGGTCGGATAAGTGATTAACAGTGGTTGGCAAAGTCATTACAATTGTTGGGCAAAGTCATTTTAAGAGGTCGGATTGGTGATTAACAGTGGTTGGCAAAGTGAATACAATTGTAGGGCAAAATCATTTTTAGATGTGGGATAAGTGATCGACAGTGGTTGGCAAAGTCATTACAATTGTTGGGCAAAGTCATTTTTAGAGGTCGGATAAGTTATTAACAGTGGTTGGCAAAGCCATTTCAATTATTGGCTAAAGTCATTTTAAGAGGTCGGATGATTGATTAACAGTGGTTGACAAAGTCACTACAATTGTTGGGCAAAGTCATTTTTAGAGGTCGGATAAGTGATTAACAGTGGTTTGCAAAGTCATTTCAATTATTGGGCAAGGTCATTTTAAGAGGTCGGATGAGTCATTAACAGTGGTTGGCAAAGTCATTACAATTGTTGGGCAAAGTCATTTTAAGAGGTCGGATTGGTGATTAACAGTGGTTGGCAAAGTGAATACAATTGTAGGGCAAAGTCATTTTTAGAGTTCGGATGAGTGATTAACAGTGGTTGGCAAAGTCATTACAATTGTTGGGCAAAGTCATTTTTAGAGGTCGGATTAGTGATTAACAGTGGTTTGCAAAGTCATTACAATTGTTGGGCAAAGTCATTTTTAGAGGTCGGATAAGTGATTGACAGTGGTTGGCAAAGTCATTACAATTGTTGGGCAAAGTCATTTTTAGAGGTCGAATAAGTGATTGACAGTGGTTGGTAAAGTCATTACAATTGTTGGGCAAAGTCATTTTTAGAGGTCGGATAAGTGATTAATAGTGGTTGGCAAAGTCATTACAATTGTTGGGCAAAGTCATTTTTAGAGGTCGGATAAGTTATTAACAATGGTTGGCAAAGTCATTACAATTGTTGGGCAAGGTCATTTTTAAAGGTCGGATAAGTGATTAATAGTGGTCGGCAAAGTCATTACAATTGTTGGGCAAAGTCATTTTTAGAGGTCGGATAAGTTGTTAACAGTGGTTGGCAATGTCATTACAATTGTTGGGCAAAGTCATTTTAAGAGGTCGGATAAGTGATTAACAGTGGTTGGCAAAGCCATTTCATTTATTGGCTAAAGTCATTTTAAGAGCTCGGATGAGTGATTGACAGTGGTTGGCAAAGTCATTACAATTATTGGGCAAAGTCATTTAGAGAGGTCGGATAAGTGATTAACAGTGGTTTGCAAAGTGAATACAATTGTAGGGCAAAATCATTTTTAAAGGTGGGATAAGTGATCGACAGTGGTTGGCAAAGTCATTACAATTGTTGGGCAAAGTCATTTTTAGAGGTCGGATGAGTGATTAACAGTGGTTGGCAAAGTCATTACAATTGTTGGGCAAAGTCATTTTTAGAGGTCGGATTAGTGATTAACAGTGGTTTGCAAAGTCATTACAAATGTTGGGCAAAGTCATTTTTAGAGGTCGGATAAGTGATTGACAGTGGTTGGCAAAGTCATTACAATTGTTGGGCAAAGTCATTTTTAGAGGTCGGATAAGTGATTAACAGTGGTTGGCAAAGTCATTACAATTGTTGGGCAAAGTCATTTTTAGAGGTCGGATTAGTGATTAACAGTTGTTGGCAAAGTGAATACAATTGTTTGGCAAAATCATTTTTAGAGGTCGGATAAGTGATTAACAGTGGTTGGCAAAGTCATTTCAATTGTTGGGCAAAGTCATTTTTAGTGGTCGGATAAGTGATTAACAGTTGTTGGCAAAGTGAATACAATTGTTGGGCAAAGTCATTTTTAGAGGTCGGATAAGTGATTAATAGTGGTTGGCAAAGTCATTACAAAATTTGGGCAAAGTCATTTTTAGAGGTCGGATTAGTGATTAACAGTTGTTGGCAAAGTGAATACAATTGTTGGGCAAAGACATTTTACATGGTCGGATAAGTTATTAACAGTGGTTGGCAAAGTCATTACAATTGTTGGGCAAAGTCATTTTTAAAGGTCGGATAAGTGATTAACAGTTGTTGGCAAAGTGAATACAATTGTTGGGCAAAGTCATTTTTAGAGGTCGGATAAGTGATCGACAGTGGTTGGCAAAGTCATAACAATTGTTGGGCAAAGTCATTTTTAGAGGTCGGATAAGTGATTAACAGCGGTTGGCAAAGTCATTACAATTGTTGGGCAAAGTCAATTTTAGAGGTCGGATAAGTGATTAACAGTTGTTGGCAAAGTGAATACAATTGTTTGGCAAGGTCATTTTTAGAGGTCGGATAAGTTATTAACAGTGGTTGGCAAAGTCATTCCAATTGTTGGGCAAAGTCATTTTTAGAGGTCGGATAAGTTATAAACAGTGGTTGGCAAAGTCATTCCAATTGTTGGGCAAAGTTATTTTAAGAGGTCGGATAAGTGATTGACAGTGGTTGGCAAAGTCATTACAATTATTGGGCAAAGTCATTTTAAGAGGTCGGATAAGTGATTAACAGTGGTTGACAAAGTCATTACAATTGTTGGGTAAAGTCTTTTTTAGAGGTCGAATAAGTGATTAACAGTGGTTGGCAAAGTCATTACAATTGTTGGGCAAAGTCATTTTTAGATGTCGGATAAGTGATTGACAGTGGTTGGCAGAGTCATTCCAATTGTTGGGCAAAGTCATTTTTAGAGGTCGAATAAGTAATTAACAGTGTTTGGCAAAGTCATTTTAAGAGGTCGGATAAGTGATTGACAGTGGTTGGCAAAGTCATTACAATTATTGGGCTAAGTCATTTTAAGAGGTCGGATAAGTGATTAACAGTGGTTGACAAAGTCATTACAATTGTTGGGTAAAGTCATTTTTGGAGGTCGAATAAGTGATTAACAGTGGTTGGCAAAGTCATTACAATTGTTGGGCAAAGTCATTTTTAGATGTCGGATAAGTGATTGACAGTGGTTGGCAAAGTCATTCCAATTGTTGGGCAAAGTCATTTTTAGAGGTCGAATAAGCAATTAACAGTGTTTGGCAAAGTCATTACAATTGTTGGGCAAAGTCATTTTTAGAGGTCGGATTAGTGATTAACAGTGGTTGGCAAAGTGAATACAATTGTTGGGCAAAGTCATTTTAAGAGGTCGGATAAGTGATTAACAGTGGTTGACAAAGTCATTACAATTGTTGGGTAAAGTCATTTTTGGAGGTCGAATAAGTGATTAACAGTGGTTGGCAAAGTCATTACAATTGTTGGGCAAAGTCATTTTTAGATGTCGGATAAGTGATTGACAGTGGTTGTCAAAGTCATTCCAATTGTTGGGCAAAGTCATTTTTAGAGGTCGAATAAGTAATTAACAGTGTTTGGCAAAGTCATTTTAAGAGGTCGGATAAGTGATTGACAGTGGTTGGCAAAGTCATTACAATTATTGGGCAAAGTCATTTTAAGAGGTCGGATAAGTGATTAACAGTGGTTGACAAAGTCATTACAATTGTTGGGTAAAGTCATTTTTGGAGGTCGAATAAGTGATTAACAGTGGTTGGCAAAGTCATTACAATTGTTGGGCAAAGTCATTTTTAGATGTCGGATAAGTGATTGACAGTGGTTGGCAAAGTCATTCCAATTGTTGGGCAAAGTCATTTTTAGAGGTCGAATAAGTAATTAACAGTGTTTGGCAAAGTCATTACAATTGTTGGGCAAAGTCATTTTTAGAGGTCGGATTAGTGATTAACAGTGGTTGGCAAAGTGAATACAATTGTTGGGCAAAATCATTTTTAGAGGTCGGATAAGAGATCGACAGTGGTTGGCAAAGTGAATACAATTGTTGGGCAAATTCTTTTTTAGAGGTCGGATAAGTGATTTACAGTGGTTGGCAAAGTCATTACAATTGTTGGGCAAAGTCTTTTTTAGAGGTCAGATTAGTGATTAACAGTTGTTGGCAAAGTGAATACAATTGTTGGGCAATGTCATTTTTAGAGGTCGGATAAGTTATTAACAATGGTTGGCAAAGTCATTACAATTGTTGGGCATGGTCATTTTTAAAGGTCGGATAAGTTATTAACAGTGGTTGGCAAAGTCATTTCAATTATTGGGCAAAGTCATTTTAAGAGGTCGGATGAGTCATTAACAGTGGTTGGCAAAGTCATTCCAATTGTTGGGCAAAGTCATTTTAAGAGGTCGGATGAGTGATTGACAGTGGTTGGCAAAGTCATTACAATTATTGGGCAAAGTCATTTTAAGAGGTCGGATAAGTGATTAACAGTGGTTGACAAAGTCATTACAATTGTTGGGTAAAGTCATTTTTGGAGGTCGAATAAGTGATTAACGGTGGTTGGCAAAGTCATTACAATTGTTGGGCAAAGTCATTTTTAGATGTCGGATAAGTGATTAACAGTGTTTGGCAAAGTCATTACAATTGTTGGGCAAAGTCATTTTTAGAGGTCGGATTAGTGATTAACAGTGGTTGGCAAAGTGAATACAATTGTTGGGCAAAATCATTTTTAGAGGTCGGATAAGTGAACGACAGTGGTTGTCAAAGTGAATACAATTGTTGGGCAAATTCTTTTTTAGAGGTCGGATAAGTGATTTACAGTGGTTGGCAAAGTCATTACAATTGTTGGGCAAAGTCTTTTTTAGAAGTCGGATTAGTGATTAACAGTTGTTGGCAAAGTGAATACAATTGTTGGGCAATGTCATTTTTAGAGGTCGGATAAGTTATTAACAATGGTTGGCAAAGTCATTACAATTGTTGGGCATGGTCATTTTTAAAGGTCGGATAAGTTATTAACAGTGGTTGGCAAAGTCATTTCAATTATTGGGCAAAGTCATTTTAAGAGGTCGGATGAGTCATTAACAGTGGTTGGCAAAGTCATTCCAATTGTTGGGCAAAGTCATTTAAAGAGGTCGGATGAGTGATTGACAGTGGTTGGCAAAGTCATTACAATTATTGGGCAAAGTCATTTTAAGAGGTCGGATAAGTGATTAACAGTGGTTGACAAAGTCATTACAATTGTTGGGTAAAGTCATTTTTGGAGGTCGAATAAGTGATTAACGGTGGTTGGCAAAGTCATTACAATTGTTGGGCAAAGTCATTTTTAGATGTCGGATAAGTGATTAACAGTGTTTGGCAAAGTCATTACAATTGTTGGGCAAAGTCATTTTTAGAGGTCGGATTAGTGATTAACAGTGGTTGGCAAAGTGAATACAATTGTTGGGCAAAATCATTTTTAGATGTCGGATAAGTGAACGACAGTGGTTGTCAAAGTGAATACAATTGTTGGGCAAATTCTTTTTTAGAGGTCGGATAAGTGATTTACAGTGGTTGGCAAAGTCATTACAATTGTTGGGCAAAGTCTTTTTTAGAAGTCGGATTAGTGATTAACAGTTGTTGGCAAAGTCATTACAATTGTTGGGCAAAGTCATTTTTAGAGGTCGGATTAGTGATTAACAGTGTTTGGCAAAGTCATTACAATTGTTGGGCAAAGTCATTTTTAGAGGTCGGATTAGTGATTAACAGTGGTTGGCAAAGTGAATACAATTGTTGGGCAAAGTCATTTTTAGAGGTCGGATAAGTTATTAACAATGGTTGGCAAAGTCATTACAATTGTTGGGCAAGGTCATTTTTAAAGGTCGGATAAGTGATTAATAGTGGTCGGCAAAGTCATTACAATTGTTGGGCAAAGTCATTTTTAGAGGTCGGATAAGTTGTTAACAGTGGTTGGCAATGTCATTACAATTGTTGGGCAAAGTCATTTTAAGAGGTCGGATAAGTGATTAACAATGGTTGGCAAAGTCATTACAATTGTTGGGCAAGGTCATTTTTAAAGGTCGGATAAGTGATTAATAGTGGTCGGCAAAGTCATTACAATTGTTGGGCAAAGTCATTTTTAGAGGTCGGATAAGTTGTTAACAGTGGTTGGCAATGTCATTACAATTGTTGGGCAAAGTCATTTTAAGAGGTCGGATAAGTGATTAACAGTGGTTGGCAAAGCCATTTCATTTATTGGCTAAAGTCATTTTAAGAGCTCGGATGAGTGATTAACAGTGGTTGACAAAGTCACTACAATTGTTGGGCAAAGTCATTTTTAGAGGTCGGATAAGTGATTAACAGTGGTTGGCAAAGTCATTTCAATTATTGGGCAAGGTCATTTTAAGAGGTCGGATGAGTCATTAACAGTGGTTGGCAAAGTCATTACAATTGTTGGGCAAACACATTTTAAGAGGTCGGATTAGTGATTAACAGTGTTTGGCAAAGTGAATACAATTGTAGGGCAAAATCATTTTTAGAGGTGGGATAAGTGATCGACAGTGGTTGGCAAAGTCATTACAATTGTTGGGCAAGGTCATTTTTAAAGGTCGGATAAGTGATTAACAGTGGTTGGCAAAGTCATTACAATTGTTGGGCAAAGTCATTTTTAGATGTCGGATAAGTGATTGACAGTGGTTGGCAAAGTCATTCCAATTGTTGGGCAAAGTCATTTTTAGAGGTCGAATAAGTAATTAACAGTGTTTGGCAAAGTCATTTTAAGAGGTCGGATAAGTGATTGACAGTGGTTGGCAAAGTCATTACAATTATTGGGCAAAGTCATTTTAAGAGGTCGGATAAGTGATTAACAGTGGTTGACAAAGTCATTACAATTGTTGGGTAAAGTCATTTTTGGAGGTCGAATAAGTGATTAACAGTGGTTGGCAAAGTCATTACAATTGTTGGGCAAAGTCATTTTAGATGTCGGATAAGGGATTGACAGTGGTTGGCAAAGTCATTCCAATTGTTGGGCAAAGTCATTTTTAGAGGTCGAATAAGTAATTAACAGTGTTTGGCAAAGTCATTACAATTGTTGGGCAAAGTCATTTTTAGAGGTCGGATTAGTGATTAACAGTGGTTGGCAAAGTGAATCCAATTGTTGGGCAAAATCATTTTTAGAGGTCGGATAAGTGATCGACAGTGGTTGGCAAAGTGAATACAATTGTTGGGCAAAATCTTTTTTAGAGGTCGGATAAGTGATTTACAGTGGTTGGCAAAGTCATTACAATTGTTGGGCAAAGTCTTTTTTAGAGGTCAGATTAGTGATTAACAGTTGTTGGCAAAGTGAATACAATTGTTGGGCAATGTCATTTTTAGAGGTCGGATAAGTTATTAACAATGGTTGGCAAAGTCATTACAATTGTTGGGCATGGTCATTTTTAAAGGTCGGATAAGTTATTAACAGTGGTTGGCAAAGTCATTTCAATTATTGGGCAAAGTCATTTTAAGAGGTCGGATGAGTCATTAACAGCGGTTGGCAAAGTCATTCCAATTGTTGGGCAAAGTCATTTTAAGAGGTCGGATGAGTGATTGACAGTGGTTGGCAAAGTCATTACAATTATTGGGCAAAGTCATTTTAAGAGGTCGGATAAGTGATTAACAGTGGTTGACAAAGTCATTACAATTGTTGGGTAAAGTCATTTTTGGAGGTCGAATAAGTGATTAACGGTGGTTGGCAAAGTCATTACAATTGTTGGGCAAAGTCATTTTTAGATGTCGGATAAGTGATTAACAGTGTTTGGCAAAGTCATTACAATTGTTGGGCAAAGTCATTTTTAGAGGTCGGATTAGTGATTAACAGTGGTTGGCAAAGTGAATACAATTGTTGGGCAAAATCATTTTTAAAGGTCGGATAAGTGAACGACAGTGGTTGTCAAAGTGAATACAATTGTTGGGCAAATTCTTTTTTAGAGGTCGGATAAGTGATTTACAGTGGTTGGCAAAGTCATTACAATTGTTGGGCAAAGTCTTTTTTAGAAGTCGGATTAGTGATTAACAGTTGTTGGCAAAGTGAAAACAATTGTTGGGCAAAGTCATTTTTAGAGGTCGGATAAGTGATCGACAGTGGTTGGCAAAGTGAATACAATTGTTGGGCAAAATCTTTTTTAGAGGTCGGATAAGTGATTTACAGTGGTTGGCAAAGTCATTACAATTGTTGGGCAAAGTCTTTTTTAGAGGTCAGATTAGTGATTAACAGTTGTTGGCAAAGTGAATACAATTGTTGGGCAATGTCATTTTTAGAGGTCGGATAAGTTATTAACAATGGTTGGCAAAGTCATTACAATTGTTGGGCAAAGTCATTTTAAGACGTCGGATGAGTCATTAACAGTGGTTGGCAAAGTCATTCCAATTGTTGGGCAAAGTCATTTTAAGAGGTCGGATGAGTGATTGACAGTGGTTGGCAAAGTCATTACAATTATTGGGTAAAGTCATTTTAAGAGGTCGGATAAGTGATTAACAGTGGTTGACAAAGTCATTACAATTGTTGGGTAAAGTCATTTTTGGAGGTCGAATAAGTGATTAACGGTGGTTGGCAAAGTCATTACAATTGTTGGGCAAAGTCATTTTTAGATGTCGGATAAGTGATTAACAGTGTTTGGCAAAGTCATTACAATTGTTGGGCAAAGTCATTTTTAGAGGTCGGATTAGTGATTAACAGTGGTTGGCAAAGTGAATACAATTGTTGGGCAAAATCATTTTTAAAGGTCGGATAAGTGAACGACAGTGGTTGTCAAAGTGAATACAATTGTTGGGCAAATTCTTTTTTAGAGGTCGGATAAGTGATTTACAGTGGTTGGCAAAGTCATTACAATTGTTGGGCAAAGTCTTTTTTAGAAGTCGGATTAGTGATTAACAGTTGTTGGCAAAGTGAAAACAATTGTTGGGCAAAGTCATTTTTAGACGTCGGATAAGTAATTAACAATGGTTGGCAAAGTCATTACAATTGTTGGGCAAGGTCATTTTTAAAGGTCGGATAAGTGATTAATAGTGGTCGGCAAAGTCATTACAATTGTTGGGCAAAGTCATTTTTAGAGGTCGGATAAGTTGTTAACAGTGGTTGGCAATGTCATTACAATTGTTGGGCAAAGTCATTTTATGAGGTCGGATAAGTGATTAACAGTGGTTGGCAAAGCCATTTCATTTATTGGCTAAAGTCATTTTAAGAGCTCGGATGAGTGATTAACAGTGGTTGACAAAGTCACTACAATTGTTGGGCAAAGTCATTTTTAGAGGTCGGATTAGTGATTAACAGTGGTTGGCAAAGTCATTTCAATTATTGGGCAAGGTCATTTTAAGAGGTCGGATGAGTCATTAACAGTGGTTGGCAAAGTCATTACAATTGTTTGGCAAAGTCATTTTAAGAGGTCGGATTAGTGATTAACAGTGGTTGGCAAAGTGAATACAATTGTAGGGCAAAATCATTTTTAGAGGTGGGATAAGTGATCGACAGTGGTTGGCAAAGTCATTACAATTGTTGGGCAAAGTCATTTTTAGAGGTCGGATAAGTGATTAACATTGGTTGGCAAAGACATTACAATTGTTGGGCAAAGTCATTTTTAGATGTCGGATAAGTGATTGACGGTGGTTGGCAAAGTCATTCCAATTGTTGGGCAAAGTCATTTTTAGAGGTCGAATAAGTAATTAACAGTGTTTGGCAAAGTCATTACAATTGTTGGGCAAAGTCTTTTTTAGAGGTCGGATTAGTGATTAACAGTGGTTGGCAAAGTGAATACAATTGTTGGGCAAAATCATTTTTAGAGGTCGGATAAGTGATCGACAGTGGTTGGCAAAGTGAATACAATTGTTGGGCAAATTCTTTTTTAGAGGTCGGATAAGTGATTTACAGTGGTTGGCAAAGTCATTACAATTGTTGGGCAAAGTCTTTTTTAGAGGTCAGATTAGTGATTAACAGTTGTTGGCAAAGTGAATACAATTGTTGGGCAATGTCATTTTTAGAGGTCGGATAAGTTATTAACAATGGTTGGCAAAGTCATTACAATTGTTGGGCATGGTCATTTTTAAAGGTCGGATAAGTTATTAACAGTGGTTGGCAAAGTCATTTCAATTATTGGGCAAAGTCATTTTAAGAGGTCGGATGAGTCATTAACAGTGGTTGGCAGAGTCATTCCAATTGTTGGGCAAAGTCATTTTAAGAGGTCGGATGAGTGATTGACAGTGGTTGGCAAAGTCATTACAATTATTGGGCAAAGTCATTTTAAGAGGTCGGATAAGTGATTAACAGTGGTTGACAAAGTCATTACAATTGTTGGGTAAAGTCATTTTTGGAGGTCGAATAAGTGATTAACGGTGGTTGGCAAAGTCATTACAATTGTTGGGCAAAGTCATTTTTAGATGTCGGATAAGTGATTAACAGTGTTTGGCCAAGTCATTACAATTGTTGGGCAAAGTCATTTTTAGAGGTCGGATTAGTGATTAACAGTGGTTGGCAAAGTGAATACAATTGTTGGGCAAAATCATTTTTAGAGGTCGGATAAGTGATTTACAGTGGTTGGCAAAGTCATTACAATTGTTGGGCAAAGTCTTTTTTAGAAGTCGGATTAGTGATTAACAGTTGTTGGCAAAGTGAAAACAATTGTTGGGCAAAGTCATTTTTAGAGGTCGGATAAGTTATTAACAATGGTTGGCAAAGTCATTACAATTGTTGGGCAAAGTCATTTTTAGAGGTCGGATAAGTTGTTAACAGTGGTTGGCAATGTCATTACAATTGTTGGGCAAAGTCATTTTAAGAAGTCGGATAAGTGATTAACAGTGGTTGGCAAAGCCATTTCATATATTGGCTAAAGTCATTTTAAGAGCTCGGATGAGTGATTAACAGTGGTTGGCAAAGTGAATACAATTGTTGGGCAAAATCATTTTTAGAGGTCGGATAAGTGATTAACAGTGGTTGGCAAAGTCATTTCAATTATTGGGCAAGGTCATTTTAAGAGGTCGGATGAGTCATTAACAGTGGTTGGCAAAGTCATTACAATTGTTGGGCAAAGTCATTTTAAGAGGTCGGATTAGTGATTAACAGTGGTTGGCAAAGTGAAAACAATTGTAGGGCAAAATCATTTTTAGAGGTGGGATAAGTCATCGACAGTGGTTCGCAAAGTCATTACAATTGTAGGGCAAAGTCATTTTTAGAGGTCGGATAAGTGATTAACATTGGTTGGCAAAGTCATTACAATTGTTGGGCAAAGTCATTTTTAGAGGTCGGATGAGTGATTTACAGTGGTTGGCAAAGTCATTACAATTGTTGGGCAAAGTCTTTTTTAGAAGTCGGATTAGTGATTAACAGTTGTTGGCAAAGTGAAAACAATTGTTGGGCAAAGTCATTTTTAGAGGTCGGATAAGTTATTAACAATGGTTGGCAAAGTCATTACAATTGTTTGGCAAGGTCATTTTTAAAGGTCGGATAAGTGATTAATAGTGGTCGGCAAAGTCATTACAATTGTTGGGCAAAGTCATTTTTAGAGGTCGGATAAGTTGTTAACAGTGGTTGGCAATGTCATTACAATTGTTGGGCAAAGTCATTTTAAGTGGTCGGATAAGTGATTAACAGTGGTTGGCAAAGCCATTTCATTTATTGGCTAAAGTCATTTTAAGAGCTCGGATGAGTGATTAACAGTGGTTGGCAAAGTGAATACAATTGTTGGGCAAAATCATTTTTAGAGGTCGGATAAGTGATTAACAGTGGTTGGCAAAGTCATTTCAATTATTGGGCAAGGTCATTTTAAGAGGTCGGATGAGTCATTAACAGTGGTTGGCAAAGTCATTACAATTGTTGGGCAAAGTCATTTTAAGAGGTCGGATTAGTGATTAACAGTGGTTGGCAAAGTGAATACAATTGTAGGGCAAAATCATTTTTAGAGGTGGGATAAGTGATCGACAGTGGTTGGCAAAGTCATTACAATTGTTGGGCAAAGTCATTTTTAGAGGTCGGATAAGTGATTTACAGTGGTTGGCAAAGTCATTACAATTGTTGGGCAAAGTCTTTTTTAGAAGTCGGATTAGTGATTAACAGTTGGTGGCAAAGTGAAAACAATTGTTGGGCAAAGTCATTTTTAGAGGTCGGATAAGTTATTAACAATGGTTGGCAAAGTCATTACAATTGTTGGGCAAGGTCATTTTTAAAGGTCGGATAAGTGATTAATAGTGGTCGGCAAAGTCATTACAATTGTTGGGCAAAGTCATTTTTAGAGGTCGGATAAGTTGTTAACAGTGGTTGGCAATGTCATTACAATTGTTGGGCAAAGTCATTTTAAGAGGTCGGATAAGTGATTAACAGTGGTTGGCAAAGCCATTTCATTTATTGGCTAAAGTCATTTTAAGAGCTCGGATGAGTGATTAACAGTGGTTGGCAAAGTGAATACAATTGTTGGGCAAAATCATTTTTAGAGGTCGGATAAGTGATTAACAGTGGTTGGCAAAGTCATTTCAATTATTGGGCAAGGTCATTTTAAGAGGTCGGATGAGTCATTAACAGTGGTTGGCAAAGTCATTACAATTGTTGGGCAAAGTCATTTTAAGAGGTCGGATTAGTCATTAACAGTGGTTGGCAAAGTGAATACAATTGTAGGGCAAAATCATTTTTAGAGGTGGGATAAGTGATCGACAGTGGTTGGCAAAGTCATTACAATTGTTGGGCAAAGTCATTTTTAGAGGTCGTATAAGTGATTAACAGTGGTTGGCAAAGTCATTTCAATTATTGGGCAAGGTCATTTTAAGAGGTCGGATGAGTCATTAACAGTGGTTGGCAAAGTCATTACAATTGTTGGGCAAAGTCATTTTAAGAGGTCGGATTGGTGATTAACAGTGGTTGGCAAAGTCATTACAATTGTTAGGCAAAGTCATTTTAAGAGGTCGGATAAGTGATTAACAGTGGTTGGCAAAGTCATTACAATTATTGGATAAAGTCTTTTTAAGAGGTCGGATGAGTGATTAACAGTGGTTGACAAAGTCACTACAATTGTTGGGCAAAGTCATTTTTAGAGGTCGGATAAGTGATTAACAGTGGTTGGCAAAGTGAATACAATTGTAGGGCAAAATCATTTTTAGAGGTGGGATAAGTGATCGACAGTGGTTGTCAAAGTGAATACAATTGTTGGGCAAATTCTTTTTTAGAGGTCGGATAAGTGATTTACAGTGGTTGGCAAAGTCATTACAATTGTTGGGCAAAGTCTTTTTTAGAAGTCGGATTAGTGATTAACAGTTGTTGGCAAAGTGAAAACAATTGTTGGGCAAAGTCATTTTTAGAGGTCGGATAAGTTATTAACAATGGTTGGCAAAGTCATTACAATTGTTGGGCAAGGTCATTTTTAAAGGTCGGATAAGTGATTAATAGTGGTCGGCAAAGTCATTACAATTGTTGGGCAAAGTCATTTTTAGAGGTCGGATAAGTTGTTAACAGTGGTTGGCAAAGTCATTACAATTGTTGGGCAAAGTCATTTTAAGAGGTCGGATAAGTGATTAACAGTGGTTGGCAAAGCCATTTCATTTATTGGCTAAAGTCATTTTAAGAGCTCGGATGAGTGATTAACAGTGGTTGACAAAGTCACTACAATTGTTGGGCAAAGTCATTTTTAGAGGTCTGATAAGTGATTAACAGTGGTTGGCAAAGTCTTTTCAATTATTGGGCAAGGTCATTTTAAGAGGTCGGATGAGTCATTAACAGTGGTTGGCAAAGTCATTACAATTGTTGGGCAAAGTCATTTTAAGAGGTCGGATTAGTGATTAACAGTGGTTGGCAAAGTGAATACAATTGTAGGGCAAAATCAGTTTTAGAGGTGGGATAAGTGATCGACAGTGGTTGGCAAAGTCATTACAATTGTTGGGCAAAGTCATTTTTAGAGGTCGGATAAGTGATTAACATTGGTTGGCAAAGTCATTACAATTGTTATGCAAAGTCATTTTTAGAGGTCGGATGAGTGATTAACAGTGGTTGGCAAAGTCATTACAATTGTTAGGCAAAGTCATTTTAAGAGGTCGGATAAGTGATTAACAGTGGTTGGCAAAGCCATTTCAATTATTTGCTAAAGTCTTTTTAAGAGGTCGGATGAGTGATTAACAGTGGTTGACAAAGTCACTACAACTGTTGGGCAAAGTCATTTTTAGAGGTCGGATAAGTGATTAACAGTGGTTGGCAAAGTCATTTCAATTATTGGGCAAGGTCATTTTAAGAGGTCGGATGAGTCATTAACAGTGGTTGGCAAAGTCATTACAATTGTTGGGCAAAGTCATTTTAAGAGGTCGGATTGGTGATTAACAGTGGTTGGCAAAGTGAATACAATTGTAGGGCAAAATCATTTTTAGAGGTGGGATAAGTGATCGACAGTGGTTGGCAAATTCATTACAATTGTTGGGCAAAGTCATTTTTAGAGGTCGGATGAGTGATTAACAGTGGTTGGCAAAGTCATTACAATTGTTGGGCAAGGTCATTTTAAGAGGTCGGATGAGTCATTAACAGTGGTTGGCAAAGTCATTACAATTGTTGGGCAAAGTCATTTTGAGAGGTCGGATTAGTGATTAACAGTGGTTGGCAAAGTGAATACAATTGTAGGGCAAAATCATTTTTAGAGGTGGGATAAGTGATCGTCAGTGGTTGGCAAAGTCATTACAATTGTTGGGCAAAGTCATTTTTAGAGGTCGGATGAGTGATTAACAGTGGTTGGCAAAGTCATTACAATTGTTGGGCAAAGTCATTTTTAGAGGTCGGATGAGTGATTAACAGTGGTTGGCAAAGTCATTACAATTGTTGGGCAAAGTCATTTTTAGAGGTCGGATGAGTGATTAACAGTGGTTGGCAAAGTCATTACAATTGTTGGGCAAAGTCATTTTAAGAGGTCGGATAAGTGATTAACAGTGGTTGGCAAAGCCATTTCAATTATTGGCTAAAGTCATTTTAAGAGGTCGGATGAGTGATTAACAGTGGTTGACAAAGTCACTACAATTGTTGGGCAAAGTCATTTTTAGAGGTCGGATAAGTGATTAACAGTGGTTGGCAAAGTCATTTCAATTATTGGGCAAGGTCATTTTAAGAGGTCGGATGAGTCATAAACAGTGGTTGGCAAAGTCATTACAATTGTTGGGCAAAGTCATTTTAAGAGGTCGGATTGGTGATTAACAGTGGTTGGCACAGTGAATACAATTGTAGGGCAAAATCATTTTTAGAGGTGGGATAAGTGATCGACAGTGGTTGGCAAAATCACTACAATTGTTGGGCAAAGTCATTTTTAGAGGTCGGATAAGTGATTAACAGTGGTTGGCAAAGTCATTTCAATTATTGGGCAAGGTCATTTTAAGAGGTCGGATGAGTCATAAACAGTGGTTGGCAAAGTCATTACAATTGTTGGGCAAAGTCATTTTAAGTGGTCGGATTGGTGATTAACAGTGGTTGGCACAGTGAATACAATTGTAGGGCAAAATCATTTTTAGAGGTGGGATAAGTGATCGACAGTGGTTGGCAAAATCATTACAATTGTTGGGCAAAGTCATTTTTAGAGGTCGGATGAGTGATTAACAGTGGTTGGCAAAGTCATTACAATTGTTGGGCAAAGTCATTTTTAGAGGTCGGATTAGTGATTAACAGTGGTTTGCAAAGTCATTACAATTGTTGGGCAAAGTCATTTTTAGAGGTCGGATAAGTGATTGACAGTGGTTGGCAAAGTCATTACAATTGTTGGGCAAAGTCATTTTTAGAGGTCGGATTAGTGATTAACAGTGGTTTGCAAAGTCATTACAATTGTTGGGCAAAGTCTTTTTTAGAGGTCGGATAAGTGATTAACAGTGGTTGGCAAAGTCATTACAATTGTTGGGCAAAGTCATTTTTAGAGGTCGGATGAGTGATTAACAGTGGTTGGCAAAGTCACTACAATTGTTAGGCAAAGTCTTTTTTAGAGGTCAGATTAGTGATTAACAGTTGTTGGCAAAGTGAATACAATTGTTGGGCAATGTCATTTTTAGAGGTCGGATAAGTTATTAACAATGGTTGGCAAAGTCATTACAATTGTTGGGCAAAGTCATTTTTAGAGGTCGGATGAGTGATTAACAGTGGTTGGCAAAGTCACTACAATTGTTAGGCAAAGTCATTTTTAGAGGTCGGATTAGTGATTAACAGTGGTTTGCAAAGTCATTACAATTGTTGGGCAAAGTCATTTTTAGAGGTCGGATAAGTGATTGACAGTGGTTGGCAAAGTGAATACAATTGTTGGGAAAAGTCATTTTTAGAGGTCGGATAAGTGATTAATGGTGGTTGGCAAAGTGAATTCAAAATTTGGGCAAAGTCATTTTTAGAGGTCGGATTAGTGATTAACAGATGTTGGCAAAGTGAATACAATTGTTGGGCAAAGACATTTTTAATGGTCGGATAAGTTATAAACAGTGGTTGGCAAAGTCATTACAATTGTTGGGCAAAGTCATTTTTAGAGGTCGGATAAGTGATTAATAGTGGTTGGCAAAGTCATTACAATTGTTGGGCAAAGTCATTTTTAGAGGTCGGATAAGTGATTGACAGTGGTTGGCAAAGTGAATACAATTGTTGGGCAAAGTCATTTTAAGAGGTCGGATGAGTGATTAACAGTGGTTGGCAAAGTCATTTCAATTATTGGGCAAATTCATTTTAAGAGGTCGGATGAGTTATTAACAGTGGTTGACAAAGTCATTACAATTGTTGGGCAAAGTCATTTTAAGAGGTCGGATAAGTGATTAACAGTGGTTGGCAAAGTCATTACAATTGTTGGGCAAAGTCATTTTTAGAGGTCGGATGAGTGATTAACAGTGGTTGGCAAAGTCACTACAATTGTTAGGCAAAGTCATTTTTAGAGGTCGGATTAGTGATTAACAGTGGTTTGCAAAGTCATTACAATTGTTGGGCAAAGTCATTTTTAGAGGTCGGATAAGTGATTAACAGTGGTTGGCAAAGTCATTACAATTGTTGGGCAAAGTCATTTTTAGAGGTAGGATAAGTGATTTACAGTTGTTGGCAAAGTGAATACAATTGTTGGGCAAAGTCATTTTTAGAGGTCGGATAAGTGATTAATAGTGGTTGGCAAAGTGAATACAAAATTTGGGCAAAGTCATTTTTAGAGGTAGGATAAGTGATTTACAGTTGTTGGCAAAGTGAATACAATTGTTGGGCAAAGACATTTTTAATGGTCGGATAAGTTATAAACAGTGGTTGGCAAAGTCATTACAATTGTTTGGCAAAGTCATTTTTAGAGGTCGGATAAGTGATTAATAGTGGTTGGCAAAGTCATTACAATTGTAGGGCAAAGTCATTTTTAGAGGTCGGATAAGTTATTAACAGTGGTTGGCAAAGTCATTACAATTGTTGGGCAAAGTCATTTTAAGAGGTCGGATAAGTGATTAACAGTGGTTGGCAAAGTCATTTCAATTATTGGGCAAATTCATTTTAAGAGGTCGGATGAGTGATTAACAGTGGTTGGCAAAGTCATTTCAATTATTGGGCAAATTCATTTTAAGAGGTCGGATGAGTTATTAACAGTGGTTGACAAAGTCATTACAATTGTTGGGCAAAGTCATTTTAAGAGGTCGGATAAGTGATTAACAGTGGTTGGCAAAGTCATTACAATTGTTGGGCAAAGTCATTTTTAGAGGTCGGATGAGTGATTAACAGTGGTTGGCAAAGTCACTACAATTGTTAGGCAAAGTCATTTTTAGAGGTCGGATTAGTGATTAACAGTGGTTTGCAAAGTCATTACAATTGTTGGGCAAAGTCATTTTTAGAGGTCGGATAAGTGATTAACAGTGGTTGGCAAAGTCATTACAATTGTTGGGCAAAGTCATTTTTAGAGGTAGGATAAGTGATTTACAGATGTTGGCAAAGTGAATACAATTGTTGGGCAAAGTCATTTTTAGAGGTCGGATAAGTGATTAATAGTGGTTGGCAAAGTGAATACAAAATTTTGGCAAAGTCATTTTTAGAGGTCGGATTAGTGATTAACAGTTGTTGGCAAAGTGAATACAATTGTTGGGCAAAGACATTTTTAATGGTCGGATAAGTTATAAACAGTGGTTGGCAAAGTCATTACAATTGTTTGGCAAAGTCATTTTTAGAGGTCGGATAAGTGATTAATAGTGGTTGGCAAAGTCATTACAATTGTAGGGCAAAGTCATTTTTAGAGGTCGGATAAGTTATTAACAGTGGTTGGCAAAGCGATTACAATTGTTGGGCAATGTCATTTTAAGAGGTCGGATTAGTGATTAACAGTGGTTTGCAAAGTCATTACAATTGTTGGGCAAAGTCATTTTTAGAGGTCGGATAAGTGATTAACAGTGGTTGGCAAAGTCATTACAATTGTTGGGCAAAGTCATTTTTAGAGGTAGGATAAGTGATTTACAGTTGTTGGCAAAGTGAATACAATTGTTGGGCAAAGTCATTTTTAGAGGTCGGATAAGTGATTAACAGTGGTTGGCAAAGTCATTACAATTGTTGGGCAAAGTCATTTTTAGAGGTAGGATAAGTGATTTACAGTTGTTGGCAAAGTGAATACAATTGTTGGGCAAAGTCATTTTTAGAGGTCGGATAAGTGATTAATAGTGGTTGGCAAAGTGAATACAAAATTTGGGCAAAGTCATTTTTAGAGGTCGGATAAGTGATTAACAGTGGTTGGCAAAGCCATTTCAATTATTTGCTAAAGTCTTTTTAAGAGGTCGGATGAGTGATTAACAGTGGTTGACAAAGTCACTACAACTGTTGGGCAAAGTCATTTTTAGAGGTCGGATAAGTGATTAACAGTGGTTGGCAAAGTCATTTCAATTATTGGGCAAGGTCATTTTAAGAGGTCGGATGAGTCATTAACAGTGGTTGGCAAAGTCATTACAATTGTTGGGCAAAGTCATTTTAAGAGGTCGGATTGGTGATTAACAGTGGTTGGCAAATCGAATACAATTGTAGGGCAAAATCATTTTTAGAGGTGGGATAAGTGATCGACAGTGGTTGGCAAATTCATTACAATTGTTGGGCAAAGTCATTTTTAGAGGTCGGATGAGTGATTAACAGTGGTTGGCAAAGTCATTACAATTGTTGGGCAAGGTCATTTTAAGAGGTCGGATGAGTCATTAACAGTGGTTGGCAAAGTCATTACAATTGTTGGGCAAAGTCATTTTAAGAGGTCGGATTAGTGATTAACAGTGGTTGGCAAAGTGAATACAATTGTAGGGCAAAATCATTTTTAGAGGTGGGATAAGTGATCGACAGTGGTTGGCAAAGTCATTACAATTGTTGGGCAAAGTCATTTTTAGAGGT
Organism: Brachionus asplanchnoidis; assembly: GCA_025491095.1. NCBI lineage: Eukaryota > Metazoa > Rotifera > Eurotatoria > Ploima > Brachionidae > Brachionus > Brachionus asplanchnoidis. The sequence continues at coordinate 12,647 of JAILYF010000095.1, read as the reverse complement.
CGGATGAGTGATTAACAGTGGTTGGCAAAGTCATTACAATTGTTGGGCAAAGTCATTTTTAGAGGTCGGATGAGTGATTAACAGTGGTTGGCAAAGTCATTACAATTGTTGGGCAAAGTCATTTTTAGAGGTCGGATGAGTGATTAACAGTGGTTGGCAAAGTCATTACAATTGTTGGGCAAAGTCATTTTAAGAGGTCGGATAAGTGATTAACAGTGGTTGGCAAAGCCATTTCAATTATTGGCTAAAGTCATTTTAAGAGGTCGGATGAGTGATTAACAGTGGTTGACAAAGTCACTACAATTGTTGGGCAAAGTCATTTTTAGAGGTCGGATAAGTGATTAACAGTGGTTGGCAAAGTCATTTCAATTATTGGGCAAGGTCATTTTAAGAGGTCGGATGAGTCATAAACAGTGGTTGGCAAAGTCATTACAATTGTTGGGCAAAGTCATTTTAAGAGGTCGGATTGGTGATTAACAGTGGTTGGCACAGTGAATACAATTGTAGGGCAAAATCATTTTTAGAGGTGGGATAAGTGATCGACAGTGGTTGGCAAAATCATTACAATTGTTGGGCAAAGTCATTTTTAGAGGTCGGATGAGTGATTAACAGTGGTTGGCAAAGTCATTACAATTGTTGGGCAAAGTCATTTTTAGAGGTCGGATTAGTGATTAACAGTGGTTTGCAAAGTCATTACAATTGTTGGGCAAAGTCATTTTTAGAGGTCGGATAAGTGATTGACAGTGGTTGGCAAAGTCATTACAATTGTTGGGCAAAGTCATTTTTAGAAGTCGGATTAGTGATTAACAGTTGTTGGCAAAGTGAAAACAATTGTTGGGCAAAGTCATTTTTAGAGGTCGGATAAGTGATCGACAGTGGTTGGCAAAGTGAATACAATTGTTGGGCAAAATCTTTTTTAGAGGTCGGATAAGTGATTTACAGTGGTTGGCAAAGTCATTACAATTGTTGGGCAAAGTCTTTTTTAGAGGTCAGATTAGTGATTAACAGTTGTTGGCAAAGTGAATACAATTGTTGGGCAATGTCATTTTTAGAGGTCGGATAAGTTATTAACAATGGTTGGCAAAGTCATTACAATTGTTGGGCAAAGTCATTTTTAGAGGTCGGATGAGTGATTAACAGTGGTTGGCAAAGTCACTACAATTGTTAGGCAAAGTCATTTTTAGAGGTCGGATTAGTGATTAACAGTGGTTTGCAAAGTCATTACAATTGTTGGGCAAAGTCATTTTTAGAGGTCGGATAAGTGATTGACAGTGGTTGGCAAAGTGAATACAATTGTTGGGAAAAGTCATTTTTAGAGGTCGGATAAGTGATTAATGGTGGTTGGCAAAGTGAATTCAAAATTTGGGCAAAGTCATTTTTAGAGGTCGGATTAGTGATTAACAGTTGTTGGCAAAGTGAATACAATTGTTGGGCAAAGACATTTTTAATGGTCGGATAAGTTATAAACAGTGGTTGGCAAAGTCATTACAATTGTTGGGCAAAGTCATTTTTAGAGGTCGGATAAGTGATTAATAGTGGTTGGCAAAGTCATTACAATTGTTGGGCAAAGTCATTTTTAGAGGTCGGATAAGTGATTGACAGTGGTTGGCAAAGTGAATACAATTGTTGGGCAAAGTCATTTTAAGAGGTCGGATGAGTGATTAACAGTGGTTGGCAAAGTCATTTCAATTATTGGGCAAATTCATTTTAAGAGGTCGGATGAGTTATTAACAATGGTTGGCAAAGTCATTACAATTGTTGGGCAAAGTCATTTTTAGAGGTCGGATGAGTGATTAACAGTGGTTGGCAAAGTCACTACAATTGTTAGGCAAAGTCATTTTTAGAGGTCGGATTAGTGATTAACAGTGGTTTGCAAAGTCATTACAATTGTTGGGCAAAGTCATTTTTAGAGGTCGGATTAGTGATTAACAGTGGTTTGCAAAGTCATTACAATTGTTGGGCAATGTCATTTTTAGAGGTCGGATAAGTTATTAACAATGGTTGGCAAAGTCATTACAATTGTTGGGCAAAGTCATTTTTAGAGGTCGGATGAGTGATTAACAGTGGTTGGCAAAGTCACTACAATTGTTAGGCAAAGTCATTTTTAGAGGTCGGATTAGTGATTAACAGTGGTTTGCAAAGTCATTACAATTGTTGGGCAAAGTCATTTTTAGAGGTCGGATAAGTGATTGACAGTGGTTGGCAAAGTGAATACAATTGTTGGGAAAAGTCATTTTTAGAGGTCGGATAAGTGATTAATGGTGGTTGGCAAAGTGAATTCAAAATTTGGGCAAAGTCATTTTTAGAGGTCGGATTAGTGATTAACAGTTGTTGGCAAAGTGAATACAATTGTTGGGCAAAGACATTTTTAGAGGTCGGATTAGTGATTAACAGTGGTTTGCAAAGTCATTACAATTGTTGGGCAAAGTCATTTTTAGAGGTCGGATTAGTGATTAACAGTGGTTTGCAAAGTCATTACAATTGTTGGGCAATGTCATTTTTAGAGGTCGGATAAGTTATTAACAATGGTTGGCAAAGTCATTACAATTGTTGGGCAAAGTCATTTTTAGAGGTCGGATGAGTGATTAACAGTGGTTGGCAAAGTCACTACAATTGTTAGGCAAAGTCATTTTTTAGAGGTCGGATTAGTGATTAACAGTGGTTTGCAAAGTCATTACAATTGTTGGGCAAAGTCATTTTTAGAGGTCGGATAAGTGATTGACAGTGGTTGGCAAAGTGAATACAATTGTTGGGAAAAGTCATTTTTAGAGGTCGGATAAGTGATTAATGGTGGTTGGCAAAGTGAATTCAAAATTTGGGCAAAGTCATTTTTAGAGGTCGGATTAGTGATTAACAGTTGTTGGCAAAGTGAATACAATTGTTGGGCAAAGACATTTTTAATGGTCGGATAAGTTATAAACAGTGGTTGGCAAAGTCATTACAATTGTTGGGCAAAGTCATTTTTAGAGGTCGGATAAGTGATTAATAGTGGTTGGCAAAGTCATTACAATTGTTGGGCAAAGTCATTTTTAGAGGTCGGATAAGTGATTGACAGTGGTTGGCAAAGTGAATACAATTGTTGGGCAAAGTCATTTTAAGAGGTCGGATGAGTGATTAACAGTGGTTGGCAAAGTCATTTCAATTATTGGGCAAATTCATTTTAAGAGGTCGGATGAGTTATTAACAATGGTTGGCAAAGTCATTACAATTGTTGGGCAAAGTCATTTTTAGAGGTCGGATGAGTGATTAACAGTGGTTGGCAAAGTCACTACAATTGTTAGGCAAAGTCATTTTTAGAGGTCGGATAAGTGATTAACAGTGTTTGGCAAAGTCATTACAATTGTTGGGCAAAGTCATTTTTAGAGGTCGGATAAGTGATCGACAGTGGTTGGCAAAGTGAATACAATTGTTGGGCAAAATCTTTTTTAGAGGTCGGATAAGTGATTTACAGTGGTTGGCAAAGTCATTACAATTGTTGGGCAAAGTCTTTTTTAGAGGTCAGATTAGTGATTAACAGTTGTTGGCAAAGTGAATACAATTGTTGGGCAATGTCATTTTTAGAGGTCGGATAAGTTATTAACAATGGTTGGCAAAGTCATTACAATTGTTGGGCAAAGTCATTTTTAGAGGTCGGATGAGTGATTAACAGTGGTTGGCAAAGTCACTACAATTGTTAGGCAAAGTCATTTTTAGAGGTCGGATTAGTGATTAACAGTGGTTTGCAAAGTCATTACAATTGTTGGGCAAAGTCATTTTTAGAGGTCGGATAAGTGATTGACAGTGGTTGGCAAAGTGAATACAATTGTTGGGAAAAGTCATTTTTAGAGGTCGGATAAGTGATTAATGGTGGTTGGCAAAGTGAATTCAAATTTGGGCAAAGTCATTTTTAGAGGTCGGATTAGTGATTAACAGTTGTTGGCAAAGTGAATACAATTGTTGGGCAAAGACATTTTTAATGGTCGGATAAGTTATAAACAGTGGTTGGCAAAGTCATTACAATTGTTGGGCAAAGTCATTTTTAGAGGTCGGATAAGTGATTAATAGTGGTTGGCAAAGTCATTACAATTGTTGGGCAAAGTCATTTTTAGAGGTCGGATAAGTGATTGACAGTGGTTGGCAAAGTGAATACAATTGTTGGGCAAAGTCATTTTAAGAGGTCGGATGAGTGATTAACAGTGGTTGGCAAAGTCATTTCAATTATTGGGCAAATTCATTTTAAGAGGTCGGATGAGTTATTAACAGTGGTTGACAAAGTCATTACAATTGTTGGGCAAAGTCATTTTAAGAGGTCGGATAAGTGATTAACAGTGGTTGGCAAAGTCATTACAATTGTTGGGCAAAGTCATTTTTAGAGGTCGGATGAGTGATTAACAGTGGTTGGCAAAGTCACTACAATTGTTAGGCAAATTCATTTTTAGAGGTCGGATTAGTGATTAACAGTGGTTTGCAAAGTCATTACAATTGTTGGGCAAAGTCATTTTTAGAGGTCGGATAAGTGATTAACAGTGGTTGGCAAAGTCATTACAATTGTTGGGCAAAGTCATTTTTAGAGGTAGGATAAGTGATTTACAGTTGTTGGCAAAGTGAATACAATTGTTGGGCAAAGTCATTTTTAGAGGTCGGATAAGTGATTAATAGTGGTTGGCAAAGTGAATACAAAATTTGGGCAAAATCATTTTAGAGGTCGGATTAGTGATTAACAGTTGTTGGCAAAGTGAATACAATTGTTGGGCAAAGACATTTTAATGGTCGGATAAGTTATAAACAGTGGTTGGCAAAGTCATTACAATTGTTTGGCAAAGTCATTTTTAGAGGTCGGATAAGTGATTAATAGTGGTTGGCAAAGTCATTACAATTGTAGGGCAAAGTCATTTTTAGAGGTCGGATAAGTTATTAACAGTGGTTGGCAAAGTCATTACAATTGTTGGGCAAAGTCATTTTAAGAGGTCGGATAAGTGATTAACAGTGGTTGGCAAAGTCATTTCAATTATTGGGCAAATTCATTTTAAGAGGTCGGATGAGTGATTAACAGTGGTTGGCAAAGTCATTTCAATTATTGGGCAAATTCATTTTAAGAGGTCGGATGAGTTATTAACAGTGGTTGACAAAGTCATTACAATTGTTGGGCAAGTCATTTTAAGAGGTCGGATAAGTGATTAACAGTGGTTGGCAAAGTCATTACAATTGTTGGGCAAAGTCATTTTTAGAGGTCGGATGAGTGATTAACAGTGGTTGGCAAAGTCACTACAATTGTTAGGCAAAGTCATTTTTAGAGGTCGGATTAGTAATTAACAGTGGTTTTCAAAGTCATTACAATTGTTGGGCAAAGTCATTTTTAGAGGTCGGATAAGTGATTAACAGTGGTTGGCAAAGTCATTACAATTGTTGGGCAAAGTCATTTTTAGAGGTAGGATAAGTGATTTACAGTTGTTGGCAAAGTGAATACATTGTTGGGCAAAGTCATTTTTAGAGGTCGGATAAGTGATTAATAGTGGTTGGCAAAGTGAATACAAAATTTGGGCAAAGTCATTTTTAGAGGTCGGATTAGTGATTAACAGTTGTTGGCAAAGTGAATACAATTGTTGGGCAAAGACATTTTTAATGGTCGGATAAGTTATAAACAGTGGTTGGCAAAGTCATTACAATTGTTTGGCAAAGTCATTTTTAGAGGTCGGATAAGTGATTAATAGTGGTTGGCAAAGTCATTACAATTGTAGGGCAAAGTCATTTTTAGAGGTCGGATAAGTGATTAATAGTGGTTGGCAAAGTCATTACAATTGTTGGGCAAAGTCATTTATAGAGGTCTGATAAGTTATTAACAGTGGTTGGCTAAGTCATTACAATTGTTGGGCAAAGTCATTTTAAGAGGTCGGATGAGTGATTAACAGTGGTTGGCAAAGTCATTACAATTGTTGGGCAAAGTCATTTTTAGAGGTCGGATGAGTGATTAACAGTGGTTGGCAAAGTCACTACAATTGTTAGGCAAAGTCATTTTTAGAGGTCGGATTAGTGATTAACAGTGGTTTGCAAAGTCATTACAATTGTTGGGCAAAGTCATTTTTAGAGGTCGGATAAGTAATTAACAGTGGTAAGCAAAGTCATTACAATTGTTGGGCAAAGTCATTTTTAGAGGTAGGATAAGTGATTTACAGTTGTTGGCAAAGTGAATACAATTGTTGGGCAAAGTCATTTTTAGAGGTCGGATAAGTGATTAATAGTGGTTGGCAAAGTGAATACAAAATTTGGGCAAAGTCATTTTTAGAGGTCGGATTAGTGATTAACAGTTGTTGGCAAAGTGAATACATATGTTGGGCAAAGACATTTTAATGGTCGGATAAGTTATAAACAGTGGTTGGCAAGTCATTACAATTGTTTGGCAAAGTCATTTTTAGAGGTCGGATAAGTGATTAATAGTGGTTGGCAAAGTCATTACAATGTAGGGCAAAGTCATTTTTAGAGGTCGGATAAGTAATTAATAGTGGTTGGCAAAGTCATTACAATTGTTGGGCAAAGTCATTTTTAGAGGTAGGATAAGTGATTTACAGTTGTTGGCAAAGTGAATACAATTGTTGGGCAAGGTCATTTTTAGAGGTCGGATAAGTGATTAATAGTGGTTGGCAATATGAATACAAAATTTGGGCAAAGTCATTTTTAGAGGTCGGATTAGTGATTAACAGTTATTGGCAAAGTGAATACAATTGTTGGGCAAAGACATTTTTAATGGTCGGATAAGTTATAAACAGTGGTTGGCAAAGTCATTACAATTGTTTGGCAAAGTCATTTTAGAGGTCGGATAAGTGATTAATAGTGGTTGGCAAAGTCATTACAATTGTAGGGCAAAGTCATTTTTAGAGGTCGGATAAGTGATTAATAGTGGTTGGCAAAGTCATTACAATTGTTGGGCAAAGTCATTTTTAGAGGTCTGATAAGTTATTAACAGTGGTTGGCTAAGTCATTACAATTGTTGGGCAAAGTCATTTTAAGAGGTCGGATGAGTGATTAACAGTGGTTGGGAAAGTCATTTCAATTATTGGGCAAATTCATTTTAAGAGGTCGGATGAGTTATTAACAGTGGTTGACAAAGTCATTACAATTGTTGGGCAAAGTCATTTTAAGAGGTCGGATAAGTGATTAACAGTGGTTGGCAAAAACATTACAATTGTTGGGCAAAGTCATTTTTAGAGGTCGGATGAGTGATTAACAGTGGTTGGCAAAGTCACTACAATTGTTAGGCAAAGTCATTTTTAGAGGTCGGATTAGTGATTAACAGTGGTTTGCAAAGTCATTACAATTGTTGGGCAAAGTCATTTTTAGAGGTCTGATAAGTTATTAACAGTGGTTGGCTAAGTCATTACAATTGTTGGGCAAAGTCATTTTAAGAGGTCGGATGAGTGATTAACAGTGGTTGGCAAAGTCATTTCAATTATTGGGCAAATTCATTTTAAGAGGTCGGATGAGTTATTAACAGTGGTTGACAAAGTCATTACAATTGTTGGGCAAAGTCATTTTAAGAGGTCGGATAAGTGATTAACAGTGGTTGGCAAAGTCATTACAATTGTTGGGCAAGTCATTTTTAGAGGTCGGATGAGTGATTAACAGTGGTTGGCAAAGTCACTACAATTGTTAGGCAAAGTCATTTTTAGAGGTCTGATTAGTGATTAACAGTGGTTTGCAAAGTCATTACAATTGTTGGGCAAAGTCATTTTTAGAGGTCGGATAAGTGATTAACAGTGGTTGGCAAAGTCATTACAATTGTTGGGCAAAGTCATTATAAGAGGTCGGATAAGTGATTAACAGTGGTTGGCAAAGTCATTACAATTATTGGGAAAGGTCATTTTAAGAGCTCGGATGAGTGATTAACAGTGGTTGGCAAAGTCATTACAATTGTTGGGCAAAGTCATTTTTAGAGGTCGGATTAGTGATTAAAAGTGGTTTGAAAAGTCATTACAATTGTTGGGCAAAGTCATTTTTAGTGGTCGGATAAGTGATTGACAGTGGTTGGCAAAGTCATTACAATTGTTGGGCAAAGTCATTTTTGGAGGTCGAATAAGTGATTAACAGTGGTTGGCAAAGTCATTACAATTGTTGGGCAAAGTCTTTTTTAGAGGTCGGATCAGTGATTAACAGTTGTTGGCAAAGTGAATACAATTGTTGGGCAAAGTCATTTTTACAGGTCGGATAAGTGATTAATAGTGGCTGGCAAAGTCATTACAATTGTTGGGCAAAGTCATTTTTAGAGGTCGGATAAGTTATTAACAGTGGTTGGCAAAGTGAATACAATTGTTGGGCAAAATCATTTTAGAGGTCGGATAAGTGATCGACAGTGGTTGGCAAAGTGAATACAATTGTTGGGCAAATTCTTTTTTAGAGGTCGGATAAGTGATTTACAGTGGTTGGCAAAGTCATTACAATTGTTGGGCAAAGTCATTTTTAGAGGTCGGATAAGTTATTAACAGTGGTTGGCAAAGTCATTACAATTGTGGGCAAAGTCATTTTAAGAGGTCGGATAAGTGATTTACAGTGGTTGGCAAAGCCATTTCAATTATTGGCTAAAGTCATTTTAAGAGGTCGGATGAGTGATTAACAGTGGTTGACAAAGTCACTTCAATTGTTGGGCAAAGTCATTTTTAGAGGTCGGATAAGTGATTAATAGTGGTTGGCAAAGTCATTACAATTGTTGGGCAAAGTCATTTTTAGAGGTCGGATAAGTTATTAACAGTGGTTGGCAAAGTCATTACAATTGTTGGGCAAAGTCATTTTAAGAGGTCGGATAAGTGATTAACAGTGGTTGGCAAAGCCATTTCAATTATTGGCTAAAGTCATTTTAAGAGGTCGGATGAGTGATTAACAGTGGTTGACAAAGTCACTACAATTGTTGGGCAAAGTCATTTTAGGGTCGGATAAGTGATTAACAGTGGTTGGCAAAGTGATTTCAATTATTGGGCAAGGTCATTTTAGAGGTCGGATGAGTCATTAACAGTGGGTTGGCAAAGTCATTACAATTGTTGGGCAAAGTCTTTTAGAGGTCGGATCAGTGATTAACAGTGGTTGGCAAAGTCATTACAATTATGGGCAAAGTCTTTTTTAGAAGTCGGATTAGTGATTAACAGTGGTTGACAAAGTCATTACAATGTTGTGGTAAGTCATTTTTGGAGGTCGAATAAGTGATTAACAGTGGTTGGCAAAGTCATTACAATTGTTGGGCAAAATCATTTTTAGAGGTCGGATAAGTTATTAACAGTGGTTGGCAAAGTCATTACAATTGTTGGGCAAAGTCATTTTAAGAGGTCGGATAAGTGATTTACAGTGGTTGGCAAAGCCATTTCAATTATTGGCTAAAGTCATTTTAAGAGGTCGGATGAGTGATTAACAGTGGTTGACAAAGTCACTTCAATTGTTGGTCAAAGTCATTTTAGAGGTCGGATAAGTGATTAATAGTGGTTGGCAAAGTCATTACAATTGTTGGGCAAAGTCATTTTTAGAGGTCGGATAAGTTATTAACAGTGGTTGGCAAAGTCATTACAATTGTTGGGCAAAGTCATTTTAAGAGGTCGGATAAGTGATTAACAGTGGTTGGCAAAGCCATTTCAATTATTGGCTAAAGTCATTTTTAGAGGTCGGATTAGTGATTAAAAGTGGTTTGAAAAGTCATTACAATTGTTGGGCAAAGTCATTTTTAGTGGTCGGATAAGTGATTGACAGTGGTTGGCAAAGTCATTACAATTGTTGGGCAAAGCATTTTTGGAGGTCGAATAAGTGATTAACAGTGGTTGGCAAAGTCATTACAATTTTTGGGCAAAGTCTTTTTTGAGGTCGGATCAGTGATTAACAGTTGTTGGCAAGTGAATACAATTGTGGGCAAAGTCATTTTTACAGGTCGGATAAGTGATTAATAGTGGCTGGCAAAGTCATTACAATTGTTGGGCAAAGTCATTTTTAGAGGTCGGATAAGTTATTAACAGTGGTTGGCAAAGTGAATACAATTGTTGGGCAAAATCATTTTTAGAGGTCGGATAAGTGATCGACAGTGGTTGGCAAAGTGAATACAATTGTTGGGCAATTCTTTTTTAGAGGTCGGATAAGTGATTTACAGTGGTTGGCAAAGTCATTACAATTGTTGGGCAAAGTCATTTTTAGAGGTCGGATAATTATTAACATGGTTGGCAAAGGTCATTACAATTGTTGGGCAAAGTCATTTTAAGAGTCGGATAAGTGATTTACAGTGGTTTGGCAAAGCCATTTCAATTATTGGCTAAAGTCATTTTAAGAGGTCGGATGAGTGATTAACAGTGGTTGACAAAGTCCTTCAATTGTTGGGCAAAGTCATTTTTAGAGGTCGGATAAGTGATTAATAGTGGTTGGCAAAGTCATTACAATTGTTGGGCAAAGTCATTTTTAGAGGTCGGATAAGTTATTACAGTGGTTGGCAAAGTCATTACAATTGTTGGGCAAGTCATTTTAAGAGGTCGGATAAGTGATTAACAGTGGTTGGCAAAGCCATTTCAATTATTGGCTAAAGTCATTTTAAGAGGTCGGATGAGTGATTAACAGTGGTGACAAGTCACTACAATTGTTGGGCAAAAGCATCATTTTTAGAGGTCGGATAGTGATTAACAGTGGTTGGCAAAGTGATTTCAATTATTGGGCAAGTCATTTTAAGAGGTCGGATGAGTCATTAACAGTGGTTGGCAAAGTCATTCCAATTGTTGGGCAAAGTCATTTTAAGAGGTCGGTTAAGTGATTGACAGTGGTTGGCAAAGTCATTACAATTATTGGGCAAAGTCTTTTTTAGAAGTCGGATTAGTGATTAACAGTGGTTGACAAAGTCATTACAATTGTTGGGTAAAGTCATTTTTGGAGGTCGAATAAGTGATTAACAGTGGTTGGCAAAGTCTTACAATTGTTGGGCAAAGTCATTTTTAGATGTCGGATAAGTGATTGACAGTGTGGCAAAGTCATTCAATTGTTTGGGCAAAGTCATTTTAGAGGTCGGATAAGTGATTAACGGTGTTTGGCAAAGTCATTACAATTGTTGGGCAAAGTCATTTTAGAGGTCGGATTATGATTAACAGTGGTTTGGCAAAGTGAATACAATTGTTGGGCAAAATCATTTTTAGAGGTCGGATAAGTGATCGACAGTGGTTGGCAAAGTGAAACAATTGTTGGGCAAATTCGGTTTTAGGAGGTCGGATAAGTGATTTACAGTGGTTGGCAAAGTCATTACAATTGTTGGGCAAAGTCTTTTTAGAAGTCGGATTAGTGATTAACAGTTGTTGGCAAAGTGAATACATTGTTGGGCAATCATTTTGAGGTCGGATAGTTATTAACAATGGTTGGCAAAGTCATTACAATTGTGGGCATGGTCATTTTTAAAGGTCGGATAAGTGATTAATAGTGTTGGCAAAGTCATTTTTAGAGGTCGGATAAGTTATTAACAGTGGTTGGCAAAAGTCATTACAATTGTTGGGCAAAGTCATTTTAAGAGGTCGGATGAGTGATTAACATGGTTGGCAAAGTCACTACAATTGTTGGGACAAAAGTCATTTTTAGAGGTCGGATAATGATTAACAGTGGTTGGCAAAGTCATTTCAATTATTGGGCAAGGTCATTTTAAGAGGTCGGATGAGTCATTAACAGTGGTTGGCAAAGCCATTTCAATTATTGGCTAAAGTCATTTTAAGAGGTCGGATGAGTGATTAACAATGGTTGACAAAGTCACTACAATTGTTGGGCAAAGTCATTTTTAGAGGTCGGATAAGTGATTAACAGTGGTTGGCAAAGTCATTTCAATTATTGGGCAAGGTCATTTTAAGAGGCGGATGAGTGATTACAGTGGTTGACAAAGTATTACAATTGTTTGGCAAAGTCATTTTAGAGGTCGGATTAGTGATTAACAGTGGTTGACAAAGTCATTACACTGTAGGGCAAAATCATTTTTCGAGGTCGGATAAGTTATTAACAGTGTTTGGCAAAGTCATCCAATGTTGGGCAAAGTCATTTTAAGAGGTCGGATAAGTGATTGACAGTGGTTGGCAAAGTCATTCCAATTATTGGGCAAGTCATTTTACGAGGTCGGATAAGTGATTAACAGTGGTTGACAAAGTCATTACAATTGTTGGGTAAGTCATTTTTGGAGGTCGAATAAGTGATTAACAGTGGTTGGCAAAGTCATTACAATTGTTGGGCAAGTCATTTTAGATGTCGGATAAGTGATGACAGTGGTTGGCAAAGTCCATTCCCAATTGTTGGGCAAAGTCATTTTTAGAGGTCGAATAAGTAATTAACAGTGTTTGGCAAAGTCATTACAATTGTTGGGCAAGTCATTTTTAGAGGTCGGATAGTGATTAACATGGGTTGGCAAAGTAATACAATTGTTGGGCAAAGTCATTTAAGAGGGGATGAGTGATTAACAGTGGTTTGGCCAAAGTCACTACAATTGTTGGGAAAAGTCATTTTTAGAGGTCGGATCAGTGATTAACAGTGGTTGGCAAAGTCATTTCAATTATTGGGCAAGGTCATTTTAAGAGGTCGGATGAGTCATTAACATTGGTTGGCAAAGCCATTTCAATTATTGGCTAAAGTCATTTTAAGAGGTCGGATGAGTGATTAACAATGGTTGACAAAGTCACTACAATTGTTGGGCAAAG